>CM057719.1:24078261-24510761 GCA_030064385.1 Melaleuca quinquenervia | reverse complement strand
TCATCAGGACCAAAGTAGGAGCTTCCGCAATGTGAACGACGCCAAGTTGCACCAGAATCTCAGGACGAGCATCGGAGGGTCCGATAAGTTGACTCTGGACTTCCTGGGCGTGGGAGGAATGATGAGGAAGAGATCGGATGGTGGTTTCACACACCGAGAGCAGCCGCAGCAACAACAGCATGGGACGATCAATATAAGTTCTCTGGACAGCGACAGGAAGTCAGACCAGGGAAGTCAACCATTTGGGAGTTCGAAAATGCACTGAAGGAATTGAGGGTTGACTGAGAACTAGAGAAGGGAAAAAGAGGTCAGTCCATCAGTTGGTAGGTTTTATAAAGGATATGTGCGGCGAGAAAAAAAAAATTGTAAGAAGAAAAAACGCATGTCAAAGTAGGGTTTGTCTTTATTAGGGTTTTTTCTATTTTTTTCCTTTTTCCATATCTTCAGGAAGAATGTGCCACCCGCCTCTCACCTCAATATTTTTTCTTTTCGAACAATTCAGTTTGTAATGTTGGCTACAATTGAATGTGTACTTGCTTATTTAGAGCAACAAGCTTGCATACAGGTCCTCTCTCTCTCTCTCTCTGATCCATGAAGAAAAAATTGCTCTTTAGCCACATTCATTACCGGTACGTTGCTGCGGTTGATTCACCGGTGAAGTTGGGTTTTTATGTTTCCTACTGTATTACGCATGTCTTTATCATATGGTTGTGTTCCCCGTTATTTTTGAAAAATGAGGTTATTAGGCTCATTCTACGATGATTACGATGGTACATCTTTTAGTCAATCTCATCACGTAACCATTCTTTTACCGTCTCTATCCCTTTTCCTGTTCTAGCAAAAACACTGTATCCATTTTCCTGAAATCGTGTATGAAGTCCACATTATTCGTGAAGAAAGAACGGCTGAGTTTGCGAACTAGCTTTTGTCAACTTTGCCTATGTTATCTTTAGTTTATAAAGTTTCTCTCTACGTTAATTTATATGCTAAATATACATTACGGCTTCTTTTCCCGACAGTTTGGGCTCCTAAAGAGAGCGGTTTATCCGACACCACCTAAACATATCTCGTGAAGTTGAACGAGTTTATCCTCTCGATAGCTTAGAATTTTCTAAACAAGAAGCAGTTATCCATTGGTTCGGAGCAAAGATGACTATTAGTCTCCGGAAGCTGCATAGGCCACGACAGTAGAAACCGTACGCACGTTAGTTTCAAAACATTGTTTATAGTTTCCTAGGAAATTTCATCGGCCCCCTCTACGTTTAGTGCCTTGAGCCCTTCCTCGGTGAGCTTCCAAGAAGATGACAACTTTTCCTTAAATGGCCTATTCGCCACGGGAAAGAGACTGCGACTCTACGGAAAGGAAGCAGCGGAATGTCAAGAACAAGGACAGTTCACGAGTGACGAAAACCCCTTTTCTTTTCTCTTTTCCCTCTTTTTTTTTTCTTTTTCTTTCTTCCCGCAGAACGAAGTACCACAATTTTTTTTTTCCATTTTGGAGACTAGTAGAAGTAGCTACCAGTCTCTCATGTGTCGTGTTGCTTTTTTCTTGTTATAGTTGTCCAAGTGGAGACTAAGGAGAAAAGGCAACGCAGTATGGCTTCTTTCGAATATTTTATAGTTTCGACCAGAATTTCGTTTGTTCACCTAATACCTAACCCTAATTTTATAGAATTCTTGTTCTCGTGTTTTATTTGACTCCCACATAATGCTGAAATTCTGGATACCCCCTGTTGACATTCCGTAGACGCTTTCCACGCGTTTCCTTCCATCTTACTTCTCAAACTCTTGCGCGCGCGCTCTCTCGCTCTGTCTCTCTCTCTCTCACATATGATGTAATAATTTTCTGAAGTTATACATTGAATATTCTCCTCTAATGAGCTCCTAGTGCAGCCAGTTCGTAGGCCTGACCAAACCTATTTAGGAACTTTTGTCTCGTTGATGGTCCATGTAGCATAAAACTGGTTCGTCGATGGTGTTTAGCTCAGAACTTCTGATGGTGGCTGCTATGTTTGCTGTGCGTACATGCGTTATTGGAGTCTGACATGTGATGACTGTCTGTTTTATCTTTTTTTATATTTTGGTTTTGTCGCAGAGTGTTTATAAGCCAATCACTCGGAGGAATCTGCAGTCCGTGACTCGATCGCAGATCTAACTGTTTTTACTCGAGAAAATTTGAAACCCCCGAAGGTGAACCTTATTGAGTGCTGTCATATGGGTTCCTGAAATTTGGTCCCCAAAAGATAGCAAGTCAAACAATTTCAAAAAGTAAGGTTCCAGATCAGTCTTTTCTACGGCAGCTGTAATCGATGTGCATCAAGCATTTAACGTTATGAAAACTTTCAAAGAATGATGCCCGCTCAAGTTCCTTCAGCGCTACCAGAAGCTCCCGTTTTGTGTGATTTTAGTGTTATCACGATTTATTTGCTTGTCGGTAGGGATATACACGCTTAGATTTTGCTTGGTCTGCCAGACACAACACATGGAGATTGATAAAATACATCAAATAAAGGCAAAGACAATTTTAGCAGATGCTTTATTTGATTCCCTACATTTTCTCATAACTTTTTTTAGAATGAATTATGACGCATTATACTTGAATAGAGAGACCAGCATGAATAACTATTTTTCTGGGTTGCATCTAACTCGTCGCAAAAATCGGATCGTGTATAGATTAGAATGAACTCTGTACCCAATCATGTTATAATCGGTTCCCTTTTTTTGGATCATATACCCGACCATGTTTGCATTGGATCGCGTATCCGATCCACTATGTTTTTTCGATCCAGTTTCAAAAATTAACCATATTTATATCGAAACATGTTTTACAACTATCCATCTTATATAACTTTGAATTTTATATTAATACGTAAGAAAACAGTAAAATTCTTCTAATTTATTTTGAAACATTAAACATTTGTAATTGAAAAGTAGGTAAACTTTTTGACTAAACAAAAGATTAAAGATCCACAAGATAAATTATCATAAACAAAATCATAATATAAAACAAAAATCCTAACATTACATATACATTAATAACAAACATAGATATAATATTAGTCTCATTCCCACAATATTACATGAAACTTTTCATTTGTCTAAAATGGTTAACAAATATATGGCGCAAGCTTAACTCTTCCAAAAGTGAAATCAACATAACTCATCCTCCAAAAGTGAATTCAGGCAAGCCAATCCACATTGTACAAAATCTCCAACAAAAACCTAAATTTCATATATATAAAAAAATCAATAATAAATCATACTCTAGAGACATATGCAAAAGTTGTGATTTAATAAACCATGCTCTAGGGTCCAATGATCAGGTACAGGATTCATGGTAAGTAGGTTCTAGACCTGGACCTATATCCGATCTTATTATAATCGGTTTCCCTTTTTTGGACCATGTACCGATCATGTTTGCATTGGACTATGTTCCCAACCCTGTTTTTTGGATGGGCTAATCCGGGAAGTGGGTTTACCTAGTCCAATAGTACAGCCCTAAATGGAATCCACTTGTTTGACGAGTCCAATGAACTTAGGCGTATGTGCATGGGGTCGCCAAAAGCTGGCTTTGCAAGACGGAGATGGACAGGTGGAAAAAGTTCAATGGATTGGCAGAGACTAGAGAGGGGGACGAAGAGGTGGAAAAAGATTAATTTGTTGGCTGATTAATGAACTCTCCACCGACTCATCGGATTTCTTTGGCGTACAATCAGATGGATAAGAAAAAGAATTCAAGAAATTATGTGGCTACATTATGGTGATTACCAATGACGGGGCGCCCTTATATACAGTAAATTATTATGTGCAGTGTACACTTGATGACCCGTTATTTTGTAGATTTTGACACCACCAAACAATTGAGATTGAAAACTCAAACTCATTGGAATTGTAATCTCTAAATTGCAATTGAAAAACCTGATCTCAAATTTAACCTAAAAGATCGTTGAACTAATTAATTTCAGTTTACTATAAGGTCTCATGTAGCCTTGAGTTCCTTCTGTTTGTTTTTTTTTTTTTCTGTTGGGGGGATGAACTTTTACAAGAAGCAGGTACATACACGAGGCTTTTAAATAATTTTGGATACGCAATCATGAGTGCAGTCAACATCACACATGAGATATAGAAAAGTTCCTAGGGCCCCTTAGGTTATCACGTTATCCATGACGTTGGATGGACATCCTCGAGTTAACAAGGCAATGAAATGCATGGCATTTTGCTTTTTAATCGATTGAGTAGATGAATGGTGTGATTCTTTTGAAGCGCCTGTAAAATCTTCATCAGGAACGGGATATACACTATTTTTCAGATATTTAAATCCTATGCCTAAAAAGCGCACAAAAGATCCAATTAACAAGAGAGCTGATTATTCTCAACCAACCGTATTAGTATTAATGTTTTGATGTGTTTTTTTAGGAAAAATCTCATAAATCATCCTTAAATTTTAACCAAATATGTAATGTGATCTGTAAATTTTTAATTTATTCAATATAATTCTTGCATTTTAACCTAATACGTGATATGATCCCTAAATATTCAATGTGTTCAAAATCATCTCTAAACTTTTTATACATGTTCTAATTAGTCCATGAATTACATAAAAATATGTAATCTCTGAACTTAAATTAATGAAAAGATAATACTGAATATTTTCATATAGTTTAAGGATTAGCTTGAACATATACTAAAAATTCAGGAATTACATCAAATAAATTAAAATTTTAAGGGAAACATTGCATATTGGGCTAAATTTCATAAATAACATTAAATAAATTCAAAGTTCAGTAATCACATTGTTCATAAATCATTTATGTCATTATTCTTTTTTTTTGTTTGGAGCATGATAAGGAGATAAGCATAAATATTGGTGTATGTTTGCTTTTGTTCGATTGCCAAGTAGAGGCTCCATCTCGTCATGTCAATGAAAATAGTTGAGCAAAAATATTACTACCAAAAATAAGAATAGCTGAACATAATCAATCTTAAAATATCAAAATTGAAATCGAACCCCAAAAAAGAAACGTGATAATATAATATAGTGAATAAATTATCCAAAAGCGTCACTTCTATTACATATTCAGATCATGCAAATAAGGACATTAAACGTGTCGAAATGTACAGTGATACCGTGCATAATTTGGTAACACAATTTTCGCGATTTCAAAAGGTTTCAAAGGGTTCAGTTGAGTGCCTTTAAACAACTTTTGGTCCTATGTAATAATATTATAAGAATAAATTGTTTGACATGGTGTTCCTTTTGTTTTTTTGTATAAAGTATCTAAAAAGATAGTCACTGGCAATTTTCAAAAGTTACGTAACATAACTGAGCACTCCAAAAGTTTTAGAATTTCTAGGTTGTCCATTAACACTAGTACAGAACAAACCTAACATGAGTACTTGCAAACTATTCATCCACAAATGATTGCGGCAGAAAGAATGCACTCTCGGTTACCTGGTATCAACTGTGCACCATGTGTTCGATGAAAATCCTGAACTGTATTCAGACACGTGTCTCGCCCCGGTCTTGGATTGTACTTAGTATAGACAAACATGGGTTACATGATAGAGAGGTTTCCATTGATGGCCGAGCTTGGTTTCAGTCAGATTTCTTTGTTGTCGGGACTAACCCTGAACACATTCCTTTTGTTCTTTCTCACTCTGTGTCGGCATGTTATCCAGTTGTGTTCAATGGTGTTCGCCGGTGAGGTGGTGATCTTGAATCTATGATGCGAGCGTTGGCATCTCAGGATGCATTCGTGGCGGTTTGTCCATCCCACTCTTTTTTGGAATTCATATTTGATCCAGTCATGCTCCGGCCGTATGTGTGACTGATTGACGATTGAAGCAGTGGCCGACAGTGGCATTTTGATGAATAGAAGCGTTCGCCGGCGGCTGGTGGTTGAGGTCCGGTGATGAGCCTGTGCGGTTGATTGTGAGCCGATGATTTTGGTAGAGGAAGTCTGGATGGAGGTGGGACGTTCTGAGCCAATTGAAGAAGACACGGCGTAACTCGAAACAGAGAGAAAAGTAATCAAAAAACAAAAGAAAGCAAAAGAAAAAGATATGCATACATTGGACCGTCAATTAGCCTGAAGGACCGTCCAAATAGAAACAAAAAATTTGCGTGAAGAATAATTCCGACATTCCATTTTTAAATTAGTTTTTCTCTCCTACTTGATAAATTTTTATTATTTTTTAAATTAGATTAACAAGTTAAACTTTTATTAAGAAAACTAAATTGAAAAAAGAGAGAGAAGTGTGCAGGCCAAGGCCTCCTAAGGGGCACTATCACCATCGCCATTACCTATCGACAAAGGGGCTGACCCTTACCAGGGTTGCCAACCCCCACCAACCCCAAGCAAGGCCTTGCCAACATGGCAAGGGCTAGTGACCCTTACTAGGCCCAAGCAAGGGTGCCCCAATTTGGGCAACATCAATCCTTGCCAGGGATTGTCAATCATTGCGTGTTTTGGGCAAGGTCATATGAAGCTTGGCAATAACTCGAAAGGCTTCGATTTGGGTGCCCACCCAAATTTGGGCAATGCCAGCTATCACTTGGGGCCAATGAGCCTTGCCAACCTAAGGTGAGGGTCGGCAATGCTCTCGCCCTAAGTGAGCACTGGTGTTGCCCAAATCTGGGATGCCCTCACCAAAGCCTAGCAAAGGTCACTAGCCCTTCCCTAGGGCCAACCGTCCCAACAATGGGCGGAGGCGGTAGTGGCGGCATCACCCATTGGTAAGGCCTTGCCTTGCCCTTCTTTTTGTTAGTTTTTTTAAAATTTAATTTTATCTTTTTGTAGTTCTTAATCTAAATTAAATAAGATTTTTTAAAAAGATATAATAATAAAAATCCTCATATGACAGAGTAAAATGTCACATCCGCATTGTCTATTAGACAAATTGAAAGTGTTAATCAAAGGCCCTAATTGTATCAATTTCATAAGTTTTTTTTTGGACTGAACTGTATTTTCTTGACAAAGGTTAGGATTTCCAGTGAACTTATTCTAAAGAAAAACAATAGAAAATCAGAAAGTCGGACTCGGTCTAGCCATAGGGTTGGGCCGAATCTGTTTCTAGCGGATAGTGCTTGGTTCAGTTCTATGGAGAATTGGGCTTTGTTCTATGAGTTTAGCCCAATAATTTTTCAACCGAACCACTCAATAAAATAGAGCCCAATAGTGTCAGTAGCCCGGGCCCTCAAAGCTCAATTTCGGTCAGCATGCGAGACGGGCCCAGGTCCCCGTTTTTGGAATAAGACAAAATCGTTTTTCTTATTATTAAGATTAGTTTGTTTTTTTAAAAAATCAGAAAATATTTTACGTGGGCTCGGCTCGGGTTCCCGTATTTTTGGAAAAATAAAATCGTTTTGTATTTAAAATCTATTTTTTTAAAATCAAAATTACATTAGAAGCGGGTTTTAATTAGTTTTATTATTGTTATTACCGATAGATGTAGCTTAGTTTTATTAAGTTTAGTTTTTTATCCCTTGTTCTTTTATCATATTGACCATGGTTGTTTGCTTTTTCTCGATTGTGCTCTCATTCATGGACGTTGTTTAGTGGCATGGGATAATAAAATGTTCGACGATTACCCCAATTATTTAGGTACCAAATAATCAAGTTCAAGTACCGAAAAGACATTAGCCAAATAACTATTGTAATAAAGTCACCGACCTTAAATCTGCATAAAAGTGAGGTATGCTCTCGTACCTTACTAAGTTTTCTAGCAAACCTTTGATACACCAGTGGCTGCTCCTAATTAAGCGGAATTTCATAGATAGTCTAATCTAATCAGTGGTTTTAAGTGGCTGATCCTTACTTACTTAGTCTAATATAATCGTAATGTTGTAACTTGACAAGGTAATGGTTTGAGAAAATCTGCTAGTTCAATTGAGAAAATGACTCAGTAAGCCGATTGTAAGGTCAAGTCAATTTAGAACAAATCTCATGTACCTTTTAAATTAAAAATAAATAGTACAGGATTTAGGCCAGTTCCAAGTATAACCAGTTTGATTCCTAATTCCACTTTTTTTCTGAATCGAGACCTGTGGTGTAGGTTTGAGGTTCTTATTTTGAAACAGACCCAACCAAAAATCAATAACCCCTATATATTCTAGTGTGCAAACACGTAGGGAATGTTAGAAAAGTCGTAAACCTATTACATTTCTGTCCATTTAGTTATAAACATGTTAATTATCATAATTTAGATTCAAACCTTTTGACCTAATGCCAATCAAGTCTTTTTTTTTATTAATTTTGATTAGATATTACTAACATAAACATCAGTGGTCTTATGTAGCACAATTGGCGTTGATATGAAATTTTTTCGATCATATTTTAATGATTTTTCAATATTTTTATTTTTATTTTTGTCTTTTATTTCTCTCTTTTTTCCTTGCCTTCCTTATTCCTCTAGCCGGTTGCTAGACCTCAATGACCAACCATAGACAAGGCTCGGCAAGGCAGAGCCTCACCTCAGGGCAAGTAAGGTCAAGCCTCTCCCTCGTCACTAGTTGGTAAGGTCGACCTCGCTGGCTTTCACCTCTAGCCTATTGATGAGATTTTGCGACATATTGGAGGAAAAGAACGAGAGGAGGGAAAAAAAAGGAAAATAAAATGGAACAATTCGAAATTATATTAAAATTATTTACGTTAGCACCATCATGCCACGTAAAGCAACTAGTATCTACACCAACAATTTCCAGTCAAAAATGATTGGACAAATTGAATTGATAAATGATTAATTATTGAATCAACAAAATTAAAGATTTGGGGCAAAATTAGCACAAATACAACAGGTTTAAATATTTTTCTGAGACTTCTCCCCAAATACGTATATAAGTTAGCAAAATTAACATGACATATGGAGATTCAAGATTGAATATGGCTTAATTTTTCATATGCTCATTTGCAGTCCATTATATGAGATAGTATAACATTTTTATAGATGTAGTATATAGTGCATATACTGCGGACAAGTTAATCACTATCTATATACATAATATTAAATTGCAAATCTTATATCCGTAAACAACTGCGTTAATCAACAGTTTACTTTATCTTTCGGAAACTTCATCTTTGATTTTTATAATTCTCACTTTCCTGCAAATGCTCTTCGTGTGAACAAAGAATTTGACAAAGCCCACAGGCCTGCGTGCCCCATCATCAATGCAACTGGAAAAAGGACAGCAAAAGCCGGCCCAGTAGCAAAGCCCAGGAGTCAAGCCACATGAGAAGTCGCCGAAGCCCAAAAGCCCATCTTCTCCCCTCTCTTTGGTTTTCCAGAAGTCGCATAAGGTTCGAAGCTTCAAGCAGGTTGAATCTATGCGCTACTGAAGACCACGAGACTCCATCAGTAATGTGACCTATTCGAGTATACCGATGGGGCATCCAATCCTATGGAACATGTGAGAAATAGTTAAATGTTTGTATTATTGTAAAAGGCTTAAATGGCGAGTATCGAACGTCGCGTTATCTTTACAAGTGGTCGATATATTCAATTGGACATGTAGGAGGACTCAAGATGGACCGTGGCCTTGGATGCTAAGGCTGCATTCGGTTCAATTTTGGAAAGATACAAAGTCGTTTTCCCAAAAATCTTTACCTCAAGGTGTATTTGCATAATTGTGCCTACATTGAGCCTTCACGACGGCATAGCAAGGCCAATCAAACAGAGGTCGACCTTAGACTAGCAGCAAGAGAGGCCTTGAGGCCCCCGACTCTGAGACTGTTTCGAGCTTTGGCCAACTCAGATCGAGGTTGATTACGAGTTCCCAAATGGACAAAAGTCTTGGAAAAGGTACTGAAAAGACTTAAAAAATCTACTGCACTTGTCAATCCAATTCTAAATATCTTAATTATATCATAAAATTTTTGAATTTACCAATATATTTTATCCAGTCAATCTTTATCAGAAATAGGCAACATCAACATCGGCCATTGTACATTGACACGATCGGCACTGATGTGGACGAACTTTGCATTTTTTTAGTATTTTTCATCTAGGGTGAACAAATCACCAACAACCCTTACCTAATCTAGGCAATGGCGCTGTGGCCCTCACCAGCCTACAGGTAAAGGTGATGGCCCTCTCTTGGATCTGGGCAAGGATCGACACCCTCGCTTGTGGCCAGTGAAGGTGTGGAGGTCCTCACCTAGACCTTGCCTATGGTTGATGTGGGTTAGTTGTCGACTTCTTGGGCCTACAGTTGGGAAAGAAAAAGAAATTAAAGAAATGGAAAGAAGAGAAAGAAAAGGAAAATTTTTATAAAAAAAATTGTCTACTTTAGCATTGGTTGTCCAACGCTAGATAGCTAATATCCATATTGGTGATTTTTTCCCAAAATTAATTGGATGATTGCATTAGTAGATCTTCAAAAGCTGAAGAGTTAATTGACACAATTAAAATATTTATGACTAAATAAGTACAAAATAATAAGTTCTAATACTTTTTTTATACTTCTCCCCAAAAGTTTTTGTTAAAGAGGTTTCTAATAGAGCAATGCTAGACATATTAAAAAAATTCTTACAATCCTTGTTCTAAATGATGTGTCTATTTTTGTGGGATGTTAAAACAAGTGAACCGCAAGTACTAAGGTTCCATTTGTTTCTTAGAAAATATTTTCCTTATCTTCCAGTGTTTGGTTTGCTTAAGAATGCTGGTTAATTGATATTGACACGTGAGTTTTGATGACTTGGTCATTGAATTTTTTTTATAGAAAATTACGGACCAACCCCAATCCTTAAAATATTAGTTAAAATTGCATGTAGTCATTAGGAGCAAAGTTTGAGGCGGATTGACTTAACTAAGCTAATGGAATATCTATAATGGCCGAAATTGACCTTATAAAAGCCGGTTGGAATCATTGAATCATCAAATGATTAAATAACATATTTGGGAGATAATTCGTATTATTCTCCAATAATCAACTAGAGGAAATAATCAGGAAAGTTGCTTAAGTTGAGTATTAGAATTATGAAGTAAAAGATTTCTTCATTCTTGAAAGAAAAACAAGCTTGGATTTACAATTAGAGTAAAGCCTATAAAAACAAGCTTGGATTTACAATAGAGACGGGGCCACACAATGAATATATGGCCGCACTCAATTAAGAATACTGTCACGAGAAAACCCTAGAGTAAAAGATTTCTTCATTCTTGAAAGAAAAATCCTAGAGTAAAGCCTATAAAAACAAGCTTGGATTCACAATAGAGACGGGGCCACGTATTGAATATATGGCCGCACGCAATTAATAATACTGCCACAAGAAAACGAGAGAGAAAAGGAGAAAAAGGAAGGAGCACCTTCTGCAGAGACGGAAGAGCAAAAGGGGGAGCCAAGAAAAAGGGTTTTCTTCCTTTCTTGCAGGTCATGTAAGTAAAGGATACATGGGATTAAGGGAAGAATAAGACTTTGATCGATGGACGAAGCCCCTTCAAATTCTGGTCACCAATCAATAGAGCTTAATCGACGAACATCAATCAATTGTTGATCCGTGATTCTTGCGGTCCGTTGTCCATCCAAATTTGAAAACGCTATCCGCCATAGCGCAAATTAGATGCTTACATTGCTCCGAGGTAAGTATTCCCTGCAATTTTTTTATAGTTTTGCTTTATTGGATATACATAATCACCTCATATTTTAGAGATAAATTAAAATCAAATTAACCGCTTGCAAAATATTTTTTTGAATTAAAGATAGATACCGAGAGAAAGTTAAAATCTAACATAATCAAGTTCCCAAATTTATAATCTCTAGTTCTTAGAGTAAAGTACAACTCTGAAGAAAATCAATTTTTACATACTCGAACCAATGACATCCGCCACAGGGTAAACCACCGCCTCTCTAGCCTCCCGACTGATTTTACCTTAGAGGCCAACGATAGACAATAACCCCCCCCCCCCCCCCCCCGCCCGCCCCCCCGAACACAGCTTACAACAACTTGTTATAATAGGAAAGTCTTATATCTTGAAATTAATTCATCAAGTTGATGATAAAATACACGGACGTTCCAATGAACATTAACCCCTTAGAGGAAGGGCCAAGCAAACTGAACCAAGAATTCTCTTTCTTTATCATCAATCGAATCACTGTTCGCGACCCAGGATTCTATTTTATCATCAATCCAATCACCGTTCACATTTTTTCTTTTTCTTATCAATGAATAGATCTCTTTACTTATATGACTTAGATGTCTCGTCTTTTTTTAAAAAGTGATTCGATGGTTAAAATAATTTAATCTAAGTCGAGAATTGGTGTGAATTTGAGAGTGCTCTAGTTAAGTTGAACTTAATAGTCTCCATTAGCTAAACCTTAGGTGATGCCTGAGCTATGTTTAAATTTTTAAAGCTAATTTTCTCTTTGATAATCAAAAGATAACTTTTCAAAATATAATCAAATATCATTGCCAAAATTTGAAACTCTAAACTTGAATATGAAAATCCAAACGTTAGTTCATGGTGGCCAGGACCCAAGTTCATTGAAATCAAGTTCACCCAAAGCCCAAGTCCATAAAGGTCATGCTCGAGTCCCCAATGCTCGTGTTGTGATCCTCCACGGTCTATAAAAGTTAAATGCAAGTCCTCGACATTCGAGCTTGTTTTCTTAATTAATGAAACATTCATTCTTATAAAAAAAATTAAATATATTTTGCTCCTCTTTCTTTTTCCATCTTACAAGAAAAATTAAATATATTTGGTTTTCTCATTCTTTTTCCTTCTTCGACCGACGGCCCTCCACAGCCCAAAACTTCTCTTTATAGAAAAGATTTTCCTTGGAAAGTAAAAATTAAGTTTCCATACCAAAAAATGAATATTATTTTCCAATTTCATTTTCAGATTTCTTTCAAACATTAAAAATAGGACTTCCTAGAGAAGATTTTCCACAAAGCATAGCGTCTCCTTATAAAAATATCAGGGATGTTCAAGCAATTTCGGATTCTTTCCCCTTGGGCCAAAACAAACGCTAAAATCACATTTCATATCCTAACACAGAAATACATATACGATGCCGGGCTCGCTGCCTTTGCCGACAATGAACTGACATCTAACTTTCGCCCACCATCAGATCACGTACCATGCAAAGCTTCACATATAAAGTGGTAACACCAACTACCATGAATTATAAAAAGGGGATGATCTAATCAAAACCAACAAAAAAGAATACAAAACGTTGTACCACACCATCTTCACAGGAAGCTTTAACTTAGGTGCCGCAAAGAGCAATGGACAGATCCAAATTTACGTTGTTTTTATCCGAGTACAAACATGAGCAGTCTCTGGACCTCGAGCACGACGAGAAGGCCTCGCTGATCTCGCTGGTTGAAGAAGAACCGTTGCTTCTGTGGATGGAGTGATGTTGCAGCGAAAGAGAGAGCGACAGTTCGCAGCCTTCGGATTCTTCAAATTCCTCTGAACGGAAGCCTCTCCGGTGTGTGAGCTTCAACCCTTTTAGGGGCGACTGAATCCGATCTTGAAACTTCGCAATCTGCACGAGGCCAGGATTATTTGTGTTGTTAGTCGCGCTTTTGACAAGTGGTTAGTCCAACCAGGCAAACCGCATTGCATATTTTCCAACTTCAAAGTGAATTTTCATGTCATAAATTTCCAATTTCATGTGCCACTGTACAACAAGACAACAGTGAGAATGTGTCGATGAGGACTCCACAGAGAAGAACCTGACGTTCAATGGCCTATTGAGCCAAAATGCAAATGCAGATCTTATTGCGTGAGAGTCGATGGTTAGGGACTTTCAGACAGCCAACAACGCACCCGAGTCCAGGGAATCTGTCCCACAACAATCCTACTCAGAACATCGCAAGAACCAGTAATAACAGTCAAACCGAACCATGGACCATTATGACGAGGAATGGACTACATAGGCGAAATGGCAAGCCCTAGAGAGTTTATGTGAATAATTCTGGATGTAACTGGTGTAAAGACCGGTCGGCTTCATAGCAATGATGCAAACTGGTCCCTGATGGGAAAATATCCCTATCTAGCTCGGTCTTATCACACTTCAATTCGAGAGGAAATTATTGTAGATGGGCCACAGAAAACAAGTTAGGCACCAGCAGCGAACACGCATAAAACACATGGAAATGTACCCAATCGTGATGGAAGATGCGTATAGTTCTTCTTACTAGGACAATTCCCGCACGACTAAGAATATGTTGCAAGAAGTTCCAAAAAAATTTGGCCCACAACACAGTCGACCTATCCAAGATAATGGGCCTGCACACCAGCAGCGCACGGTGGGAAGAGGTTTTACGAAACAAGAAGAAAAAGAGACTCTACAATCTGCCTGCACATAAAAAGCATTCACTATGATATATGTTCTTATCCGAGATTCATTGGTTATATTTTGTCTTTTACAATCGTGACAATATCATCTATCTAGCTAAGGACCCTTATGCCAGGTAGCATGGCAAGGTATGATAAACTTGAGCGAATAATGGTAGTAGGGACGCCACAAATGATAATGTGTCTATAGAATAATGTGTACGAGAAATATTCGAGAGTATCACAAGGTTACTAAGACTGATATGCAAACGAGTTCTCAAAGTGATTTTGCCATTAGGTATGGATTATGGTCCACGTATTAACAGTTCATCATAGCAAACATGTAAACCATCTTGATATATTAATCTCACAATTGCGAGCATTTTCTCCTCCTTATTCGAAAGATTATGTATAAGACAGAATCACATTAGTTTATGAATCATTTTTTTAAATCGATCGTCAGACTTTGTATCCTAGCAGTACTCAGCTTCACATACTTAGCATTCTCAAGTCAGAGCCGACAAAAAGGAAAAGAAGAGAACACAGAGAGCCTCTCAGGCTACGCTGAGGTCAGGTCTGATCCCCCTTCTTACAACGAGTACTTTTTCAAGTAGCCATGCAGTAAAGAGAATAACACTGTTGAATGAACCATCATACGTGCGACGCAAGTTGACTCATTGCCCCAAAAAAATGAGCACAAGAAAACACGAGAAGAGAAGGAAAGAAACGAAAAAGAAAGCAGACGGAGACAAAGTCAAGATAGCTTTCATGTTCGAAACCCCAAAACCTAACACCGCACTCAACCCAACCATCCCAAACCCAAAAGGAAAAAAAAAAGCTGGTAAAAGTGAACCACATTCACACACAAATACAGAGAGAGGAGAGAGAGAGTACCAAGGGGAATTCAGATTCTACTTTCGCGGCGCACTCGAGAGGATCATTGAAGCTGTGGAGATCTCGGGGAATGCATGGAATGTGCCATCTGAAACCATCAACACCCTGTGCCTCAAAACCGTACGGCACTTGGTCGGCAACTGCTGAAGTCGTAGTCGTCGTCGTCGTCGCCACCTTCTCTGTCCTCGATCTGCGCGCCAACGAAAGAAGAAAGAAAAGCAAAAGAAACAATAAGAATTTTCATCAGTCAAAAACTTTTAAATAAAAGGAGACGAAGCTGCTGATTGTCTTCCAGGGACAAGACTCGACACATTTACGAAAACAGCTAGCTATGGTATCTACCCTTCTAGCGTTTACTTTATTCTTTTTGACATCGTGAACTCACCAAAAAAGAATAATAATAAAAGACTGTAACAAGGAAAGGTTTACCCTTTACAAGTACGAGTATTGTATACGAATCTAGAGTGATGAACAGGTTTTAGGAATGCATGACGGCCTTCGTCGTCGTTCACTTCGTCCACACACCCAGGGTCGGGGTCTTCAGTGGCCCTTCTCTTCTGTTGGACACAGCCCCTATCTGCATAAATTCGAAGATGCACCCATATAGAAGTCGCACAGATTTAGCAAATGTTCATCACGAATCATTGCGCCGTTCATTTATGAACCACATTGATTACATTACGTGTTGTGTGTGGGTTTCATGAAGTCGTCACATGTGAGAGTGAGCACTTCTGTTTTGGTTCTATTTTCTGTGAAAATCGCATGGGCAACAGCAACAACAGTCAACTTGTTGCAGCGTTCGTGGAAAGTAGGGTTTTTAGAAATAAATGAAGCGAATATCTAGCCATAATATTTGCTAAAACAATGCCAAGATGCTAGCCCATGAAGTTTGATGCTGAAATATGGGTGAAGTACCAATAGGGGAAAGTAAGGTAAGAAAGCCGGCCATTAATGCACGTACCACAAACAATGAGGGTATAATTGGCACCCCATTGGAAAGCAACAACACACCCAAAATGCAGGGAAAAAAAACTAAAAAACTCATCTTTTCTTCAGTGAAAAAGAAAGACGACGAACAAACCGTGCCTAAATGGAAAAAAAAAATTCGGCAAGGACTGATAATTGAGGAGCGGTAGTTGACGAAATTAATTAAAGAAATGCAGTTTAGTACCATAGTTCTAAATGGGAGGGTTAAGGATTATCTACCTGGTCTGCCTAGGTCACTCCTCATGCTTCTGTACATCTGCTCCAAAAATCAAATATTACTTAATGGCTAATTAAGAGCCAAATAAAGGTTTTTCTTTTTTATGGATGGAAGAAAGAGGGAAACTAAAATTTTATACTGATGGAAGAGAAAGAGAGAGAGAGAGAGAGAGAGAGAGAGAGAGAGAGGGGGGGGGGGGGGGGGGGGGGGGGGGGAGTTAGGAAAGCAACTTATTGCACCTGGAGATGGCTCTTGACATGAGAGATGGTGAGCCCTCTCACATCCATCAGCTGGAGCACTAGCTTCGGCGTCGCCTCTGCAAAACCAGCAGCCACATCAAAACGAAAGTCAATGAAACAGATAATGATCAAACCTTAACACCCAAGAAAGAGAACATCTTGTACAACAAACTAAAAGAAAATATCATCACGCGAGAAAGACAGAGAGAGGGAGGCGTACTGTCTTGACCGCCGAGACGTTGGATGGCGTGGACGAAGCACTGGTGGAGCTCCGGAGTCCATCTCAGCCGCGGGACCTTCGACCTTATGTACTGCCTGACCGTCCCACTCCTCCCGCAAGATCCCATTTTTTCACCTTCTTCTTCTTCGTCTTTTTGTGTAGAACCAATCTGTATCTGGGTTTTGAGAGTCTTGGCTTGAGGGTTGAGGAGGGTGCTCAAAGTTCCTAACACGACGTCTTTTTGAGGGAGGCTTCTGTAATTCGAATCCCGTTACAATTGTCTGGGCTTGAGCCAACAGTTATATAGCCTAGGACTTGGCTCGCGAAAGTAATGGAAAGAAAACGAATGGAGCTTTTCCTTAATACGAAGCTGCAGAGAGAGAGAGAGAGAGAGATCACGAGAAAAGGAAATGACGGGAAAAAGGGAGCCTGCAAATTCCTTTGAGGGGCTGATAAAAACTCTGCTAATTCTGCTTCTGTTTCCCTTCTGTTCCTACTCCTCTCCCTCTCTCTCTCTCTTTATGCGCAGAAGAGACAGAAAGAGAAGAGATAGAGAAGGGGAGAGAGAGAAAATCCTCATGATCACGAGCTTTTGCGATCTCCTTCTCTTCCCATAAATCATTACTTCTCCCTCTCTCTCCCCCACAAAACTACAACTGCTTACTTTGACCTTTGCTCCCTCTCCCTAACACACACACCCCCCCCCCCCCCCCCCCCCCCCCCCTTCTTTCTCTTTTCCCTTTGTAAGTAAATTCTAATACGCCAACCTCGTCATCATCATCCAAGCCTGCCAAGTTTTCATATTCTTTTGTTGTATTATGTGTTCTCTTTTCTCTGCCCTCCTTTTCCTTTTTCTGTTTTTGCTGCTTTGATTTTCCTTTCTTCGTTTTCGTCTCTCCTTCCTCCTTGGCGCTAAGGCGTCTCTGGAGGACGAATGTGCCCCTATATCTCTACTTGTCTTCGACATTTACTTTGTACGTCCTTCGTCAGAAATTTTTTAAGCCTGAGAATTTGCCTTTTCCCAAAGTTTTTTCTTTTCTATTTTTCCCCTCATAAAGTGCCCTGGACCATCATGCACAATGGCATTCAACCCTTTGGACTTATTCCTTTTGCTGTCTAATTATTGAGATCAATTGCATCAGAACGGCATTTTAAGAGGATATATGTATATAAAGAGAAAGAAATAGCTTGTATTTGATGAAACTGAATATATTTGTCAATTTTTTATCGCATGTTACAATTCGGTAAATAATCATGGAATGATGTGTCCGTTCTAAATACTAATGAGTAAAAAAAAAAGTGTTTTAAGACCGCTAAAACTATTATCAATAGCTGTAAAATGCTAGGTTAATTGTAACAAATAAATCGTAACTTCAATAATTATCCGACGATGGTTCCCCGCCATCATAACAGGCAATCTTTAATAATAATATGGGCGCTAATGCCTATTTACTCGAACATATTGAAAATAGTTAGTTTGTTTTATTGATTAATTTTTTGCAAGAATGACGTATACGGATATTGCTAAAAATAATAAGTTCGACGTTCTTTATAAATTGCCATGTCTTATTAACCATCAAAGCGTTTTCATCAATGCAAGCTCTTTGTCGTCCTTCTTAAACCTTTTAAAAGATTTGATAGCCATCTATTAAGTTGCACGATTAAATATCACAACTTGAAAAATCAACTTTCCATAAACTTTTCCATATTAAAAAATTTAGTGACGGAGTCTTGGTTTGTCGAAGTTATCAAACAATTCATGCATACTAGTTACCATCTTAATATCCTAAATAACATTGGCAAATGAAGAAACTTCAAAATGTCGCAGCCATTGTGTCGCCCACCCCCGATATTGGGCATAAAAAAATAATTCGAATTTTATGAAATTTTGTAAAAACTACCTGAATTTTATACGTAAAATATCCATATATTTGGAAATGTGTTATGCGGATAATGTAAATGAGACGATATGAGAAAAGGTCATATCAAATATGAATATCAACACCCAAATCACTGCAAATAACAAAAGAAGAAGGATATAAATCCTGATTTGGCGGAGCTGTGAGATCCACGAGTGCAATCCAGAGAATTCATCAGAGCCCGAATGGTGGCGGTGGCAAGGGCAATTTAAGTAATTTCAAGCTTCCCAAACCCGAGTCCAAGAACTTGCCCAAGCACGTGAGATAAAATGGAAATGGGATTATTTTAACTTATTAAACTTTTGAAAAGGTACAATTGATTATCAAACTTATTCATTCAGTTCAACAAAGACCCCCAGTCAATTTCGTCAAATTTGACTAATAGAAAACAGTGGCATGGCTTTTTCATGACTTCTCTATTTTACGTGACGTACAAATATATTAATGCGCGGAGCATGAGATAAAAACATCACCATTTTGATCATAAAACTTATCTTAGTTAAAATATATTTAAAAAATTAAAATACACAAATTTTCCCTAAAAAAGGACACGTGCAGAAAGAAAAAGATAAAAAAAAAAGTCAACAAAATGAACAAACAAGTAAAAAGATAATAAATTTTGCATTTTTATGATATGACCGTATACTTCAAAAATCCTAAAATTCGGATGCACTTTCGAACCAAATTTTAATTATTTTAATGCACTTATTTTGAGATAAATCAATTAGCCTCGAGTTAGGTTTAAGCATCCCTACCAGGCATCGGAATTTAATATTTCCAATCATCGTGTGCCTTTTAAATTTCAAATTCCCCTTATTCAACTCACAAGATGGTTATTATTTCAATTTGACCCTATATTGATACTCAGTGCAATCCTTAATGCCATAATTGCATCTCTATGATTAATAAAATGTATTGACTGAGAGAACACCCGAACTAGTCGGTAGAACATCGTCTGTCTCCATTTTAAAACGATATAAAGACAAACTGCATTTAGTTCAAATATGTCGTAACACAGGGACTCTTATGAAATAAAAAATTTCGGCCATGAACAAGTCGGACTCGCACGCCTTTTTTCAAAGGTCAAATACTCCCACGGTCCAAAATCCTTACCTCCTTTCTGGGATTCCAGCCCTAATCTTTCTTGTCAAGATGACAAAAGTCAACTGTACATTGCAAATATTGCTTAAAAAAATGCCCAAAAAAGACAAAAATCGCATTCCCTCCAATCCCCGCCGTTCATTCCCAGCAATCGAATAATTATGACCTTTTCGCTAGGGAAAATCGACGGTTCGATGCGAACGATGTGGTCGGGACAAGACAGGATGACGAGAAGTTGGTGTTGCCGTAACTGGAATTCCTGGGCAGAATTTTTGGATTTGCGAATGCCAATCAAATCAAATCAATCACATTTTTTTTATATAGATACTTGTTGTCTTTTATTTGGTGCGGCTTTGCCCCCAAAAGACGATAGACGGTGCCGACTGTTTGAAAAAAAACTTGGACGGAAGAAAATGCCACCTTCCGCAGATCTTTTTCTTCAGCCACTAGGGTTTTCGATTTTCTTGATCTTTGACTTTTTGTTGACGTGACTCGGCTCACGACTAAATCCCGGCGGATATAAAAGAGAATCGTCCATCCGATGCTGTATTCTGGAAGAGGTTGACTGATTAATAACCTAAATCTTGACCGCATGGATTTCTAAAACTTCAATGATTAAGAGTCCGTGACATTGCTCGCCATCGTCAACACACTGCTTGTGAAAGTTTAAATCATTTCCACTTCGAGGACTTTATTTGAAGAGATTAGGGTCGTTGTTCAGCTTTACAAGTTGCTCTAGCGTTGTTGCAAGTAGGCACGACTCTTCTCGCTGCAAGGAACGCGATGATTAATCTTACCGAAAATCTCATGGACAAAAAAGGGTATTTAAAAAATCAAGAATAAACGTGTGAAATAGACGACATTCTTCATAATGCGGTGCTTATATTGTACAATCCTGAAGTTGTTCGAGTGCTAGCTAGTTATCAATCTCCCTTGGCTAGGTAAATTTATTCCTCTGTGGACTTTGTATTATCAACAGCCTGCATAACCAAGCTATTATAGATATATTACACATCGATTCTCAATATCAGACATCCAAAAAAGAAGGGAGTCTATCATATTGTAGCACGATGATCTCCATCTCCTTTTAGCCAAGCCCTTGCCCACCAAAAAGGAATTCATCTCAGGCCAAGATATAGAAAGAAAAATGATGCATGGAGTGGAAGTAGGGCTCTCGAGATTGACGATCAATGACTTGCATGCTTATATGTGAGCAGTCTCTCCAGCACCAGTCCGGATTGTTATCCAAAACCAACCAATAAATGACGAACACGATGCGCGTAGGAGATGGGATACGCATTACTCGTGGGTAAGGATTTCCAAGTATTGCGAAATCGGAAGACAAGATCCGACTTTCTAGTGTTTTTCTGTCCTTAAAGACTGGCCAAGTACTCTTTTCACCTTGGTCCTTTGCATAGGGTGCATCACATGCCCCACGGACTGGTCCTAGCAAATGCCATGCTGACGTAGGTGCGCGAAGGATCATTGGAGATGTACTTTTCTCTTGACTAAGGGGTGAACAAGGAACCTCATGAGATCGGTATCATACTCTCGAGTCGTGCGAGATTTCCCGTTGAACTGGTTGAGACGATAGTTATAAAGGCCGATCGGGTTCGACCACGGGAATTGCTTGAATTGGCGTGGATGGTTTTCGTAGTTTTTGTTCGTTTCACTTGGAACACGGAGAATACGAAGCTCCATCAACAAACTGTCGCTTGGGAAAGAGTTCAGATTGCCGAGGATCTTGAGAACAGCAAAGGTTGTTGACATATGAATTTCCTGGACAGATATGCACAAAATGGAAAATCGCGCGGACCATTTTGTTTTGTCTATGGTTGGGATTAATCAAAGTCCTGGGTGCTTTTACGACGGAGAACAAACAAATAATAAATGGTGCTGCCGTACAGAAATGGAGATGTCCCGTCCAGCCAGTGCTTGTGGGGGATCTGATGGGGGGCCAGGGAGGTAGGGTGGCTGGCCTCTCTTCCCCTGGAAAGTAAAAATTTAATGGCAGGATCCACTTTGGATTATGTACGTAGGTAGCTTCATTGATTAGTCTATTGCAAATCCCAAAGTTCGATTTGGTAAAGCACAAAGATTGCCGAACTAAGAAGATGGGACGAGCTCCTAGCATCTTGATTAGGGTGCTAAAAATCTTTGGAACACGTGGCATGCGTGTAATTATAGAAAGAGCAGGGTAAAGATATCATACTTCCAGCCGCCTTCGGGTTTGGTATGTGCCATTGAATATTTTCCGCCATCCTAATCACAAAAGGCACGAAATATGGGATAACGAGTTTGCGCTTCTTTGAATTTGTTTCGATACATCGAACTTATACTTAGTAATGTTTAAAGGCACAACGACTCTGAAGAAATTATTTGTCGGATCGATGTTTTTGAGTTGTGTAAAAATCCATATACCAAAATGACGTGATAAGCTATGGCTGATCTTTTAGCTGTGCCGTGATTAACTTATTTTATGGGCTGTGGCGACTTCTTGACACGATATTATAGCACAAGTCAAGTAAAATTATGATAAAAAAAATTGAAACCACACACGGCATGTTGTAACGCAAATGCAATATAGGCTGAAATTGATGAAAACGACACCTTTAATTTCATTTTCGACAGTTATTAAAAAAAGAGGAAACCATGAGTGGTCGCTAACTTATCCCATTAAATCATTGAAGATCATCGGTCAGTCACGTGATAATGAATTCGTCTCTTAATTTCGTGACACGTGGGGATTCGATTAAGATTGGAAATCCATTTTCAAGGAGGAGCACCGCTTCCACATCGAGACTAAAAAAAGTCAATCATCTAGCAATAAAACCAACTCAAAGTCGACGTGGTCAATGCTCTAATCTCGAATCAAAACGATACCGTCGCCCATCACGGCAGCAAGATCAATGGGCCCGAGCCGAGCGAGGGGTCACGATTCAACCGCACACGTAGTAACAAGGAAAACGCAAGGGTGTTCTCATTCTCTCGCTTGGGGTCGGCAGACGGCGGACGGCGGACGGCGGACATGGCTCATCCGGAGTCGTCGTTGACCCAAGAACACGAGGAGGTCGAATCACGGCATCGAGTGAAAATTCAAAAAATCACGGGGCCGGGATTGACTGAGAATACATGTTTTATCATGTGCTGTGATCCGGGGACGTGGCAGGGTTCTGCAGAGGATCAGGTCCTGCCCTGGCCCGGCCTGGCCTGAGCCACATTTGGGAAGAAGGAAAGCAATGATGAAGAAGGTGGTGGTGGCAGAGAATGGAATGATGGGGAATTCCTCAGTCCCCCTCCTTCTCCCCCCCCCCCCCCCCCCCTGGCTCCCGACCCCACCGCCAACCACCCAATGGGGAATATCCATCATTATTGCTCCCCCCACCCTCCTCCTCCCCCGCCACGCGCCGTCCTCTTCCGCCGCTCGTTTCCGCCGGCCACCCCCTCCCTGCCATCGCATTTATGATTATGCCTTTTGCATCCGCCCTTCGCGTCAGAAGAAGAAGACGAAGACTGGCGGAAGTAATGAGAGTTTGCGGCCTCGAGGACGCCGGTTTTCTTGGTTCGTGCGGTCCCCATCCCCTCCTCCTCCACCTCGGCCTGCGTGCGCCCGGTTTGTCCCCCACGTCCGCTTTTGATTTGTCGTGACGACGGAGGGGCATTGATGGGAATTCGCTAATGATCGTGTTCATCTGTTTTCAGAAAGAGGGAATATAAAATAGAATTTAATGATCGTGATTTTCTAAAATATCGCTATCGCCCGGCGCTGAACGCGTAGACTTATTGTCGTGTTAAATGAGACGTATTTTATCAAATCGTCATCTAAATTACTCTTGTACCGAATCTAGCCGGCGTCTTATTCGCATATTATTTTTCAATCTAATGATTTAAGGTTTTTATAGTACGTTATGTTTGTGTATTATCCTTCAATATATCGATGTAAAAAAAAAAACGACAGTTTCGTAGTAGAATGGAAAACGTAGGAACCATATCGATGGGAATCGATCGGATTTCATGTTCCGTAATTTGATAAATCTATTTTGATGAGTAGGTTCCGGGTCCAATAAATATTTTGTGTTTTTATTAATTTATATTATTTCATAGTGTCCGATGATGAATGATGATCTAGAATTACTCGTCTGAAATTTCATTGTTGACGATATCCATGATTAAAACTTTTTTTTTATTAATGTTATGCATTTTTCGTGAGTTTAACTCTACTTTACAATGTAAAACTCCCTTCGACATCCGACATCCGACACAAGTTAATGAATATCGCACTCCCAGAATCATAGTTAGGGTAACAAGTAAAGTTTAATCCCCAAGTGCATGCTCAAGCATACAAATACTTAAACACTATGGTATAGGAGATTTGCGTCGCGTGCCTAATCCCTATGCGCGAACTCATTGAGTTCTTAATCACCAAAAGATGTCGCGGGAAGCATTGTAGAAGCCTGGTATCTTTATCAAAGGGATCCGAGAATGAGCTCAAAATTTGATTAAATTATCTTGTTAATGGTGGCTCTGCTAACTATATTTTGGGAAATGTCGCAAAAGTTCAGGACCTATACTTGATTGCCGAGACCCCAAGGAGCTATCTAGCTCGAGATAAGTTTCAAAGTTAAAATGTCAAACCGCTGATGTCATAGTATTAGTCAAATAGTCATGTGATTACTCCCTTTTTCACTCCACATGTACAGTGCGAGATTCTTTTCGATATTCACACCTCGAATGTGTATTTTAAACGAGAGATCCAATGTAGGGGAAAAAAATCCGATGGGTATTTACCACTGTAATTCGACACTGAAGTTAATTGGATTTTATAATTAAATCAACGCAAAATCATGGAAAAAATAAACGAGGAGCAATAAAGAACACGTCAAAATTACATGGAATTACTAGAGCGTTGGCATTTACTCTAGAAAGATAGTCGAGAGCAACTAATCTACTAATAATTGGAGAATTACAGAGTTACAATCGCTTAAATATTTCCTAACCCTAGATTAGACCAAAAGCAAACCCACAAAATGTTATCTCACAATCCCATGTAAAGAATTAACTCATAAAATTAAGAGAGAGAAAATCCGATGCTTTTTTTTTTCAACTTCAATATATATGATCGGAGCATGTATATATTATTTTTATCCCCTAAATTCTCTTTAGAGGAGCTCTTAATAAGTTGCTTTAGTCTTAAGGGACTATTTAAGCTACAAATGTATTGCTTATTTCATAAGAAGTGGGTTCAATCGTCACACTCGTGCAATTTTCTTCGCATGCATATGGGTTTGGGTCGCTCGTAGTCTAATAATAATTACCTTATTTTCACGAAAATGAGAGAATCGTGCAACATAATAACAGTTAACCAAAGTGTCCGTAACATGTGGTCGAACAAAAATTAGAAAATCGGGGTTTACTTATTGCAAAGTGAAAGATAAGTAAACATACGTTTTTCTTTCCCATCAAAATATACAAAATCATGTGAAGTTCAAAAAATATCACGAAAAATTGTATATAAAAACATAATCTGTGAGTTCTACAAACATGTTAATTTTAAAAAATAAATTTAAAAAGCATGAATCACAAGAATGAGATTCAACAAAATATTTTAAAATACAAACGAAACTTTTTGGGAGAATTTTCAGAATTGGGGATTTGGGAGATCCGCATTGATTAGATGAAGGTGAGCTGAGTTGATGATGGCGAAAGAGAAAGGCAGGCAATTTTCTCCCCTCTCTTTTTGTTTCTATTGCATGATCATCTGTTCTTGCGAAAGGGAATTTTGTGGAGAAGACCTTTTTCTTCAGTCGGTTTATTTATTGATGTTTAATCTTTTTTCCTTTGACCAGTCTCGTCACTGTCCGAAAACTCCGAAAAGCATAAGATGACGTACGGGGGCGGGGCTCCTCTGTTCCTCGTCATCTTGCGTACAGAATTAAATATACTCGGCAGACAGAATAATAATTGTACTGCATATTATGTCCAATTTCCTTTCCCTGTAGTGCGTATCCAAGGGGGAAAAGATCAAATAAAATAAAAAGCACAAAAATTGAAGGGAAACAATCAAATTGAATCGGAAGTTTTTGTCCCTTTGGCAGTTTCGGAAATTTCCAATTTAGAGAATATTATAACTCATCGAAGCACCGTACAATTATGATATAAACATAACATCGTAATTTCAAGATCGTATATGTATACTTGCATCAGATACGTTCGTAGTAGCGCCAATATAATGAATGTAAATTATTTTACTCTGCTTCTATGTTAATGATTGTTCTATATTTTCTCCGAACCAAAGTGTCTTGTTTGGAAGTTACCGCATATTATTCATATGCATACTTGATTAATAATAAGCATTTGGCAACGCGCATATCGATAATCTATTGGTGTAAAGAACGGTAGTATGAAGCCTCCTCTTATATGAAAATCTAAAAATACAGGCGAGATCTCAAATTAGGGTTTGAACTTTTGAATTCAAATCCGATCGGCTATCCGATCTCCGGCTTCTTTCTACAGCAGACGGTTCATTCATTAGAAATCTCCTCCTTGACGTTCATAGTCAAGATCCATAGCGCATATTATTGTAAATCACAGAGAGAGTCTTTCCGGCGAGCAACTAGGGTTTTCTCAAACACGTGTGTTAATCAACCCCGAAGTACGAAGCGCCAACTATTTTCCCTGATGTACGCTTGCTCTGAAGTCAAAGCTAACCCAAAGCTGGGTTCATTGACTAAGATGGCCGCAACCTTATGCGTTTTCTGTCCACAAACTCTTTGACAAAGCAGGAAAAATTGTTCATCCACGACAAGAATAGTACATAGATCGACAATATTCTTCTAATGCATATAGTAAAACAAGACAAGGATAGTACATGGAAAAATTCCTTTCCGTGTGAACCCTTGGACGGGCAAAGCTTGGCGTGTCACGTGAGATATGAGATTATGCCCCCTTCAACAAATGCCTTGCGTTGTTGGGTGCAATCAAGCCTCAACACAATCATTTCTCCTAAGAAAACCGAGCAACCCTTCCCCCACGTGGAGCTTTTCAATTTTCCATGCACGGCTTGGCTGCTGTACCGACTATGCGTGCTGGTCCCGATCCATGCCAATGTCTTTTGTCAAAAGGCAATGCCCCGTTCTCGAGTCTTTTTCATCGCACATTCTTGACAGAGACCGTAAATCAAGGCACTTTTCGGGATCCCTCCACGGTAGAGCCCCTTGACTTTGGACATTCAAAAGCCACTCTTGCGCAATTAGGGATAGCCAAAAACAAAATAATGAAAAAGAAAGCAAAACACAAACGAGTTTGGGTCGATAGACACCGTCCCCATCTAGGTATTGGACGAGTTTAGTTGCTTATAACCACGAGTTCGTGATTTCTAAAGCTCACCCTTTTGAATCTGGGGAGTGCTGATCTCTATAAGCACTCGACTTATTCTATGATTGTTTCGTTGAATTTCACTAATAATTCCAATTACTTTCTTGACCATTCTCTCGTCTTCACTTCAATTATCAAGAAAAAATAGACCTACCAGGGGCACGTAAGTATCCTTGATTTAAACAACTTCAATTAGCTTGGAAAATTCGACAAGATTATGTGGTTGTGTTAATCTGATTGGGATGGCGTATTCTAGTATTTGTTTATGTTGACAAGAAAAAAAAAAGAAAGAAATAAACCTCCAAGCCTCGACCAACTTGTGCTTGCGATGCTATCTCAAACCTAACCCAAAACAAGAGCGGTTTTTGCGATGCGCTCTCAACCTAACCCAAAACAAGATCGGCTTAGTTTCTATTAAGGTTTGACCAAGTCGTGAAATTTGATTAGACCAATTTGATTAGACCAACCTATATCCATCATTACCTTGGACTGGCTTCGAGTGCATGTATCCTAACATAATCAAATGATGTTGGGCATTGCATATCTCGATGCAGTAATAATGTAGTTGGGTAGTTTCCGTAGGACAATAGTGTAATAATAGATGTGATGGATGACGTGTTGGGTTACATTCTTTAAATGCGCTATGCATATGGTCCCCTCTCCTACTATACTCCAAATTTTGAGATCTTACGATTTATCCATTGAAGACTGTCTAAAAGAGGAGAATGGGAGGAAGATCAAGCCTCCTCATTCGTATCAATCAATTCAAGAGCAGCAACCATATTTATCGTGGCGTAATGAGAAGTATGATTTCGATTGAAACTTAGGTGTTCCTAATCCTTAATTTTCTCATATGTGGTATCAAACTATCGTATGTGGATTTAGAATTCTCTTCTTTCTCGATTTTATAAAACTTCCAACACATAAAAAAGATCCTCTTTTATATATATTTTTTCTGCTTCCTAGTGACAAGGATGCTTAAGCATTCTCGTGACCTCCAGACCTCCTTTAAACAACTTCAATTACGTGCGTGTGTTGTCTTCTTTCTTCCTAGTGACTGATTCATGATATTTCGAGGGGATGACGAACGACGACACGTAATTGAAGAGGATATCCCTCACAAGTCATCGTTGGGTTTGAATAGCTTGAAGCATGTCATTAACTTGATCCACATACATTTCATCTCTATCCTGAGAAGACCACGTAAAATTTCTAGTCGGATCAATAATTGAGGAGTAGGGTCCCTTCCTCCTTTGACTTTTCTTGATCCAGGGCATTGAATTAGGTGGTAATGATTGAGTCGCTCCTTCGCTTTTGTTGATTGATGAGCTTTCGCTTTGCTCATACACCATGCAAAAAAGCCGAATGCCTTATCGGATTATTCAAAACCCTAGTTTATCAACTAACGTGTTTCCCACTGCATTAGAGGAGAATCCCGGAAGAAATCGCCACGAATGACAAATTTTTTAGTTGATTTGACGAGTTTAAGGAGCATTTCACCGTGGTTTTCGATTATTCTGTTCTTGTCCCACCAAGGGAAATCTGCTCCCGCTGGAAATAATTTATTTTGGAGGAATTTGTTTGGACACTGACTAACAATTTCTTATATTGAGTACATCATTAATTTAATCTGTAACACCAAATCCACATAAATATATGTTTTATCGAAAGATCCCATCTTCAGAACGAATAAGTTATAGACACATTCGATTTAGAAAAACCTTCACTGCTCCACGTGTCATGTGTAGAATTCGTGTTTGTATGTACATCCTTCCAATATTAACTATAAACAATTTCTTTTTCATACTAAAATTGATATTTTTGACTGAACGGGCAAATAAAAACACAAGCTTATTTTCTCGTGCTAGGATGAAAACTCTAATTATTTTGCACGCGTCATATGACTGTCGGATTTCTTTTTGAGAAAGCAAATCTCGAATGAACATCATCTTGTTCTTTCAAGAGCTAAAGACAAACATCTGTTCAACATTTAAAGAACAAGAAAATGAGAGAACGGTGAAGTTGGCTGTTACTCTACAAAGATAATTAATTATTTTCACTAAGTTTAATATTTAATTGAAAGTGAGTAGTTAACTAATTTCAATTTTCCTTTTATTGCTTTCCTTGGCTATTTTTAAATTTATGTCTTCGAAGTATATTGCACTAGAATATCAGAGTAATTTTACACAGAAGGGCTAATAAGGAAAACTGAAAGTAAGGTAAAAGCCGATTCGGACTCAACATATAGAAGATAAACGGTCGTGCTTTCCATACACAATACTTTAACTAGAAGTGCGAATATAATGCTAGAGTTATCAGAAAGTTTCAATTAGCTGTGCATTTGAGGAGAGATCATGATGGATATATGAACTTTTGTCGATGTACTTGCCGATGTAATAAAAATCTTTTTACATGAGCATTCTTCGATTAAAATTTATTTATAAAACGAAGCTACTTCGTTAATGAGAACTGTTCGCATTATTTAAAGTCTCTGTTACTTCGTGTTTTTTTTTCCATGCAATGTTGTTACGGACCGCAAACCCTAAAATTGTATCAAATTATTGAAACTGTTCTTTCATTTGATCCGTGGATTTTTGTCGTCGTTCAATTTCCAATCTATTAGAGCGATCCCGTAATTAAAAAAATGAAAACATAATTTGGTGAGACTTTTCCACAAACCTGACATCCCTCGGATGCATTTTTCAGTAGGGACACGACACCTCAGCTAACTACTACCGTGGCCGTACTTTGAATTAATAAAGACATTTGACTATGCATGCATTCACACACGCATCAGGGGTTTGATTTTCCGGGGTGTTGGGCACTGCGTGGTGAATTCACTTTCCAACCTGTATGCCATTCTCAAAGTCCTCAGCACACACCAAGAGAATAACATGAAATATGACCCAAAAATAGCATGCGATATCAAAGTAATATTCCATGCTAAGACCACCCCCCCCGGGTCCCTCTTTGTCTACAATGAAACGAGCGAAGAAATTCATGAGAGAGCTCCCCCTTCTTTTGGGTAAAATTTAAAGCGACCGACGACCCTTGGGTGCGACTCGGTCTTCAACTCATTAAAGAAAGGTAAGTGGAAACTGGGGGCCGCGGGTGGGGAGAGAGAGAATTTGTGAAAACGACGCGAGTTAGAAGCGAGAAAAGTCGGCAATAATGCAGCGAGGGGAGTCAAATATCCCACCTAAAGTATGATTTGACCATGATTAGGAACTCCTTGCGAGGGGGTTTCCTCCAGCCCTCTTGTGACGAAGCTTAAGCGACGGATTAATTGAAGCGATTAGTCAAGGTGAGAATGATTTGGTGCGCGATCGCATGTGCTGAAAGAATAAGATAATAGAGAGAGAGAGAGAGAGAGAGAGAGAGAGAGAGAGAGAGAGCGAGTTTAGTGGAGGGAAGTCTCGCGTTCTCTTCTGCATGGAAATCATGCACCAAAGACAAAAAGTAGAGAGAGAGAGAGAGAGAGAGAGAGAGAGAGAGAGAGAGAGAGAGGATGGCTTTATATTAACATATTTCATGGTGCATGGACTAAGGAGCACGAAATGGACTTTTTACGTCAATCTAGGGTTAGGTTTTTTCAATATAATACGAAGAATAACTTTCTCTAAAGCATGGCCCTTCCCCTTTTAATCCTGCCAGTAAAAACATATATTTACGACGATTGAATTTCTTTTTTTTTTTTTTGGGTGAAGAAAGGGGAGAGGGAGGGTTTGGGTCCCGCCTGTTTTGACTATTCTTTCCCCCCTCCCCAACCTTTCCTTGATTGGAATTAGGTTAAATTTGAACATTTGAAAAATGGTGGATCGTGTCCTGTTCCTTGTCCGAAACGGTGGATTCCCCTTTGCACTTTAGTGTTTGCCCGCACGGAACCAGGCCATACGAGGCCTGGTTATTGGCTTGAGTATATTAATCTGTATGAGTTGATGTGTGGATGTTAGATTCTGCGTCTGACACGTGCGCAAATGAATTCCGGCTACCAAATACGCACCACGTAGGACATGATCTTCTAGAAAAAGATGGGGAGGGGGGCACAAAATCAATGTTAGGTAACTTTGAATCTCCCGCATCTGTGGGTTTTCCTAAAGTTTTGGTTAAACCCTAAAAGGTCACTTGAATTTTTGTTATGTTGTTCAAGAGTCCAACGTTCGCGTTCGAGGCTCCAGCAGGTGAAATGTGGTTTCGGTCATCGTGTCGTCATGGAGAGTCATCAACTCGGTACTGGTGGAACTTTAAGTTCTCATGCATCACTTTATTAGATGAGATACCTCCTAATAGATTCGTTCCTAATAAGATCGATGCTAGACTTCGAATTTTACAGATGCCTATCCGGTTAAAACATTTTAACTATCAAACTACACCTTTGTTTAAACGAACGATGGTAGTCACAAGATCCTTCAGATCATTCTTTTATATCTGATCTGACGCGGTCCGTGAGATAGCACCTCTCAGTTAAGGATAAAAACTTCTGGGTAGGGCTAGAGCACGTTGATCAGCAAACCTATTGGTTGAACTGTGGCCAGTTGATGTTGGCGGATACGGTTCAAGGAGTTCTACAAATGGTGTTAGAGCCGTGGAACATCATGTTGTAAAGATGCACAGAGTGGACGCATTCAATGTTTATATAAATATCGAGAGCTCTAAAGTCCCACTGAACTTCTGCAGGTCGGGTAAAAGCGAGGAACATGGATCATCAATGAGCATATGTATAAAGTATGTGCATGTCGGCAAGTACGTCAAAAGTCCTAACATGGAGGCGGACCGAGATAAATAACAGAAGGCTGAAGGCCAGTTTGTTCACTCGTAGAACGACTCTGAATCGTGATAACGTTTGAGCACGAGGTGAAGTGTGAAACAGGAGCTTTGAAGTTCGTTTGATACCCGAAGGGGGACGAGGTTGATATTTTCATGATCATCGAGCACATTTCGGTACTTGGTTGGTTCATGTGGATTTCGGCCTAGTTCCAATCCGGCCTCGTAATGATCCAATTTGGACATACGTCCACTCTACGTACTCGGTTGGTCAGTGTAGAGGCACCTTCTGCTAAGGCCCAAGTGCTTCTCTTTTCCAATTTCAGTCTCTCAAGAATTGGCAATGTGGAGCAGCTGGCCCTCGGGCTCGACTAACGTGAAGCCCTAAAGCCCGTTCCGCCAACAAAGACCTTTTAAAAGCTGGTCGCATGACTGCGTTTGCTGCGGTGTGAAGTGTGGTAATCCGTATGCTCGGTGATGCATACTTTGACGCCACAACGCATTAAAGCCGAGGGAAACAGCTTTCCAAGAGCCACTGCGAGCTATAGCGGATTTAAAGGTGACGTAGGCACGAGATGTTTGCCAAAGATTCTCATGAAAAAGGCAATGGCAATCGGTTTTGCAGCTGATGAATTCGACTGTCTTTTATCAAAAAATTGAGAACCCAAAAAAGGGAGGACATCTAAAATGCTAGAAAAGTTAATCTGTAATCCTAATGGAAGGACCCATAGGCTAAAGCATTAAATTTGGGTGAGAAGGGTCGATTGAGCTTTAATTAAAATAAAGCCGTCTTGATCACAAAACAGATGATAGGAAATGGCCAAAGCTTGGTCAAGGCTGAAACCTTAACAAGCCTCCTAAACCACCAACTTCACCACCAGTCCACTGCCACTCCCTCCACCATCAACGACTCGGAACAACCAGTCCTCCACAAGCTACAGCTACCAGCGCCTCCAGTTTACCCCCCTGCCGGCAGTCTGCCCAGCTCTACTTCTATCACCTCATCCCCACCTCCAACTCCAATAAAGTGCACTAATAAATCACAGTTGCAGACACCGCCATCACCTCCAATATCCATCAACCTACCACCACCAGCTCTTAACAATGTTGTACCGCCATCCAGCTCTTCTCCGTTGCCACCCCCGATTGCACCACAAAAACCTCCACCAAGACCATCTCCATCTGTCCACGCACCATTCTGTTCTGGCACCACATTCACCTGCTAACCAAGAAACCGCCATGCTCTAAACATCTCTATTTCCACCTTACCTCCACAAAAGCCTTATCTTGCTAAGTCCACTACCACCACCATGGCCGCCACAGGCTCTTAAGGTTTTGAACTTTTGAGTGGTACAACCTTATTTTTTCCAAGTACTACATTCACCATCACAACTACTACCACCTGCAGCTTACTTCAACATTTCACACAGACAGCAATATCACTGCTCCTCATCTCAGAGTAGATGTAACTATGGGTTAGTGAAAAAAGATCACACCCCTGGGCTAACATATCCCCAACCAAATTAAAAACAGCAAATTTCCATTCTGTTCTGTCAAACTGAGTGTTAAAGAATAAGCTGGTAGCTCAGCACTTAAAAGAAATTTAAGATCGATACCTGTAATGGCACCATCCAGCTAAGCAGAAGACACAAACTAAAACAAAGAGATTAAGGTTTAATATTTCATTACTTCTGGAATTATTCAGACCATTTTATGCAATAAATTTCCTGTCAAATTTATTTTTTTCTTTAAGTATGATAACCATACTGCCTAGTTCATCAAATTCTCAGAAACAATCATGCTGCTTAGTCCATCAGCTTCCCAAAATCTTTGAAATATTTGTTACGATAGAGCAAAATTTTGCTTGACGATACAACATCTTACCTTACTTGACAATATAACCATTGCGATTGGGACATCATATTATTGAAACTAGCATGACCGGGCATGACTGACTTGATCACCAAATCGTCTTTGGTTAAAGACAGCAGAAAACAAGCCTCACTGAAGCTAAGCCGAGGGAGGAAGAGGGCAACTATTCTCACTTCCTCTAACTAAGCACTGCTAAAGAAATCCAATGTGAAATAACTTTTTCACCTTAGTGGAGAGATAAGACAATCAAGTGTTCAGATCTATTATTTTTATGGAGGTCCAGAAAGACATAATGTCGACCCAAAGAAAAGACTCCAACCAGTTTATAATCTACAATCACAACTGATTTTTGTTTATTCCATAACTCCGAGACAAACATAGCAAAAGTTAGAGAGGATGAAGGTACCAATATTCCTGGCAATTATGCTCAAGCATACAAGTCTCAACAAAGAATGAGTAGATACATGAAGTAACTTTTTCACCAATAGCATCCATGCTCGAGCTCCCTGCAAAGTAACACTGGCATCAGAAACAGAATCAAGAGCGTTGCAGTTAATGTATTTCATATCCTTTCAGCTCAAGAATCAATCCTATAAAAGAGATACTCTAAAATTGTTGAGAGAGACACCACATAGAAGTATCCATGATGGAGAGTACTGATTGGAACACTAAGGTGCACTGCAAGATCCAAACAAGGAACGTTCAAGTGTTCAGAAACTGCTCTTTTACATACTTGTTTCCAACTTTCTGATACTTCACACGAATGACTGAATACCTTATTATTTTTAGGAAAAACGAGGTGCATGGAATATATTCTCAACCCAACCCCCCCCCCCCCCCCCCAACCCAAAAAAAAAAAGAAGAAGAAGAAGCACAGGCACGTATCTATTTGTAAACCCTCCCATCCAAACACCAAGGTCGCATATGGTCCTCTGGATTATCACCTAAATAGAAAAGATTAACATCATTGCCAAAAGGTTAAGGAAAATGCAAATATGAACCTCTCAACTCAAACAAACAAAAATCAATTGTGAGCATTGTAATATTCAGGCACTACTGACAAATCTCCGGTCAAGTGCCAAACTGACTAAAAACACAGGGCATGTCCAGCTTCAATTATGTGTGCCTATGCACAATTGGATGAGAGAGAGAGAGAGAGAGAGAGAGTATACTATGAAGTACTTAATGTCTTTGCAGCCGCACAATTAGACATTGCATCTAATTCAACTGCTTAAGACGACAGTATACATAAAGAAAGATCTATTACAGTAGCACTTTAGAAAGGGGGGGGGGGGGGAGAGAGTTTTTCTCACACGAGATTGTCAAATGCAATTGCCAAGATGGAATATCCAATTTGATAATAAGTTCTAACTTACCATATTTAGCCCATCTTGTTGAGACCTACACTATCTTAGTGCATTCTCCAAATATTGTGATTCTTTTCTTTTACGAGTAAAATCACATAATCCTACAACTAGTATGCACAGGTTAGCATCAAAAGATCTCAAGAATAAATTCCATCGGAAAAACAAATATTCACTGAACTTCAGTTTTGTCACCAACCATCACTACCTATTACTCATACTACATCAGGTGAAGAGTGCTGTGAAGTAAAGGAATCGGAGTATTGTATGATACGCAACTGAGTTGAAACAAATCACAAGGCACATCAAATCTAAGCCTATAAGAGTAAAAGCAAAGAAGTTTATCAAAGCCATACAAAGCAAAGAAAATCTTCCTTCACAAACTACGATATAGTTGAAACTTGCTTTCAAAAAGCCATCTATCTGCAGGAGCATGTTTTCCATGGAGGGGTAGAAAATGCTAATGCAAACAAGATAGATCCTTATCCATGAACATTTTTGAATATGCAAGCTAAGTGTAACAGATATTCCCGAAAGTGCTTTTTCTGAGTTCTGAGTTCAGTATAATCACTATAGGAAGTAATCCAATAGACAGGATAAGTAAATTTGTTAATCACGTGTCAGTAGAAATATATCTGCAGAAGAATTTTTTTTTTGGTAAGTTACAGAAGAATTTTTTCGATTGAACTAAATTTAAGAAACCATAATAATAGATAAAATTTTGTTATAGAAAGAGAGATAGGACCTGGTGTGTATCCAAAAGGATGTTCCAGCAAATATGAAATAGAAAACTTTAAAAATAATGGTCACGAAGAAAACCAACTAGAATGGAAAACAAAAACCATTAATCTCCAAAAGCTTCCTTTCAGAAAAGTTGTAAAGGCTTCCATTTTTCTCCTGTCAGCTGTCCAGGATATAATACATCCATGTAGCAATGCATAATTCTTGCTTCTATACATATCTGCATGCAAATGCCAGAGTTTTGGCAAATCGAAACTGGAGATCACTTAACAATAGCATAAGCTCTGAAGAAAGCCAGGCCTAGCCAAGCCATTACTAGACGAAACATCATATGATTTAGTGGTAAAATCATAAGATATCTTTCCAAGGATGTTTGTATAGCAACAAGTACACATTTCATCACAGCGTTAATATGCTGAGGGGAATCTATTGTGAGCGTATGATGAATTTTGAAGATGAACTCCTGATATTGTTAATATGCAGCCTATAATTAATTGCCAATAAGAAGCATATGAGATCAGTCTGGATGAATGGAGAAACAGCAAAGGAACAAAAACAATCAGCATCAGCAAATACACATACCCCAGGTCGCCCAATCAACAAAGGGTGGAAAGAACACCTAAAAATTTTCCACAGTTTCATTCTAAAACACAAACCAAAGAAGAACTCAGCAAAGGAGAAGCCTCCTTTATTACAAATGTTGGTCGACATTGAACACACTTGCAGAAGCTCATGAGGCTTGGATGGCAAACACTGACAAGAGGTGATCCACTAGACAAGATAGCAACTTAAATAGACAATGGATGGACACTTTAATTCGGATAGTTCATCAATTCAGCCTTCAATCTCATTGTTAAGAAATATGCCAATCCATGTTCTCCAACAAGTGCAGATTTTCGACAACCTGTCATGGATGTACAACATCCCCTCATTACAACTAGCCACTAATCCACAATCCAATAAGCACGTCCACCACTAAATCTCCCAATTTTGACAAACAAACTCTAGAAAGAACTTTCTCGCCCTCTAAATCCCAATAAACACAACCGGACACAAGGTTGTTGCTGCTCACCACCCACAATCAGTAAACCATCAATCAAACATCGATGAGGGAAAAAACAAATTTACCAATGGAAATCCCTATGCAACAACTTAAAATCGAAACCCAAATCTGCTGGCGCGGAAAGAAGTGGCAACAACAAGAAATCCCCCCAAAAGAAGGGCAAAAAAAACCGACCTTTGAGAAGAAGAAAGAAAGGAGGAGGAGGATAAGCTAAGCGTTGGCGGGTTTGGGGATGAGAGGGATGGCCGGCTGCTTGAAGCCCTGCTTGAGCTTAGCCTCCTCCTCACGGATCTTCTGCATCTTGAGCATCCGCTCCATGACGAGCTCGTACTCGCATTTCTCGTACGAGTGGCGCTCCCCCTCGCACTTCCACGGCAGGTAGTACTCGGCCTGCCGGCACTTGTTGAGCGGGATCAGCAGATGGGCGCACTGGTCCCTATACGCCAGCGGCACCCTCGCCTCCACCATCTCCTCCTGCGTCGCTATCATCTTCTTCGACGATCCTTCCACTTCCATCTCTCTCTCTCTCTCTCTCTCGCTCGCTCTCTCTCTGTGCGGCTCCTGATCTGTGCGTCGCCCTGAAAAAAGGGCAGCAATGCGACCCAATTAATGGGCGAAATTGCACATATACATCTTCTTTTTTCTGACTATTTGAACCGTTTGCAAATAACTTAACATCTTAATATACACAAATATTTTTTATTCTTACTTATATTATAAGTATAATATGAAAGCATAAAGTAAGGATGTAAATCCCCTCTCCTCGTGACTTTCCTCAATTGGTCAGAATCTTCAATTTGGTGCCATTGATTTAGATTCAAATAAGCGAGCAAGCTCTTTGCTTCAGATGTTGTAGTGCCAGTGGAGTGTCTCTCTTCTTCATCTACTCCTCTTTATTTATAAAGAGTTAGAGATGATTTCTTCGAAAAATTAGATTAACACGTCCGTAATTTTGCTTTATGTGCTTGTTGACGAGTAAATTGTCCACTGTAAATATCAAAAATAAGAATTATCCAATTAGAGTCGTCTATGACTATGCATCTAGTCACAAGTCTCATCATTAAGTATATGTTTAGTCATATCTGTTCACAAACTATAAGAAATTGTGCGGTATGTTATTGACACTATGTAGTTGTGGTCCAGAAGCAAATCCTTCTGAGATCTTATAATACAAAATGAGGAGCACGTTCATATTAGAACTGCATGCCCTTTGCTTTATGTACAACTCCATTCGGGCAAACACTGAAGAATCACCCAAAAAAAAGAAAATTATTTGCCAAAATCCAATCCTTCTGTATGAAATTCATGGGACAATCTGATCAAACCCTCAAGAGGCCTTCTTCTGTTTATACTTCTTGGCACAGACGATGTAGATGAGCAGGTTCAAGAAGCTGAGCCCGGCTAGAAGCCAGAAGAAGTAGTCGAGGTGGCCCTCGTTCAGGTTATCGGGTATCCATCCGACCTGCCCACCTTGAGTCGTGATGTATGTCACTACAGTCAAGATCAAGGAGCTCAGGTAATTCCCCAAAGAAGTAGTCAGAAGTGACAGTGCGCTGCATAAGCTCCGCATGGCATCTGGAGATTGGTCATAGAAGAACTCGAGCTGCCCGATGAAAGTAAATATCTCCGCAGCACCCAGCAAGAAGTACTGGGGTGCTTGCCAAAGGATGCTCATAGGCACAGCTACGTCTTCATCAACCAAGCCGAGTTCTCTAGCAATTTGGAGACGCTTAATCTCAATTATAGCAGCAGCAGACATGCAGAGAACTGATACAAAGAGGCCAATTCCCATCCGCTGCAACTCAGAAAAGCCTCTTTCCTTCCCTGTGAATTTCCTAGCTATCGGAACGATCGCCCGATCGTAGACGGGTACCCAAAAAATCACACTTATGACGTCGAAAGTTGATAGAGATGCTGCAGGAATAGTGAAAGTGCCGATAGTAGTGTCCATCATCTCCCCTTGTTCCACAAACATGGTAGACATCTGTGCGTATACCGCGGAAAATACAATTCCTGTGGCCCAGATTGGGAACATACGGATCAAAATCTTCAGCTCCTCCACTTGAGTGACAGTACATAGCCTCCAGCCATTTGAAAAGTCCCCACTTTTGGTCTCGGCATCAGTGACTACTGCAGCTTTATCGAGGCATCTGTTATTATAGTAACGATTGTTAGCCCTTTGTCCACCTTTCTGGCAGATACTTTATCATCTTCTCTGGCATGATAAGCAGAAAAATATTTGGGAAACTAAGAAACTTGGTCTTGCACGCGGGTTGAAAATAAGTATGCGTGTAAATTTGGAATAGTACACTGAAAGCATGAATAGACGTCCAAAATTTGGACACAGAAGTGTGAACATATGACTGGGTATTGTTCTTATGACATTGCAAGGGTGTGAGTCAAAATCTTCGAGAAATATTAATAATTTCTTCAGAGTAGATGCACAGCAAAATGTTGACGTTCCCCACATAAAATTAAGATGAAGTGTTTCCACACAAATGTCTACATTTCCATGTCAGTAATCACATCTCTCTTGTACTAGGCATCCACTAGGAGTCAAATAGACGCATATATGTTGTATATAAGAGCAGAAACACTTGCTTACCAAATACTAGTTGGAAAATTCGTACAATAAGAAAGAAGAAGAAAAAGACAACTTACTTCAACTCATCGCTGTGTTCTATTTTGCGGCTTCCTTCTATAGCAGAGTTCTTTTCTTGTGTTTCATACAGGAGACTACTGTCCCCAGGGACCTCCACGTTCCACTTATGGAAGGATGCGACCAAAACCTGACACATCCTTGTGATAGGGCTCCCTCCAGGTTTCTGGAATCGATAGAGAGGGGTGCCTGAGAAGAAACTGGCGATAGCAACTCCCATAAATAGTGCAGGAATGCCAAATCCTAAGCCCCAACCCATATTGTCTTGAATCCACACTATGAGAGTGCTTGATACAAGAGCGCCAATGTTAATGGAAAAATAAAACCAGTTGAAGAAAGACCCTTTCTTCACTCGCTCTCTAGGATCAGTATCATCAAACTGATCAGCGCCAAAAGAGGAAACACATGGTTTGATCCCCCCAGTACCAAGGGCAATCAGATAGAGCCCTAAGAAAAATACTGCATATTGGGCTGCTGTTGCTGAAGGGCAAACAGAGTCCACACATTCTGAAGGCTTCAATCCAGGAACCGTTGCGGAGAGAGTCAACGTACACATACCCTATAAAAAATGACAAACCAGATGAATCATAACTGTTCTACTTTTTTTTTTCTTTTGGTTGAACCCTAGCTGTTTTACATTAACAAGAGGTGATGAAGAAAAGTTTATGCACAAAAGGTGAGCACCGGATGAAAGATGGTGGATTAATTTGGCCTCACCTATTCGCTATAATCTCCTGCAGCATTGGCACATTTAATCTTGAATAAGAGGTTATTGTCGCAATTAATTATATAATAAGATGTATATATCACAAAATTAGCAGCAACCTATTGTCACAGAGCTCATAAATATCTGGATCATAAGAGGAAACCAGTTTACCGTTTAAGGTCGAAAGCTCCACCGAGTTTTCTGTTTCATTTCTGACCTCACGGCAGCCGGAAGGAATAATTATAAGTAATATTGACTCCATAATTAACTCCATCCACACAACTATATCAAGGGCATACTCACATAATTTTAAGCTCATGAACAGTTCAGCATTGCCCTTTCAAACACAAATCAATGCCCTAAAATAATAAACTTTCCATTAACCCCAATGGAATCAGGAACTTTTAGAACATGAACATCTAGTAAATAAGAAAAACCTAAAAATCTCAATTTGGAATCTGATATAATGGAACCATAGTGGAGAAACAGCTTTTCTTTGTGAGAGAGAGAGAGAGAGAGAGAGAGAGAGAGAGATAGAGAGAGAATGCTCAATGAACTTCGAACAGTTGTATGTGTTAGCATAAAAGTCCATAAGTTCACAATTTTTTACAGGGAAACGTCAACTCATCAATGTAAAACATTAAACAAAAGCAATGGGAAGTCACATAGCCAAAAAGTGTCAAGTCACAGAGCAATGCTTAGACCCAACTTGACACTTTCATAGTAAATGTTTAAACATCAACTTCAAAGCACTTCCAACCAAAAAGAAGGACAAGTGTAGTAGCTAATGTGTCAACCCAAACATAAATTGTCAAATAAGTTGATCAGACATGTTCACTAATGAAAACACAAGAGGAAACTCAGCAGAGCTGTTACTTGAATGATTCAGAAAAAAAGGGGAAAAACAATGCTGTAGACTGCAGAAAGAATCAGCAATTCAAGTATAAGCACTCAGGCAAGAGCTTCAGCAAACTAGTGCTCCTTATGCTAGAATTCATTAGGCATGTTATGGGATCTAATATAGCAAGTCTGTCTTTCTTCAAAATCTTTTAAATAACAAACTCTGCTCTTCTTAAAAATCTTTTGGATATTGCCTATAATAATATGATGCTATTCCAAGTTAAAGTTACAGCAAGTACTCAGTCCAGATCCTGGATACATAAGCCTCAATATCAGACTGTTTATTTATCTTGACTCACCTCCTTTGTCAAAACCAAAAGGGACAAACAAAACACCAAAGCCAATGTAAAACCAAAGACCGCCAAAAGCATCTCCACAGTAATTGGATCCTCTTGCATCATTATGCTTTATTTAGCATCAAATGTACAATAAGACCAAACACACAGATATTTCCTTAGACTTTATAAGTATTTCTATTCACACATCTTCCTCCTTTAAACCTACATATCATCCTAGAGGCGTTTCTTCTCACCGAAAAAACCAAAGACCAATCTAAGTAAAGAAAATTTCTATTTCTAACCCTTATAATTAAATAACAGTGGATAGCCAAATAATCCAGTTAGTAGAGGGTGGTAATCATGTAAATACTAGAAATAATCTCATTTAATGGCCAAGCATCTACAAGGAGCAGCATACTGCGGATTTGTGAAAGGAGTTTTTGGTTTTAAAATGTGCTCACAATGAAGTATATCGTGGAAAATGCAGCTATTGTCCAATATCTCCCCCAATAAGCATCAGCTAAAATAGCTCCAATTAGAGGTGTGAGATAGCAAGTTCCTTGCCAAGTGGTAACATTTGTAGCGGCTGATACATTTCCCTCATGTAGTTTGTTGGTGAGGTAAGTAACAAGATTAGTGGCGATTCCATAGTAAGCCAAACGTTCACAACACTCAGTGCCTGCAATTCATTGAACAAACATGTGGGAATTCCACAGAAATTGAAAGAATCCCTGGAGTGGGTGAACAAGAAAAAAACCGTTACCCAGGATGAAGGGGCATGCTCTCCATTTTCCAGTGTTGCTTTTCAAGACAGGCTTTCCTTTGACATCTACAGAACCATCTCCAGTGTACAGTCCATAGTTCTCATCCTGGAGCATACCAAAAGATATCAAGAGATGAGAGAGAAAAAAGAATGAAGAAGTGTTCAATTTTCAAGTTGCTGGTTTTTCCTTTCATATCGGTAATCAGTTCTTGGTTCATGCCATAGCAGCCATACGACTGTCTTTGGCTTCATTGTTCGTATTGTTCAGAGAAATTATGCTAACAGGGTCCTAAAATATCAAACCTAGGAGCCCATTCCAAGTGTAGGGCACCAGCACATTTAAATAACTCATCGTTTTTGAATAAAAATAAAAGAAATTTAAGCTTTTATCAATTGTATTTCAAGGTCCATCCATGTTCTCCTTTTTTATGCACTTGTAACCAGTACCACAAAACTCGAAATCAGAAGGACGGTCTTTTTATCTCAATGTGGAGAGTCCTTGAGGGAGCTTTTTTTTCTTCCCTCAGGTGCTGCTCGATAATACGAAACGACAGATATAGGAAATTGCGTTAGCAGGCTTCTTCCCACACATATGCATATAGGTAACAAACATATTTCCTGTTAATCTCTGCTAGCAAAAAAGCAAGGTTATTCTATTTCACTCCATTGAATCCAAGATTGTTTTTCACAATGTCAGACACATTAACTGATGCTCCTCCCTCTACTTCTTCATCACATTGCCATGAAGTCCCTCCTGTTTCAATAAGGATTATACTAAGTATATACTCTAGTTTGTGACTTGTGTCTGTGCTTACCTTGATTGATAAATTCCTAGACAATGCCCCTGTTGTTGAGAAACAGATAATGGCAATTCAAGAAGCCAAGGTGCATGAAAGTTGATACAATATCTCGTGTGGGTGAGGTTAAGCCCATTTCAAAATTGACATCTATTTGGCGCACCAGGTAGCCACTAGCCATTAGTGTCGTCGAGGCCACAATCAATTTCAACTAGCAATCTCTATTTGTAAACAGAAAACTTCAGGGTGATTTCAAAATCCCGCCGACACCCATATGTGTCTTGGGGACAATTGGGAACAAATGCCACAGTTTGATTCAGATGATACTAGTGCACTTGTTACAAAAACCTTTTAAGTGTGGGGTAGGGGTTAAGTCCCATGAAGCTAAGCAGAATGGTTATTATCTTCACAATCTTTGAAATGGCAACAGCAACTGGGGCAGAAATATGGTGACCGAATGCCAAATGGGTATATAGGACTGGCATCATTTTGCAATCTTTATGATCAGTTATATTCTTCTGTTCACATGATATCTTGACTAAGCCATCAAATGATAGTCAAAAAATTACTGGTTCGACCAGCAGCCAGCCACTGAAGCATATACTGAAAAATTAATGCATTTTTTTTCTATCGTCCTCTCGGAACGGATCGGGTAAGAAGTTGACCTAGGACCATAATCTTCAAGTAGACATGTCAGAGAAACACCAAAAAAAATAAAAAACTAAGACATAAGATATCAGAGAGGAAGAAAGACCACAGTCCAGTAACTCCCACTCAGGTTGATCCCATCTTGTCACCAGTATGACCCTCAAGGTTCAGCCTTTAGAGCAATTTCAGAATCAAAACTCACGCCAAGAAAGCATCAAACCCACGATTCTTTCCCAAAGGACGATAGTAAAATATGCATTAATTTTCCATTATGCAGAGGTTTAACAGAATAGAACCCGATATCAAAAGAAAGAATTGAAGGCAGTTGGGAGAGAAACCTGCGAGAGACCATCTTCCAAGAGCCGTCTCTCGTCCTCCAGAGAACCCATGTTTCTGCCTCTCCAACAGATTCCGAATCTTCAGTCGCGAAGTGGGGAAAGATTCAAGGGAAGGTATTTACCCAAAAAAAAGAAAAGATTCAAGGGAAGGAGATGCTGGGACCAAACAAGGAAAAAAAGACAAAGCGGGGGGGCAAAAGAGAAATCTGATGCGCCTATGTGCTGTCCGACGCGACACCAAGTGCCGTGTCGGGGCGTCACTCTTCCCCCTTGGCCTCTCTTTTGACGAATCGATCGAGATTCTTGGTAGCATCGGCCGAACAAAATCTCCAACAGAGCTCCCAAGCGGAGGACAATCAGTCAGGAAGAGGATCACCTGCTGTAATTGTAGCTGACTTGTCCACTTCCCTATTTTGCATTAAAATTACTTCCCATAGGGCCCTATTACATGGAAAGCCTCTTCCCTCCCTTAGATTCCCCCAGTTCCCTGACTTGGGAGAGCACCCCCTTTACATGTCCATGGATCGCCTAACTTAAAATTAAGCGACTTATTTCATCTCAACCATTCAATTCAAAAAATTTATCCTCTCAATGCATGGACAAGATATCTCCTCACCCCTTTACCCTTGGATATTCTGAAATTAGGAGATCCAAATCTCCTTTACATAAAGAGGGTTTGAGGAAGGAGGGTTAGGATGAAAAGGATTTCCTGACATGCGGTCAGGGAATCCTCTTCCCTTCCCCAGCAGTGCCATGGTCTTTCCAATGGAACTCAAAGCCTTACTTGCATTGCCCACAAGTTACACCTGAAGTTTTCCTCATTTTCCCATGTCAACACAATTTTTTTTTCTTCAGAGTTAATACCACTATGAAACCTAAATTGATACACTTGTCTCATATTTACCAAAGTAATTTATCTCATAAATACTTCCATCTGTACTACATTTATCTCAAATCGATGAACCCACATCACATTTGCCTCAGACTAATGGATTTGTGTTAGAAAAAAAAAGCCTTAAATTAGTGTATTTGTGTCGCGTTCATCCCAAATTAGTATACTCGCGCAGCATTTAATAAAAAAAATCAATTCGGATTTTTCCGATATGAAAATTAGTTTAGGATGACTATGGCATGAATATTTGTTTGGGGTGAACGTAGTAAACATGTACGGATTTTAGCTTTTTGATGGTATTAGCCATTTTATTTTATTTTTGTCTTTGTTATTCTCTTTGTAAATAATCGCTTATTAGAAGAAAATAGAGGCTTTGCTTACAGCCATGTATCCTTCAGAACGCTCCTGTGTCAAAGGCCGAATTGAGGAGGAAAGGAGTCCCGCGTTATAGAGCCAAAATGGTTGAGTGCACGAACTAATGCTCTACGAACTATCATGTTATAGATAGCTTTTTTATGATCGTCTGACGTGATTTAATATTTACCGTGTATTACTCACCTTTTAGACATTGGAAAAATTATGCATTTAAACATAAGAGTTATCACTGATTATTTTTAGTCAAATTCATATGTGAAGTATGTACAATCATGTAATATGATTATTGAAAAGTATGCCATGAAATTTTTGTAACAAAGGATTCCCTTATTATTTTTGCTGAAGCAATATTATCTCATTAAATTTGTAATATTAACGTGTCCGTCAGAGATGAGCTATATTTCTATAGCGATGAATTTCTTCTATTAATTCTTCAATAACCTTTTTTTTTTCAAACAGAGAGTTCATGTATATAACTTTTTAATCGATCCTCTAACGTCATAAAATGGTGAAATATGTATTATCTTGTCATAGAGACCTTTCGAAGTAATTTTTTTTTATTCAATAAAGTGTCAACGAGTAATTTACGATTGATTTGCTAGTGGTCATATTGTACAATTTGTGCAATCATATGAAAATGACTTTTGCCCTTATTTGTCTATAGATATTTCAATAGAGAATCCACGTATGCTTAAACAACTATTTGAAAACAATTATTACCAAAATTGGCACATTTCTGGGATATAACCATTTTCATCTAATCTTATTTACCAAAAAAAAATCCAATCATAGATTGACACTCCAAAATAATATGATTATGTGTGAATTTCACTATATAGATAAATAGTATATGCATAAAATTTAGAGATACAAAATTATAGATTCAGTGAAATATATGCAATAACCTTATCAACGCTCTATTTTTCTCTTTCTTTTTATGACTCAGATGGAGGAAAGCCTGCTTTAGAAAAATAGGCCTTATCTGTAAATACATATTTCAAAATATACACAAACAAATCTTTTAAAATATTTATTACTAAGTACAGATACTTCAAAAGAGAATCTACACACAAGAACTGAGATAGTATCTACATATGCATAAACAATGTATGTAGAAACATAAGAAATTTGCTCAAGTGACCACCAAAGCAAAATGATGAGTAAAGCTTGCGAATGAATGCACCATGTGACTTAACCTTGAGCGATCTTTACTCACTTATATATATTGTTCAAATTTTCATTTGAGAGAAATTAGTTTTTGAAAATTTTCCTACCCTTTTGTTTTAATTTGAATATTGTTAACAAGTGCTCAAGGGACACTAGTGAAGCAATCGATTAAGAAAAGTTTATAGTTTCCAGTGCATTAGTTACTCTTTTATTATGCACAATAATTTCCCAAAAGTTTAAATATGGTAAATAAAGTATACTTAAGAAGTGTTCCAAGAAACTCATCAACAACATCCTTTTACTTTTTTTATTTGAAGAATAGTCTAGATCAGAATATGCATATTAACTTCTTTATATAGTTGCATCAATTTTGAATGAAGAGATTCTGGATACTGCTAGCCTCTTTTTGTTAATTTGAAGAGATATATAAACATAGCTCCACTATATTTGTCTCAAGACATTTTCATTTAGAATACAAAAAATTAAGAATTATTTTCATTTGCACTTATCTAAAGCCCAATGTGCACTTATTATTCTTTGCAAATGTTGATTTGAAGTCGTAGTTTTAATGAATTCACATTCTATTGAAGTCACAGTCTTGAACAGAGGTGATCAACGAGCAGATTGATCTTCCAAAACCTTAAGATATAGGCACAGAAAGACCAAACATCAATAGCTGATGCACCCATTTTGGGATTTTGTACATTAAATTGGACTTTCTCATACATTTTAACAAGCATTTACGAATTGAATTCTCTTTTTCAGCTCATTTTCTCAGAGAACATGCAAGTTCACAAGACCGTATTGACAAACCATGAAAATCTGCCCATAAAAAACGTCCACAGCAGAGGAAACTCTATGCAAACCCACCAATTTTATAAATTTGAAGGGTCCAGGCAGTAAATCTTTCTGATTTCTCATAACACAAAATGACGAATTCATATCTGAACCGCATGCTTTGCTTTATACACAAGGATATATGAATTCTAGAAATAGTCTCATCTAATGGCCAGCTGTTCACAAGGAACAGCATACTGGGAACTCATGAAAGGAGGTTTTGGTTTTAAACGGTACTCACAATGAAGTTTATTGTGGAAAATGCCGCTGTCGTCCGATATCTTCCCCGATAAGTATTGGCAAGAATAGCTCCGATTAAAGGGGTGAGATAGCAAGTTCCTTGCCGAGTGGTAACGTTTCTCGCAGCCGAAACATGTCCCTCGTGTAGTCTGCGGGGGAGGTAAGTAACAAGATTAGTGGCGATTCTATCGGAGGCCAAACGTTCACAACACTCGGTGTCTGTAATTCATTCAACAAATGAATGGGGATTCCACAGAAACAGAAAGAATCCCTGAAATGGATCCACAAGAATAAAACCGTCACCTAGGATGAAGGAGCACGCTCTCCAATTTCCGATGTTGCTTTTCAAGACAAGCTTTCGTTTGATGTCTCCAGAGACATCTACAGTGTACAGTCCGTAACTCTCATCCTGGATATTGCAACAGACATCCAGAGACGAAAGGAGAAGAAACGAGTGGCAAAGTGTTCAATTTTCAAGTTGCCGACGTTTCTCTTGATGCCTGTAATCGGTGCTTCGGTTCAAGCCATACAAGTTTCTTTGGCTTCAGCGTTGGTATTGTTCAGAAACGTCCTGTTAAGAGGGTCCTAAAGGATCATATCTGGGAGCCCATTACAAGTGCGGTGCACCAGTACATTTACGTCAGTCGGCATTTTGTTTATAAAAGGAGATAATTAAGCTAATATCAATTGCATTTCAAGATTCAACCATATTTCTTCCTAATCTATGCCCTTGTAAACGACACCACAAAAACTCAAAATCAAAAGGATGGTCTATTTATTTCGATGCGGTCTTTGAAGTTCTTCCCTCAGGTGCTGCTCGGTTACGTGAAGTGATGGATATGGGACATTGCGGTGGCAGGTTTCTTCCCCAAACAGATGCATATTCCCTGTCAGTCTCTGCTAGCGAAAAAGCAAGGTTATTATCTCACTGTACACAATGCAAGATTAATCTTCACAACGTCAGGCACATTAACTGATTCTCGTCCCTCTGGTTCTTTGTCACAATGCCATGAAGCCCTCCTGTTTGAATCAGGTTTTTTTTTATTATGATCTCTAGTCTGTGACTTGCCTTTGTGGTTACATTGATCCATCCTTCCTAGACAAAGCCTCTGCTGCCGAGAAGGTAAAAACGGCAACTCAACAAGCCACGGTGCATGAAAATTGATATGATGTCTCCTGTGGGCGCGGTTAAACCAGTTTCAAGACTGATACCCTTATGGTGCACCAGCTTGCACTAGCCATTAGCGTTGCCCAGGCCACTGATGGACAGAAAACTTTAGGTTGATTTCAAAATCCTGCCGACACTCATATGTGTGTTGGGGACAATTGCCACAGTTCGATTCTGATGTTACTCGTGCGCTTATTGCAAAAACATTTTAGCGTGGGGGCAACGGCAGCCAGAGTAGACAGTAGGTGACTATGCCAAATCAATAAATGGGACTGGCATCATTTTGCAATCCTTATGATTAGGTATACTCTTCCAGTCACATGATATCTTCACTAAGCGATAGAGCCATGGCACCTCTATGAAACAAATTCGAATCCAAAATGCCAGTCCAGAAAAACACTTGTTCAACCAGCAGATTGTTTTAATCAGCCGTTTGGGGACCGTCATTTAATCCAAAATCCACAGAACCCATGTATCCAGCAGATTTCGAATTCTCGGTTACGAATGGGGGATGAAGAAGTTGAGCGGTTCATAGGGAAAAAAAAGAATCTGATGCGCCTCTTTGCTGTCCAGCGCAACACATACCGCCGTGTCAAGGGGTCACAGTCACACTTCCACTCTTGCTTGTACGTTTGACGAATTGTCCGAGATTCCAAGGTCGTTGGCAGCAGCATAATAGGCCGAGGAGTCCCTTTTCAAAACAAAGAGTCACTATTCGTCGAGAATGCGCCCAAGTCGAAAACCCACTTGAGGAGAAAAGGAGTGCCGAAGGGAGGTGCTGCGTTCGAGTGATTTTATTACTTGCTTTTGCAATTCAAGGGTTAGATCCCCTTTTGTCTGGCAATCCTTTAGCAACTCTCGTTCATCAATTGGATTTCTCCCTCCAGTAAACTCACTTTGAGCCTAGTTCTTCTCTTTGGGTATGGTCACATATAAGAAATGAATCTGTTAACAAGCGCTTCGGAGTCACTAGTTAGGTGATCGTTTTCAGTGTGTCGGTAGCTTTAGTGTTATCCACAATCAATGTCCTGAGAATTAAATTGCGCCAAATAAAATATTCTTACTAAGTGCTTTAAGACACGCGGTAATGTCACTCATGAGAAGAATAATAACAGTAAAAAACGATACTTCACACTCTTGATAAAAAAAAACATTGCATCAATTTCGCCACTCCACGTATGTCTAGGCCTTCGTATGTGGGTCTGTTCCTCTACGTAGTTTACGCCTCCATGTTTTTAAGGAGCAAATGGGGGATATCATTTATGATAACTCCATTAGAGAACTTTATGTTAGCGAATGGACAACACCATGCCTGGTGTCGCAGGAGCAGAAAAATGGAACCCCCATCGGCGTCGAGGTATGGCGGCGCAAGCGAGAGCATTGACAGATCGAGAATTTGAGGTTAGGGGAGAGTGTACAAAGTTTTAACCAGAATACCATCTTGGGAAATCTTTTACCTACAATATTTTTGGATCATGGAGACTTTTGTCAATGCCACCCACAAAGCACATAGTCTCTTTCTGTTAGTGCCTTCATCTCTCTTCCCGAAATTTACTTCATCAGGACTTGCTCCTTCTGAAGTTGAGAAGAACAAAAAGCCTCGGTTTGATTTCACTAGTGTAAGGTTGTTCTTTTTGTCCCCGAGAAGTTAATCAGGCTCCGAATTAGATCGCCGAGGCCCATCGGAATAAGACACTCCCCTTCGATTCGTCTTCTTCACCTCCACAATCCCTTTGAAATATTTTGTATTCAGAAACCAACTTGCCTGTCGCTTTTGGTGCTTGCTTTTTCGAATGAATGAATGACAGTGCTCATTTCGAACAAGAAAGATGAATATAAAGAGAATTCCATTAGGGTTTGGCAGAATACTTTATCCACTCGTGGTACAACAAACCGGCGGCACATTCTTTCTGTAGAAGAGATGTTTTCATAACTTAGTCCCAAGTATCCCATAATTACCTTCTCATCCTCGTTAGCAACGCACTATTATCGTGTGCCATTGTGGGGCCAAACACAGTGCAGCACTCATTCGGTGTAAGTGTGAGTTAGAAAACACCGAGCGTATTTGGATGACTAGGGTGTAGTTGTATCTCTGTTACGATGTTCTGCAAGACGTCGCCCGCCTAAGAAGGCCAACGAAGCTTGTCTCGAGAGAGGTACAAGAAGATTGCTTTTTCTTGATGGGGAGCAAAGGCAAGGCGGTGAACTGGAAAGGAGAGGGCATTAGGACTTGTCGAAAGATTTCCTGGGCAGGCCGCCAACAGATCCGATGTTACGAACAGCACACGGTTGCTTTCCGCATGGAGATTGGCAAGAACAGAAGCGAGGGAAATAAAGTTAGTGTCCAAAGCAAATATCGAAGCGGCCAATGGTTTTCCGAGGGACGCAATCCGTGCGCTCTTCTCAGTTCCAGAGAAAAGTCAAAACCCCCCACCACGACCGTCTCCTCCGCTGCCCAATTCAAGGAAACCGGGATGGCCAAAGCCGCCGGTCCAGGTCGATTCCGTCTTCCGAAGAGTCAGATGCCGCGAATCTCAAGTAATATTCGCCGCGTCCGTCGGTGGAGGTCGGTCCACTCGGCGGCGCTTGGCTGGTTTCTTTTCTCAAATTCCCATCACTTCACCGAAAACAGCCTGCTGTCTCTGACTCGTGCCCACACGCAACACTTTTCTGACTTGTTCCCAAGGTTTTTCATTGGCCCAGTCTCCCTTCAAACTCGATGGTCGACGACTCCCGACCGTCATCCTTTGATTTCGGCTTCGGGTCCTCTCGAATTTTCTCGATGAAAAATCCCATCTTTAGCCCTTGAAGTTGTGCATTTTGTCCAATCGAGTCCTCGACACTCTCATCTTTTGTCCTACTTTTTTTGGGCAGCAGTCCACTTTTGGTCCTTGATCTCGCATATTTTTACCCATCAAGCCATTTGGAAAAACACAATTCTCGCCTCTCTTATTCGGCATAAGTCAAGTTTTGATCCCGGGAGCGCCCGCGTTTTTTTGATCGAGTTCTTGGACTTTTAATTTGTTTAGTCTACTCTTTGGGCTCGCGGAATTTTTCTAACCAAGTACCTCCGACTTCAAATTCGATTAATGAGATTTCGCACGTCTATTGAAATCGACGATATTTTTACGTGGAGCTGCCTATTGTGCACTCAATTGCATCTATCTTTGTACATCCGTTACCCTATATACCATTGACACGTAAAGATAGAGAATCGATTGAAACTTGTGACATTTTACAGACCTTCATTGCTGAAGGAGAAAGGGATCTCCTGCCTTAAGTGTGGGGGTGATCTTTCCATCCTAACCATCCATTAAAACTTTTTCCTCTATAAAAAGGGGGCAAACCCTCACCTCACCCTCTATTTTCCATGCCCTATTAAAACTAGGATAGGGAATGGATTGACTTGTTCCTCCGCGTTACGTGTGCAATAGACATACACATTAGGTAGAATCAGCAATCCATGTTGGGGTTAGGGGTTACAAAACGAAATACTTTCTTTTATCGATATGATCCTTACAGTTGCAACAGCTAAAAGTCCATCAAATTATGTTAAAATAAGAGTCTAATCGTCTGGTCAATTAGGCTACTCCAAGGTCATATCAAACCACGAGAAAAATCGACTTCGTCGCCCCATTGTTTACGAAGGCAGTGACGACTTCTGTCGCCATTCTTCAGGAAAATGTCATCTCATGACCATTATACGTAGCGTCTGAAAATTCCAACTACTCTGGAAAGTTTTGATGCGTGAAATTTGGGTAATATTTAACAAATTCGACTTCTTATTTTCGTAGACCAAGACGTTGAAGGGTCAGATTTCAGCATCTAGGGGAGCTTCTACCCGGTGAAGGATCCAATCTGATGAAAATGGATACCATGGCGGACACAAAAGTCTCCACTTAATTACTTAATTCGACGTGAATGGGCCTTCCACGGTGATCTGTGAAAGATTGTACTATTCACATGGTGGAAAGACCTAGACGCTGACAACTCCTAGTGGTCGGTGACGCAGCGATTTTAACAAAGTTGCATTGGAATAGATGTAAAATGATCCGATCTGATGAGGCTAAGTAATGACCGTTGAGGCCAGCAGGTTTGGATAAGGAATGGCTCTTGGCAAACTTTTAGGATGGTGAATGTGATAGGAATGAATTGAACTGTGCACCGAACTAAAAAAGAGCACGATTATGAGATATATGTGAAAACTTGAGTTAATTCATAGAGGCATCTTTGACGTAATAACTGTATTTAGTTTTGGAACTTCAAAGTTAAGTGTCCTCAGAGTGGGTGACCTCCTGGGAAGATACCCACACCCGTGTGTCGAAGGACAAAACCATGAGACTTACTATGAAACGGATCAGAGCGAATAATAGCTCAATGAGTTTATTTGAGGTATCGCAAGATGTCTATTTAACCGGGTGGCAAAGCATGACGATCCATGCCTTCGACGCATTCCCAAAATGCTAAAACAAAATTTCCCAAGACATCAGGCATTAAGGTCAATGACCTGCGCATTCGGACAGGTTAGTTCGCTGCATTCCAACGATCTGGGATTAGGTTAAGATATTTATTAAACAATTCGTATTGAACTTGGACTTTCGAATTCTTCGTCAACATATTTAATTACAATTGCATCCGTCCAAAATGCACACGATGAGGAGGTTTCGTATGTTGATTAAGAACGTGGGTTCACGATTCGGTCACGATTTGCCAGGTTTCCCATTTTGAGTGGTAGTTGACTATAGAGGCTATATTGAAAGACTTGAAACAATCGAACGGTGACATCATGTCATCGAAGGGACTCGAACTCTGCTAGTTTAAGATTTACTTTTTCACGATGTAAATCAAGTATGAGAACAGATGAAACGTCAGATGGCCATAGTAAACAATTCCGGGAGATTTTCTTGATGGTGCTCGCTCGGGTCTAAAAATTTGACTCGGTCCAAATGCGTGATTTTAGTTTGAGAAACGGTCCAAGAGACACAACATGGAGAAGATGCCTGAGAGTGAGTGGTGAGCGAATCATCCGTACATGACACTTTCAATTAATGGCTCATTAGTCAAGAAAACGAGCCATTCTACGGCGACCGATCCTTAGGTTTCCTTGACAAGCCCAACACATTTGAAGGTTTCCATTTGGATGCCTACACGATTGCTTGATTATGCAGCTTTGATCTGGTGGCAGTCCGATCGCCATTCGGCCTGCTCTTAGGTCCAAATCGCATTACATCCATCTCCATATGGAATAAGAAATCTTCTTGGTTCTCAAGCCGGCACCGTTCCTTTTCCACGAGAAATGTCTGAGTTACCTAAACCAATGTGACCATAACTTCGTCGGATACCCACAAGGGCATGGTCGAATTTGTTGTCCTCTGGTGTGAACAGATGTGCAGGAAAGTCAACACGGGCCTCTCGCATTCAGATGATTTCTGAATTATCGGGAATAGATTCCTTCTCTCCAGAGCCATCCGTTCTTTCCTCGATGACCCGGGGCAGCTTTCTCAACCTTTTTGACCTACAGGACTCGCCCGCCTTGGCGTGACCGGCTCTCTTCGGCCTAAGATTCTTTTCTTGCTGCTCACAGGTGGGTAAAGCGTAAAAGTTGCATTTTGGGTTCTGTTTGTGTTTTGCAAACTGGAATGAACGTACGTGACTTCCGTTGTGAACATGGCGACATGGTATAGAGGTTTGAGATGTTTTTCGTCAAGAATTTCCCCTGACAAGTGCTAAATTATGGATACTTTTAGAGGAAATGGGTCACATGACGTACGTTAAAAAATAAAACTTTTTCCACAAAAAAACCTATATAATTTGACTTTATGACAGAGGATCCGAATTCACTTTTAAAACTCTAGTCAATAAGCATGAAATAAGGTTGGGTTAAGAAAAAAATCCGGATCAAGATACCATCTGATCTGAATCGGACGGTCCTCGTTATAGAGTTTTTTTTTCCTTGGGAAAAGTTATCTACTTTTTTTTTTGGAAAAAGAGAAACGGCACCTCTGCCGTCCGTTTCATTAAGAAAAAGGGGTGGAGGCGAGACAACTTAGGTTTCTTCCTTTGCACCCCCGAAGTTTCCCGTTCCGTGTTTACTTCTTCTCCATCTAGAAGAATAATGTTAATAAAGGAACTCTCGAAGAACATGCCCCTTTCCTAATTTTCATTGAGAAGAGCATCAAACGTGGGAATACCCTAAACTCAGAGAGAGCCAGAGAGAGAGAGAGAGAGAGAGAGAGAGAGAGAGAGAGAGCGAGAGAGAGAGAGAGAGAGAGAGAGCCAGTCAACGTACTTGACGTATAACGTGTTTCGCTCCTGTATAAATATCGACCTCTTCCCCAAGCAAAACCACCGTTCACAAAACCACTCAAGCTCTAGCTGTCACGACATATTTTCCCTCTCTAAATTCTCAGCCTTTTTGTCTCTCGAAGCCATCATGGTGCTCTCAAAAACCGCCTCCGAGTCTGATGTCTCCATCCACTCCACCTTTGCGTCTCGCTATGTCCGGACCTCGCTCCCGAGGTCAGTATCACGGCCGAGAGCTTGTTCTGATCTAAATTTGACGGGCTTGTGAGATTGCGCGTGACGTTGTGAAAGGGCTAATGGCAATGCGTATGCAGGTTTAAGATGCCGGAGAACTCAATACCGAAGGAGGCAGCGTACCAGATCATAAACGATGAGCTGATGCTGGACGGGAACCCAAGGCTGAACCTGGCGTCGTTCGTGACGACGTGGATGGAGCCGGAGTGCGACAAGCTTATGATGGATTCCATCAACAAGAACTACGTCGACATGGACGAGTACCCCGTCACCACCGAGTTGCAGGCACGTCGACTGTTCCTCCCTTTTGATTTATTTGTTCTTTCTTTATCTTGGACATTCATTGCCACAGACTATATTGATCAAATGACTCAGCTATCTCTTAGAAGATGATGGCCGAAGCCAGAATCAAATATGTCGAAGTTCGAAACCATCGTCACTCGCTTGAAATTTTCTTCTTTTTTGTTGTGCGTTTATGCGTTTATACAAATCTCGGTGTTGCCCTTGCCCTCCTTTTGCCGATCTGATGCAAGAGCCTGCTGGATTGTTTACTTAGCATTTGACCAACTTGCTCATTATCTTATTTGCTGAATTGATCGAGTAATGATAGATAGACGGCAAACATGCTTTCTAATTAACTCTGTTGTTGAGTGTGTCATCAGTTTCAGTATCCTTTCAATATTAGGGCCAAATCCATGGGTAACCCAAGTTTTGAGAAATCAGGAATCGGGTCGCGATCTGCTGGTAATGCTCCAGCGGAACGTCTCGACATATACTAAATATTGAAAGAGTGAAGCATAGACCTAGCAGGGAAATATTTTATTAAATATCGAAAAAGCGTTGGGCTTGGTCATAAAGTCATTCTTTTTCATAAAGTCCGCACACCGTCATTCACGCCCCTCTGTCTTGCTCAGTCAAAGTCAACATGTTTTGGTCAATGTGGTCGATCAACTGTCCCCAAAACAAGAGAGCTAATTGACTGATTTTTACCCCGCATGAGCCACAGCACATACGATGTTGAAAACAATAATTCTGATAATTGCTTATCCTTTCATACATATACGATTGCGTTGAATACTAAATTCGATAACCCGGTATCAGTTCTTGAGGCATATAACCCAGTACATGTTTTGTAAGAATGATGATGAGTTCCTAGATCAGGTGGATATCACTAATTATGGGGTTTCCGATGATGTATTGCCTTTCGGAAATGTTCCTTTGATTTTCTGTCTCTTTGGTTCATGCTGTGGTGCTTGGGAGTGTAACTAGGTTTCTTGAATTACTCTCCCCAACAGAACCGATGTGTGAACATGATAGCGCATCTTTTCAATGCACCGCTGGGGGACTCGGAGGCAGCCGTGGGAGTGGGGACGGTTGGGTCGTCGGAGGCCATAATGCTTGCCGGGCTCGCCTTCAAGCGGAAGTGGCAGAACATGCGCAAGGCCCAGGGGAAGCCCTGGGACAAGCCCAACATCGTCACCGGCGCCAACGTCCAGGTAAGCCCCTCGAGTTTACAAAATTAGTTCGCTGACGGGTTCTTATGGAGTGCTCGAGAGAGTCGGGGGTGTCAATTGGAAAGAGGAGGAAGAATGGCCAGCGTTTGAGACCTTAGTGAATCCTAACGTGTCTTGTTGTCCGTCCAGGTGTGCTGGGAGAAATTTGCTAGGTACTTTGAGGTGGAACTCAAGGAGGTGAAGCTGAGGGAAGGATACTATGTCATGGACCCGGCAAAGGCGGTGGAGCTCGTCGACGAGAACACCATCTGCGTCGCTGCCATCCTTGGCTCCACCCTCAATGGCGAGTTCGAGGACGTCAAGCTCTTGAACGACCTGTTGCTTGAAAAGAACAAGCAAACCGGGTATGACCTGTTCCAATGTTATTTTTGGGGGCAAATTCTCTAGCACAGACACCAAACAGTATTAGTCCTTGCATTTAAAATGGAACGCTGATGAGGTTATTTGCCACGCGCTTGCCATTTGGCGCAGATGGGATACCCCGATCCACGTCGACGCGGCCAGCGGTGGGTTCATTGCGCCGTTCCTGTACCCAGAGCTCGAGTGGGACTTCCGTCTTCCGCTGGTCAAGAGCATCAACGTCAGTGGGCACAAGTACGGGCTGGTCTATGCTGGAATCGGGTGGGTTATCTGGAGGAGCAAAGAAGACTTGCCTGAAGAGCTCATCTTTCACATAAACTATCTTGGTGCTGATCAACCCACCTTCACCCTCAACTTCTCTAAAGGTGAATCCAAATCCCATCGTCAATTCTCATTTCGAGGGAAAAGAAGTTTCTTATTACTTTGGCAATGAATTGAATAGCATTTTTAAAGATCTTTGCACTGGCAACAAACTGCAGGCTCAAGTCAAGTGATTGCTCAGTATTACCAACTCATCCGGTTGGGCCAAGAGGTAAGAAGCAAAGCAGATAATCATAAATGCCGGAGTCAAAGTTTCCAGAAATCTTGCTTTGTTGGTTCATTTGACTTATTTGCATTGTCAAATTTGATAACTATATCATAGGGATACCGAAATGTGATGGAGAACTGCCACGAGAACGCTATGGTGCTGAAGGAGGGGCTGGAGAACACGGGCTACTTCAACATCGTCTCAAAGGATGACGGGGTCCCCCTCGTGGCCTTCTCGCTCAAGGACAACAGCCGCCACGACGAGTTTGAGGTGTCTGAGATGCTGCGCCGCTTCGGATGGATTGTCCCCGCCTACACCATGCCTGCGGACGCCCAGCACATCACGGTGCTGCGCGTGGTGATAAGGGAGGACTTCTCCCGCACGCTGGCGGAGCGCCTCGTGATAGACATCACGAAGGTGATCCATGACCTCGACACGCTCCCCGCGAAGATCAAGGCTAAGATGGGCATCGCCTGCGCCCAGGAGAACGGGAAGGTCAACGGCGTGAAGAAGACGGCGATGGAGACGCAGAGGGAAATCACGGATGCCTGGAAGAAATTCGTCTTGGAAAGGAAGACTAACAAGAACAAGATATGCTAACAGGGCCCCGGCATAACATCTCATAATATCTCAAAATCTTCATTTGGTTTTGTTCTTTAACTTCCTCACTTCTTCGTTTTCATTTTTGTTCTTCTTCTTTCTTCTTCTTTCGTGGCTTCAATAAGTTGATCAATGCCATTTATGAGTCATGTATGCGACTATTTTTTGAGGTGTATAATACAATGATATGACTACTCTTTTGTTCTGCTTATCTGAGGCACTCGCTCCTCTTGATTGGTTAGTGCAAGCACTTAGGAAGGTCCATCAATATCTCCTCCTTACTTTATTTGCCAATCTGCTAAATTTTGTCTGTCAGCATGATCGAAGCATACGAGAAGATGAAAGCATGCTGAGACCAGAGCATCTAGAAGACTAGAGATTAGGAGATTTTGTACCGACCGACTAATCACCTCTCAACACATGTCACTCCTATGCCGAAGGGTAAGTATAACGCTAACCAACGGGTACCTATAGTACTCGATTTGATGGGACACTTATCTATCGGACAAGTTAATCTTACCGAGATGTTACTCTATGGCTATTTCATTGGACATCCATAGTGCTATTACTATCCAAAAAGTTCTGGACATATATGATATAGCGGGCTAACATGCTTTTTCGCCATGTTCGCCACTTGACGATATCACCCGACGACTCATAAAAAGATACATAAATAGAGATTCGAGACTTGAATACTTTTCTTTAGCACATTTTTTCTCTTTAAGAATTCTTCTCTCAATTTTTAGCTCAATTAACTTTTCTGTCCCGAAAAATTACCTCGTTTTCAATGCTGACTTGAGAAATCCCAGACACTTTGAACCGATTATCATTGTACAAATTGATTTCCTAGCGAAGTTTCAGACTGAGCTCCTGATTTCCAGTTCTTGCATCAACAACACCTAGAGCAACATCTCTAAGGTTGGCACAATTTAGAAGAACTCGAAGTGTGATCTCACCCACTCAGACACCACTATTCAATATGCACAGAAGCGGGAGAGGGCCTGAAGATAAAATAATTGGAAAGAATCGAGCAGCAGCAGCACCACCACCACCTTAGTGAAGTAGGATTTTGAAGTGGATCACCTCGGAAGAATCCAATTGGTTTTCCTGCGAGGAATTGGAGGACTAAATCACGTTAGATTATTTAAATCGTCAAATAAAGTCACTTCTGCTTGAACAAGGAAGGAGGCAAGGCACGATTGTGGTGGTGTCCATTCCAGAAGTGAGCCTCGAAGACTCCAATCCCCACTAAGCCTCTCACCAACCCCACTAGCGTGCCAATTGCCATTGCCCCTCCATATTTCTAAGTCCATATATATATGTCACTTGCCCGTGCCTGAAAGCCCGTCTTCGTAAAAATCTATCTCAAAGAGATTTAACACGAATAAATGGCTTCCAGAGCCAGTGGGTGCTCTTGTCTGGCCGCCTGGGTTCTCTTCTTGGTGTGCTCAATGGCTTCTCGAGAAGCCATTGCCGCCGGAGAGTGCGGGAAAACGCCCATAAGCACTGCGGCGGCGAGCCTGAGCCCGTGCCTGAGTGCAGCTGGCAATGCAAAGGCCAAGGTCCCGCCGGCTTGTTGCACCAAGGTCGGCTCCCTCATCGGGACCGCACCGAAATGTCTCTGTGCCGTTCTCCTGTCTCCTCTGGCCAAGCAGGCTGGGATCAACCTTGGTATCGCCATCACCATCCCCAAGAGGTGCAACATCAAGAAAAGACCCATCGGAAAGAAGTGTGGAAGTAAGTTGCATATTTTCGTTAATTTGCCTACATATGAAACTAAAATCTATTACACATGATAAATTGAGGTTCACTGAAATCGATTGCTTACATAGTAACATATATACATATACATTAGTTAAAATTTATGGTCTCATCCCCTTGACATGAAATTCTCATTCCACAATGGGTCATCATGCTTATGAATTTACATAGCTTATAGCTTATAAAAAAAAAAAAAGAGACAATATGTAGGTCGGTACAATGGCTTGTTCATGCGCATTTTCTGTACTCCCCACTAAGCATTTTAGCTATTCTTATTTCTTACAATTGCCATCTGCCTGCAGGGTACACAGTTCCATAAGACTGATGCAATCCTGGCTGGAAGATCATGCGTAGCCTGCTCAGCTTTTCTGGGAAAAAGCTTGGAAATGCTAGATAAAGTATCCATATGCAGAGGGCTTGCATTATTATTATTATTGCTGCTGTTGTTTATCGATTTGCCTCAGTAGCACAATGTATCATTTTCCCCATGTATTGGAGACTTTGAACTTCACTCTACCCTACTTGCAGTTGTCATATTGTTTAGTAATTTATTTTTATAAATTGTTCTAACAATACTTAGCATTAATTGCATGCAAATTTATTTAAGAATACTAAGCATTGATTGTTCATACATATATGTCGTGTTTATTATTTCAAATTGATTTGGCGTGACGATATGAGGTTTTTCTTGTGAAAACGAAAAGAATTGACTTGTAGTTTCCCTCTTTCAGTAATCTTGTCTTGATCAATTTCGTGACATTAAGATGTCAATCTATCTGAGTTCTCCATCTCTGTTTCCTATGACTATAAACCACGGTATATTCTAGAAAATCGATGATGCAAATTCGAAATTTCGGAAAGTGAAGATGCAGATTATTGATAGAGGTGTGAATATTGGATAAGATCTTTTGAAATCTTCTCAAATTAAGAAAGCAAATTAAGTTTGTTCATTCATATGAAACGGTTTTTAGACACGGTCAGCTAATCGAAGGGGTTATTAGTACCATTGCACCAACTCCCATAATTCTGAAATTTTTCTTTGGAAATTCGTCTAGTTCAATCGGATCATAGATGTTAAGACAATTAAATTCCGGTGAATTCGATTCTTGCGACATGATAAGGGTCAGAATTTGAGAGGGAGCAAGACAAGTCGAATCCGATCATGCCTATTAAATGCACCCATGGCTAAATAAGAAGAGAAGTACTCGGTCAGTTCTAAAATTAATGTACATATATCAATTCAGCTTTAAACTTTTCGATTTTATCAATCCATTTCTAAATCTTTGTGCCAAATCTTAATACGGTCATTTTTATCAGTTTTTACTGAAATTGCTAACGTGACAGTTATTTAAGAGTGAGTAATGCAGATGTACAGGGACTTTGGGAGGCTGGTCCAGTATGATTAGGTTTGTAGGAGAATAGCACGAGTGAGGTGGTGCTGACCAGTGACCACAAATGCTTTCGTGGTCATCATGCCTATGAAGTCTCTCTCAAAGCTTCTAAATAGGGCCTTCTCTAGATAGCAGAATCGTGGTTGGCCTCATCATGTTCATTCCAAAACTCACACTTCTCCAACTCCGAAGTCACTCTTTTGCTTTCGCGGCTTAAAGATATCAAAGTGCGAATCTAGGCCGAGATCTCCAAGCATCTTGTCTCCACTGCCTCAATTTCATGAATGCCCACGACAGCGAAGAAGAACTATTTTATGCGTCGATCCCATCGTGTCATTATGCTCGCGTTGTTTTTATGTCATATTACTAAGAGCAGATTTGCGGCGAACTACTTACATAGGAAGTGAGCAAAAAAATAAAGAAGAATTTCGTCCTTCCGTACATTTACTTCCCATCATTTTTTTTTTGGTAATTAACTTCCCATCATTTGCTAATGGAAAAAAGCAATTTTTGATGGTCATCTAAGAATTTAGACATTTGTGAAATAACATCAAAGTTCCATTTTTTTTGGAGAAAAAACGTGATATTTTAAAAAGATATTTTCTAAGAAGTCATATTTAAGGAGAATAGTAGTACTTCCCTATGTTCAATTAAAATCCAAAAATAAGTTGAGAACTTTTTTCCATTATTCGAACCAAGTAAACCGTCAATTTTCTTCTAAAGGCTATAACTATTCATTCAGTTCGAAGGGGAATTCCAATGGACCTCTAGCTCTGAAAGATAGCTACAAAGTTGTCTTTCTAGCACTTGGTCATCTTGGCTAAACGATCTATAAGTTATGCTCTGTTTGATCCGTCGCTTGTTAGTTGCTGCCTCTTCTCTTTTACGTGATGTAATTACTCTTTGAAGCCAAGTTTCTTCGGGTAATTTGCACGAACATCTGGTGAACCAAATATAGAGACTATCACAAACTCCATTTTGGCCATCTTCAGAGAACCAACCGCTATAGAACAAGTCTAGAAAAATTGCCACATAAAAACAAGATGCGCATAAGCATAATTCTGTGAACTTTACTACTCATCTAATTTTTACTAATCTCCAATCAACGTTTTGTTAGGTCCTATTTTTTCCCGCGTTTGAATATCAATCTCGTATTCATTTTATCGAGGAGTTTACCATTTCGTTTACTGTAGATAATAAAAATACTTGTTCTTAATTTTACATATCCAAATTTCCATAAAGACCACTTTTTTTAGATAAATGTGTAAAAAAATTTCATGTGGGTTAAATTAATTGAGATTGTAATTTACTATTTGGCGGGATTGGTCTAGTAAGATTGGATATAAAAATTCTTAATCTGTATAATATGGACCCGCCGTGTGAGAACTAAGTTGAGCTTGACCTAGGATGAGAGGAACCGGTCAAAAACTCAATAAATAATGTTCAAGTCTCTAGTATAATCTTAATGCACATATCACCTCATATAAGGAGCACTAGAGAAAATGAGCGTTGTGAGTGAATAGTTTCGCTGAGATAAAGGATAAGCTCTTAAAGTTTGGATAGTTGTCATTTTGCTTTAAAAACGATGGATTTTAAATCAAACAAGTTAATCAATGTTTTTCTATTGTTTTATTCAAAATATTAGCTATGGCAATTCTGGAATGTCGTGGTGGCTTTCAAAATGTTCTGACTTATCTTCATCTACTTATTCTAAAGATTCTTTATTTATATGTTTGTTTTCTTCTCAATTTTTCTAATTAATTTAAAATCTCGCAACATGCAAGTAAGCGTTTTGGGTTTAACAATTCTTGTTTCCAGGAATAATAAGTTATTTTTTTTTTGTTTCTGGTCCAAATCTATTCTCGGGAATAACTTTTGATTCTTAGGAACAAAAAAAACAAGTTGACGTTACCAGACGGATTTCTGTTCTTTTTTTCGGAGAACAAAAGAATATAAATCGAAAGAAATAGAAACGTTGTCATGCTCGCTGTAAGTGATTATCGCGGACCATGAACTTCTTTTTCTATTATCAAATAAAAATTGAGTAATACTTGACATTCAAATGATTAGTTTATTCCACCACTCAGAAAAAAATGCAGTAAACCGTCATATCTAGCATTGCTCTATTATTTTTCTTCTCTGTCCCTCTTGCTCATCCTCCATCACAGATTGTTCATCGGTTGTTTTATCCACTAACTTTGAATGGCTCGACATTAATAATCACAGAAAAAGAAAAGCAGAAACGAGCACCAAAGTCAAATCCAGCTGTCTCCATGGGCCTAAGAGCTATCATTCGCTGGAACAGGAAATCAAGCGTAACATTTCCCAAAGTAAAACACACATCAGTCTCTTCCATAGGGCTGGTCCAGTCTCAAATGCGATTGACCGTTCAAAATGAACCACCCCGGAAAGATTGGTCCCACGCAACCACCCTCACTTATTTTCTTGACCACCTCTTACATTATCTGTACCTCTATACAAGATTAATGTTCTTATCCTGTTTATTTCTGATAGACCTATGATATTATCTTTTGGCATGACGACCATAATCATTCACAACTGCAAGACAAAATGGGAGTCCTAGACTCTAGTGTGGACTCAACTACGTTGCCTGAAATTGGGGTTGAGTCAACTGAAATGAATCAAACTTGACCCTCTCTCATAGCATAGTACCTCGCTAATAATGGAACTTAGCCTATCTTGCCTGATGCTCTTACACTTGAAATAATTGGAGTAAGATTGCGCAAGCTGTGTCCCTAAAATGCTTGTTCAATCTCGACCACTGATGTGCATGAATAGGTGAATCTTAAATTTGCAGTGAAGCCATTGAAAGGGCGAATCATCTTGCTGCGGAGACGATTCGCCTGGGCTTTCTCCTAGGTCATGGGGCACTCGTGGTAGATGAAGAAGTTTGAAATAATACTAGCTCAAAAAAAAAAAAAAGAAAGAAAGGGAATTTACCTTACATTCACCGAACAAACTTCAAGTTTTTATTTATGGGGTTTTTATAAGATTCACTGTCCATGAGAATAAGATAATTTTCATGCTTTATTATATGTATTCACTGAAGAGTATCGCAAGCACACAAAAGGGATACGATATCCGTCTAAAAAGTAGGAATTACAGAATCAATAATTCCCTAACTCTTTTAATTTATTCAATCAAGTCACCAGACTTTTCTTTTCCCAATCAAGTGCCTAACTCTATGCTTTTTTGTTCACAATAGAACATTTGTTAAATATGAAAAATGGTAAATATCGGTGTTTACTGACATAACAATGCCACGTTGGCCCTGACTAGACAAGTTAGGGATGACATGTTGATAACATCAACCGTTTGGTCCAATAAAAATGTATCACGTGATTCCGCTTCAACTTGTTGAGGTCATGCAAGCCCTATAAAACGATGTCACCAACGATATGTGACTATGGCAACGCATAAATTGAGTTTCGGGATGCTACCATATATCCAAAGAGGGTCGCGACATTCACCACAGTGGCCGTCACCACAACTGCCGTAAGTCATGACATAAGCCCAATCTCGGAGATCTTCTTGTTCCCCAGCGGGACAATATCAAGCCATAAAGGTGCGCCACATTATCCTCTGTAGATTTGTTTACTTCCTAGTATTTTACGTATTCTTCTGACTTAGATATTAAAGGATTCCTGAAAGTCCAACTCCGGGATTTCTTCCAATTGTGCACGGATTACAAGTCAAAGGGTCCGTGACAAATTTGCGTTGCTTAACAACAGAAAAATAGGATAATAATAGTGCTTTCAACCCAAGTTTCTTTAGTTTCTTCCCAACACATTTCTCTAAGTCACTTTCTACAGACTACCATGCATAGAAAATTCTCATGAAATTTGAATTAGGGTTTTGCCAAGTACCGGAACCTGTAAACTACATAAAAATATCCAGGCCACCCCAACCCGACCGACGCGAATCAAATTCAGAAACTCGACTGAAGTCCAACGTATCTTGCGAATTTCTTTCTTTTCTTTTGATAGATAATCGATGTGCGGTCGTGATGACTGATATGACCCCACCACGGGAGAGAATGCGCAGAGAAAGAGGGAAAGCATTCACATCCCAAACCCTAAAAGGGGAAACGGTTGGTGAACATATCAGAAGGAATGCAAAAAGGAAAAGCTGAAATTTTGAATTGTGTCTCCACATTACATTGCACCCACACACACCAGTCTTCGCTTTACATGCAGCAAGCAATCATATCGTAACCTCGCAATTATTTAGTCCCCCGCATTACTCCACTGCACCCTCTAAAAAATAAAATTCAAAACAATGATACGTACCAAAAAATGGCCCCACATATTTCCCATATCCCAAGAAACACCCACTTTCGAGCTTTTTTCTCCTTCCCTTGCCGTTGACTGACCGATCCATCCAAAATCTCTCATCTCACTGTTCTTTTCTTGTTTTTTCTTGCACTCTTGCACATATATAGGTCATGAACAATACCCATATGACCCAGAATTCACCAGTGCATCATTCAAATGGTGATTGAGTCGGACATGGGTACTAGTGACCCTCACTCTCTCTCTTACACTAGCTACACTGATTGTAATAGCCCCCACTGTTCTTCCCTAGGTTGGGATCTCCATAACCTTGGAGTTCTCAACGCAGACATGTCTTTAGGTACTCCTTTTTCTTTCCTTGTCCCTTCTTTTTCTTCGTGTTTGTTTTGGTCGCTTTCCCTGTTTTTGTCTGTCATTCTTCCCGGGGGCTTATATGTGGTAAATTGAGCTCTCAAAGTTCTCTATTCTCCTCTTTCATTCCTCTCATCCTCTGGAAGTAATGTCAAGTGCAGTCATGGGCAGCACCCCACCCTACTTCTCAGACTTGGACTCGGATCACGACCTTTCCACGGGCTATCTCGAGGACGCGTTGCTTGAGTTTGGCGACCGGTCGAAGCGGCGCCGACTCTCGTTCTGCGGCGAAGACCGAACCAAAGAATTCAGCAACCATGCACTGGTGAGGGAAATTAGTGGCCTTAAGTTAGAGTACGAAAATTGATTGGTTCCAGCTCATACCATTATTTACAGGGAACGTGATTGTATGATTCTCTTTGGGCAGGGCTACTGGAATTCGACTTGCAGATGGGGTTTCGATGAGAATTACAATGGCATGAGTGAAATAACTAGTTTCACCAGATTCTCAGGTGTGGGATCGTTTTGCTGCTTGGATCACGATGGTTTTGTAGTGGTTGTTGCTGATAATGTTTTTGAATTATGTTACTGTAGAGGAAATGGGGAGTACAAGGAGCAGGACAAGCGAGGACACCAACTTTTTTCCTGAAGCTAGGACGCAGGAGGACGTCGTGTCATCACTAGACTCCTCCTCCCCGTTCAAAGAGTCGTCACGCACCAAGGCTGGCTCCGATAAAGAAGTCCAATTCACTCTCGATGCCTTGCCTTTATCTGGTACGCAAGAATCTCTTTTCCTCTCTCACACGACATGCTCAATCTAAAAGCACGGGAATTATCCGGGAGATTGTTTGACAGTCAGAACTGAGATTACTTCCCAAACAGATGGCGCACACTTCCAATGATTAGCTAACGCCATTTATGCTTACACTAAAGCTAATTAAACGATCGATCATTAGTTATCACGTTGCTAGATTTAATATTTTAATAGGCCGATTTTGTGTGGTCTATAGAATTATTACATCATTATACAAGTCATACATATATTGGCATGGTCCCTGTCAGGTGATAAAATCTTGCTCGATGGATGCTTTCGAGATTATCTTTATCTGTTTAAGGAAGTAGAAACACTGCTTTTATTTTGCCATAAACTTTTTCTCGACTTTGAGAGAACTGGGGTGTTGATTTTTGCTCTTCTTTTTTTTTTTTCCTGAAAATGAAAAAGAAATTGGTGCAGGATGTGGCGGTGAGAAGATGAGGAGGCCGGAGAGGGTGGTGGTGAGGAGGGTGGTGTACCCGTTTGCGGTGGTGAAGCCTGGCGGTGCTGATGGGGATGTGACACTGAACGACATCAACGAGAGGCTGCTCATGCCGCCGACCAGGCCGGTCAGGCATCCGGTCGGGGACTTCGCTTGTCGCCCCTGTGTGTCCCCTCATGGTCCTGGCCTCTCCGGTAAGGCCGTCGTCGCTCTCACCCGGCTCCACACTCAAGGTCGAGGCACCATCACCATCATTCGCACCAAAGGTTAAATTGATCAATTAAAAAAGAAAGCAATATTAGTTGTCTCTACCCAAAAACAAAAGTTGGGAAAATATTTCCGTCACATTACCAATTCCACTTTTAAAAAGAATCGCAAGAAGATTCATTTACAAAATTAATTTACAAAGTAACGTGCCATCTTGTCGAGTGCTTAATATGGCCTTTCGCCAGTTAATTACGTTACTCTGTAAATTGATTTTGTAGATTAGTCTTTATATATCTAGCATCAATCTTTCTCGCGCCAATTAGCAAATAGGTGGGAGAGAGGGGTAAACGGGAGTATCTAAAACGTTTGGTCTGGATTGAGTTGTGCTTGTGCGGCTTGATGTACATAGGAAGTGATGGCTATGTAATTTTTGTTTGCTATTGTACAGTTAATTTCATGTATGGCTTAGTACAATTAAGCTCAGCATTAGCTGAACTGCCAGAAAGGTTATGTTCATCTTACTTGTCTCCCGCACTTTATTTTTGCTTTTGTTTTTCTATGGATCATTCGCATTCGATATGGACTTCATGGGCAAAAGAGATGGAATAGAAGAATCTGAGAACTCGGAAGGTTGCGTGTAGAAGAAAAAAGATTGGAAAGAGTTAAAGAGCAAAAGACGAAAAAGCAAAATTAGAAGATGAGGGGCAAGAAAAGAAAAAGGCAAAGGAGAGGACAATGCTTTTCGTGAATCGTAGCTCGTGCAGAAGACATATTCGGAGGCAAAGGGACTCATCCACAATCTCTGCAACATATTTTACGTCAGAAAGATTCACAGAATGCTCCAATGCTCCCGAGTCATTTGATGTTCTTTACTTTACAAAACCCGGGTTAAGTCATTTTGACATCGGCTCATATAGGTTAACGTCCGGGCTGATCAATCGAAAATCATAGAGTACCAGACACAACGTGCGTATCTACCAGGGTCCCAAGTCATTGAGCTCCAACGTAGCATTTATGTGCATCCTACGACTTTCTCTTGGGGCTAAAGTAGCTTGGCCGCCAGCCTCCGCTAATGGAGCCGCAATTAATCAATGCGTGCCTTGACCTTGAGGCGCCTCGATTCGACAGCTACATGGTTGTTGAAGAGAGAGGCCGACCCTTTCCTCCGAGATGTCTGCGAGGTCTGAATTAGTTAAGCTGCTGACTATGGCATGTGAGCAGACCTTCAGTTCAGAAGCTGCACGAAACCGTGCTCTACTTCTTTCGCTCCGACGCTCATTAATTGCCTGATAAAATACCCTTAGGGCACTCGCAGTGGATTCTTGAAAATATTACTTCTTTAGAGATGTTGTGTGCACAGCGAAGCGTATCGTGTCTATTTAAATAATGCCGAGTGCGCAATCGCATACTCGAAAATCTCAAGTTCTTCAGACTCGATTAGATTGTGAAATCATTTTGTACCTTTGTGGCAGTATTAGATAGCAGTATTTTTTAGAGTTTTTTTGCACTTCCTAAGAGATTTTATCAATTGATTGTATCTGTTGAAAGTTTTGGACCATACTAACGGTTAAGATTCAGCCGGATGAATAAAATATCTAGAATTTACTAAAATATTGTTATGCTCTGAAAATGTTACGCCGAAAGGAGGGGAGAAAAAATTCCTTATTTAATTTTGCTCTTCTACCTACTGTTGCGCCGATCCTAGATGCCCATCATCGGCAGAATTGGTGGCTCGTCCTATCTTAGTCTTGACCGTGGCTTGCCGCCACCACACCATAACAATCCAAAAGTTGAAATTGTTAAATAAAAATGTAATTTAATATTTAATTATTTTAACATTTCTCTAAGCCTAGATTTTGGCTTAACCCTAAAGTGCGAGTAGAAGCATGGAAAGAATTGACTCAAGAACTTTTGACCTAATATATCATGGATGATTCGTGAGGTCATTGTTTACGGTTCTTAAGGGTTTTACACTATTAGATGAATGGATGGGGCTTAACATTTGAGGGATATCGACACAAATGATTTTTGAACTTCGATTTAATATCTTTCAATTTATTTAATGTGGATTTTATGATTTTTTGGTACATATTTAAACCAATTCCCGAAGTATATGAAAATGAAATGGCTACATTGAACGTTTTCATACAGTTCACGGACTAAATTGAACATAAACAAAAAAATTCAGGAATTACGTTAAACAAATTGAGAGTATATTGAATTAAAGTTCATGATTTATATTGAACAAATCAAAAGTTTATGATTCGCATTACACATATAATCAGAATTCATGGATCATTTTTTTTTATCATTTTCTCGATATGTAACTTTTTTTTTACATCTCTGTGTTTGCATGTGTATGAAATTAGAATGAAGAACAAAGCCTTACCCTTTTCGACGTCCTCAAAATTCAAGAAGCTCATCGACCTCACAGGAGACCTCGATTCTCTGAGATAACTGGAGGCCATTCATGATCTTGTCTTCACATGCATCGCACATCAGATCCAGCGGTCAACTACCCCCCCACCAAAAAAAAAAAAGCAAGGAAGGGAAAGGGCAATAATGACGTCATTATGGGTGATGGTCCAGACATGGGTGGCATTCAAAGCATGGGATAACGAAAGATGAAATCATTGGCCTGCCGGCCACGGGATTGCGAAATTGGGAGTTAGGTTAAAATAATTCTCGGGGGCGTGATGTCGCCATGCGATGTCGTCTTCTTCGTAGGTCAACCCTACTTTCAACCCCCTTGCGGATCTCGAGAGGGCCAGTATCCAACACGTAGGGCCCACGAGGACGACCCTCGTGGACCTTTCTGTAAATTAGTGTATTTCTTTTCTCTTATGTCGTGACTTGTGATTTAATCTGCATTCCTTTCGTCATTAAGGAACTGCGGGTAAACTCATTTCATGTCGTTTTCGACGTTCAAATTCACCTTTTTCTTCTTCTTCTTCTTCTCTTTCTTTAGGTTTTCAGGCCTTTCTTTACTGCTATTTTCGCCCGATTTTCAGCACTAGTTAGTGTCTGCCACGTGCTATCAATTTCTTATTTATGATCTTCATTTTCAATGTAGGACTCATCCCTGAAATTTGAAGAGCATGTACTTATATTAATGATATGACGTATTTTTTATTATTATTTTAGAAAGTTACCGTCGAGAGAGATTTTTTTTATTTGCGTGTTGTGAATGTTAATGCAAATTTGCTCGATTTTTGTCTAGCAAAATGATTATCTTAGCTTTCTTTTGGCTGTTTTGAAGAGACTAGGACAAACAACTCTCTATGCTTTCATGCCGTAATTACTTCTTTTTTAACATGTACGTAATCATTTGGCTATACAAAGGAAACTAGCACAATAATCCATGATGCTTAACTGAATTTGAGTTCCTCAGTACATAATCATATTCACAGCCTAAAAGAATGTGATTGCTCTTCTCATTGAGTCCATATGATTTCAAGAATTGCTTACTTTTTAAATATATTTCATTTTATAGAGAGCCCTCCGACTGTGATTTATTTGCTTCTCGATCGATTAATTTCACACATAATTTCAAAATCAGACAGAACCGATGTCCTTCTGTCTATCAACATACTCTGTCATTGAACTGAAAAATTCTTATTTTCCCTATAAGATTGCTAAATGGTGACTTTTTCTCAAGCAAATAAAAAAAATTAAGAATAAGACAGGCATGTTATAGCTGGAAGGCACACCATCATATAGTGCCATGTGCACCAACTTTAGTGGAAAAATCGAAACGATTGATGTGGATTAGTCGTTTGTCCTTTTCTAACATTATCGTTTTACATTAAATTAATTAGTGCAGGTGAAGCAACTTTTGACCTTTGTGCCTTCGATTCTTTATTTATTTATTTGTTCATGTCCTTTGATCTTTTCTTTTCATTTCGCTTTTCTTTACCACTCTTTAAAAAGAGGAACAAATCACTGACTCCAATCGATGAATATGCCAAAGTCTGAATCGTTGACGTGTCTTATTTTAGATTGATAATATATACCGTCATCACATCAAATCTTTTTCTTGTTTATTCAACATTTACGCACTAATTTATACCGGAGAGTCTCCTTTAGCCAAAATAAAAAAATGAGAGAGAGAGAGAGAAACTTTGAACTCCGTTCACTCTCGTAGCTTTGGGATTAGGCAACATCGACAACTATAGAGGAGAGCTAATCTATTCTTAGCTAACGTTAAAGCATGGAGCATAAAGAAAAGTAAGTTTTTTTTTCCATGGAATTCTGGACATGATGCTTTCGATTTACCCTTTTATTGGTCAGCAATGACCATTTTCTCTTCTCTTTTTCTTTGACGAATTAGCGGAAAAAAAAAGGTGGAAAAAGAGAGAGTCTATAGGTAAACGTGAGAATATTAGGTTCACCTTTTGCTTTTCCATTGCCAATAATAATGGCAGGGGATTTTCTCTAATACGTTCCAACTTTTGTCCGGGCTTTTTATGACGTTGGACCATCGCGCCTCGTGACGTTGGCCTTCTGGGAGTCACGGCAGGAAGCGATTTCCTTCCATGGCTTAGTCCTCTTCCTTTTTTAATGGGAGGTTGGTGTAATATATTGGGAAGTTTAAGAATCGGATGTCGCATGTTTAAATTTCATCAATTGCGTGCTAATTAGTTTGGTTAGGGTAATCTAAATGGGGGCATATCCCTACATTTAACCGATTCATTAAGTTTGCATGATATTTTGCAGATTTTTGGATACTCGGATCTCCATGTCCATGCCTCTAGAATAGTAGAAAATACGTTGCACTAGAAATTTAAATTTTATGGGATGCTATCAAATTACATGTTTGTCTATTGGCAGTCTTAAAGCTTTATTAGACAGTGTAATTGAGTCTTAAACTTCTCGAATGATGTATCGAGTTCTCATCACAACAACTTAAATACGAAAGATTAAATATAGTATATCATACTTGTAGTTATTTAATAGCATTTTTAAATGACTGTAAACCTCTTCCTAAGATAACTTCGCATCTACAAATATGAGAATAAAACATAAAAAGTACGAGATGGGACACATGCCAAATAAATTCCAAGCACTCATAAGAGTGAAGATTGTGCAAGAACTTCAGGAACCTAGATTCCATTTATTTTAGGAAAATCTTTATGTCGAAAATCATTTTCCTTTTTTCTTCAACATTTGGTTCATTTAATAAAACGAGTCATCAAAAAACTTACAATCAATGGTAAAGATATGCTTAGATTCTTAAAAAAGATTTTCTCATTTAAAAATTAGAAATCATTCATCATAACATGAATAAATAATGGCGCTTAAACTAGAGATCTCGATATTTGGGCATGGGAACCCTAACGCTTGTGCTTGAGTACTTGACGGCCGAGCTTGGGTAAACAGAGGTGAAGCCCAAGACTTCGGTGCTTGTGTCTAAGTCCTCAATGGCCATGCTAGGCTTGTGCTCAGTAGGGGTGATCGGTTCCCAGGGTGGTCTGGTTCCTCCCCGGAACCGGGAACCGGACCGACGGGACCGGTTCCCGTTTTTTAGGACCGTGGATCGGACCACCAAAATATAGGACCGGACCGGACCGGACCAATCGGTCCGATCCGGTTCTTGGGCGGTCCAATGGGTCCAAGCTGAGGAAGAAACACACAGCAGAGCTAGAAGAGATGAGAGTGATGACCTCGAATCGGAAGGAAGACGTGATCCGAAACCGAAATCTTAGCGCCAAAGCTAACTGGTACGATTCAAAGAGAGAGAGGGAGGAGAGAAAGAGGGGAGAAGGAGAGAGAGAGAGGAGAGAGAAGGAGTCGATCGTGGAACTGCTGCAGTAGAAAGAATGGTTGGACAACACCCGCCCCACCCCTTCCGCTTTTCTTACTCGTTGGAGATTGGAGAAAAAAATGGGTCGTAGTGTCGCTAGAAAAAAAAATGGAAGAAGTAAAATGGGTAAAGCCTTTACCGTAAAGGGCTTAGGGCTAGACTTGGGCTGGTCCTTAGTTTGGTCCATTGGTCCGGTCCCGTGGTCCGGTTCGGTCCGGTTCCACTTAGGAACCGGGAACCGGACCACTTGGGAACCGGTTTCATTTTTTTGGAACCGCGGACCGGACCGGAAGGATGAAGAACCGGACCAACCCGGCCGGTCCGGGCTGGGGTTGGGCGGTCCCGGATGCTCACCCCTAGTGCTCAGGTCTTTGAATCCCAATGCCAAGTTAGATGAGATTGGGACTAGTTCCTTAGCCATTGGGCCTAGGTTTATCAAGATTGAGCCCCAATCCCTCAAAGTCGGGCCTAAGACCTCAATTTCTCATGTTCAAGAACCCAGCTTCTATACTCAAGTCACTAGTGTCTGTACTTGAGTTAGATGCCATGGAGGACTGGCCAAGACCCTAATTCCTATGTTTGGGAATTCAACTCCTATACCCACGTCATTAGTGCTTGGGTCTAGGTCAATCAAGTTTGTTTCCAAGTCCAAAGAGGATGGGCCCAAAGACCTAATGTCGGGTTCTTAGGTCCTTGAGAACCATGCCTAAGTACTTGGCTATTTTGTCCATGTCAATAGTGTCCTGGTTTGGGTCCACAAAGGCCAAACCAAGGACCTCTAGTATGAACTTGGGCTCGTTCCCGGGTGCTTAAAGGGTGGGCTTCGAGACATAAAACTTATGATTGGGTCCTCAATTGCCATGCTTTAGTATTTGACTCCCATGCAGTAACTAGTGCATAGGTTTGAGCCTATTGAGCTTGGCTTTTGGTATTGTGCCTAGGGCCCTGTTGTGATGATTGAACACATGTTCTTTCATCCAAGTCATTGATACTCAAACTGAGATCCATTGAGGTTAGGCTTGAGACTATGGTGCAGCCTAGGTTCTCAATGTCCATGCCGTGGCACCTAGCTCCCTTTTCTAAGTCATTAGCACCTAAGCTTGAGATCCCAATTTGACACTCCAGTCCATGCTCGAGTCCAAAGAGGCCAAGCCTAAGATCTTAATATCTATGCCAGGGGCCCCAATATCATGATTGGGTACCTAACTCTTGTGTCCAAGTCGCCGACTCAATGCTCGAGTCCATCGACACTAATTTAGATCCACGGAGGTTGTGCCTAAGATTACAGTGTCCACGATTGGGTCTCTAGTGGCCATGCTCGAGTAACAACCTCTCGTGCTCCATTCATTGGCCCCTAAAGCCTAGTCCATAAAGATCGGGTTTGAGACCTTGGTAGTCATGCTTAGGTCCTTGATGGCATACCTAGGTATGCAACTCCCGTGCTTGATTCAATTCCTCGGGAACTGAGCTCAGGTCCCTTAGACAGGGCAATGCCTCTATCCAGGAACTTGGCTCTCATGCCCAAGTCACCGTTGGCTAAGACCAGGTCCACAATAGTTAGGCCTAAGACCCCATTACTTTGGTGGCCATGCCCAAAATCCTAACGCCCATGTTGGATCCTTGACGGTTGCTCCAAGGTCCTTGGTAGCCATGCTTAGGTATCTAGCTCCCACACGCAAGCTAGTAGCTCTCGACTCTAGGCCCTCGTCTGCGAGGGCCTAGGTCCACAAAAGACTAGGCCCAAGTCCCTCGAGGTCCCACACCCAATTTAATAGCTCTCATGCCTAGGTCCTCGATGGCAAGGCCCAAGTCCACAAAAGACTAGGCCCAAGTCCCTCGAGGTCAGGCTCAAGACTTTGGTCCCTGTTCTCGAGTCCCTAGCTACCATACCAAGTACTCGACTCTAGTGCCCAAGTCACCGGCACTAGGGCCTCTTTAAGGCTGGGCCCATGAACTGTACTTAGGTTCTTGGTGGCTAGTTCAGACAAATCTTGGGCTTTCCTTAACTGCTGGGTATTCCTCATATCACACGATTAATATACGTCTATTTACGAAAATAAAGTCAAAATTTTCATTCCAAACAACATAAAATAACTTTTAGTTCATATTCAGATATCAGGCAAACACTAGAAAGTATTGCCATTTTCAAATATAACGACTTTCTAGAAGAACATTTTCAATAAAATGTCAAATTTTTGCTGAACCGATGGTTGTCAGGAGATAAAAGTAACCGCGTCTTCTTGATTCTGATATCTGGAATTTTCTGCATGTTTCACGTCTAGAGACAAGTATCGGGCACTCTGTATTCGCATACATTGACTTAGATATGCCAAGTCTCTGCATATTGTAAAACAAGTTTTCTCATCATTACTCCAATTTAGATCACTAAACTGAAAAGATGAGAGCACTTACGTAGAGTGGTGCGCGACTGGAGTATGAGCCGTACGAACTCGAAGTTATTAAAATAAAATAAAATAAAAAGCTGATATTTCTATTTCTTTTTCCAGTTATTTCTTATAAATAGGATCGTTTGTTCGAGGAAAGTGAGAATACGTTTTTACTAGTCAAATCTTAAAAAAGAAATAAAGACCACCAACACTAGTGTTGGGCTCATGCCTGTCTTCAAGCCCAAGAGCAATGAGGATTGCTGTATTGAGCACCGAGCAATGTACATTGGGCTTTCGTCATTCATTTCGCTGAAGTGGTCGATAAAATGGACTCATGGTAACAAGGCCCGTTTGATTCGTCGGGATGAAAATATACTAATGGAACAAGAATTGATGTGCTGGATTATACAAGGAATACACGTAAACAAGAAGGTAGGCACGGTTGTAGGGTCAATTGGTGGGCATTGAATAAGTCTCTTTCCTCCCTCGAAATTGATGCTTGTTGGTGATCGACGAATGGGTCCGGAGTTAAGCATCGTGCTTCATCAGTTCTCAACGATTAATCCTCCAATGGATACTGAGGCACACTCGTTGATAATCAGATGGTACGAGCCCTAAGCATATTTTCTTGGTTTGTTAATCGCGGGATCATGCCGTTGAAGTTAGATATTACGTGGATTAGAAAGCAACCAATGACGTCGAATTGTTCGATATGGTTTGTATGGGAGAAGAACACAAGATCTAGTTGAGGGCCGCCACCAAGGCCTATAGGCCCTCACCTACTGCTAGCCAGGGTCGCTAGCCATTCCCCACCCTTGCTGGTCCTTCCCAACAATGGTGGGATGGCGACGGCTAGAGTTGCAAGCTCTCAACGTTTGGACTCTCCTTTAGCTTACTTTTAAATTTAATTTAGATAAATTGAAATACATATAGGATTAAAATAAATAAATTAAAAAGCCACATGGGTTGAATTTTTTTTAAATATACTATGTTAGAATGAAATTTTAATTATAAACATCATGCTAGTAAAGTGGTCGCAAAGTTAACTCTCCCTTTGGCTTTATTATGTTCTTATTGCCGCATTTTGTTGTAAGAAATAAAGTGGAAACTAACGAATGCTACCATTCTTGTATAATGTGAGAATGAGAAAATTACAAGGGAAATCAATGAAGAACAATAAAGAATGCTGGAGTTTTATGTGATTCAATCTAAATATCGATACTCATTTTACTGAGAGAGTCAATTGCAAAAAATCTACTATAAATACGGATAATACAGAGTTTACAATTGCTCAAATGTTTTTAAGCCCTAGATTATTACCAAAGCAAATTCACATGTATTATCTCACAATCTTTCCAAAAGAATTCACTCTGAAAACTTACGGAGACAAAATCTCATATTTCCCTTATTTGTTCTAATTCATATGACCATTTACATAAAATAAATATTTTTTGGGGAACCTACTCAAATTCGAAATATAATCTCAACAATCTCTACATTGACTTAAAGTTTGAGTGAAGTCATGCTACTTGTTATTCCTATAAGCTCTCTGAATGCTCTAATGGGCTATCGAGTCCAAGCTGAGCTTAGACCCATCTAAAAAAATAAATTTAGTCCACATCTCTTAGCAAGAATCTTTTTCATTGTCACTTTCTTTAATAAAATGCTAAATCCGGCACAGTAATTTCAATCATAAATGGACTTGCTACTCCAGTAATACTTTTGACTTTCAGTAAACATCGCATCAACAAGATGTACCACGTCAACATCACTTTCCGAGTCGTTGAATCACATTACCTCTTTAGCTCCAATATTCCAACCTCAGTAATTGATGAAACCATTGCATCTCTCAATCACGCCTTCCGACTCACAATACAAGTAGTAGAGTGAAGGCACGACATCATGAAAATCAACTATATATTTTATGTTCCCTAAATTGACCCACGTTCTCAAACGTAGTTATCGGCACACTTCTTGAATTATATCTTCCGAAACATAACCTAATTTTAGTCATCCTAACAAAACTAGGGGGATCCAATTCATAGCACCACAACGTATAATTGGATTAGCCATACATATTCTCTTGACTGCATTTGAGATATTGCGCCTAGTGTCATCTATCGCATAATTCAGACAACCAACAGTGCTTGCATGTCAAACATGGGATAACTGCTCTACCTCTGTCCAAGTACACGATATATAGCAGTAAGTGGGATGCTTACAGAATTTTTTAACTACATGTGAAATTGCCTCGGCGCTTTCTTGACAAAACTCTTTTGAGTCACTCTCAACAGTCTAGCAGTCTTCATCCTCTGCATCTGCTTGTCCAAAGTTGTCTCTTTTGCACCCAAATTATGTACTTCGACATGTGCATATAACTGTTGCCATATCTCATCTACTTCTACTGATCACCTAGAAGTTTCATCAATTGTGACTTCAAAATAACTATCAGCTGCTATAGAAACTTGTGACTCTGAAAACATTGTCACATCTACTGCATTCTGAAAATCTCTAGGCTTCCCCTGAAGCTCCACTTGCTTTTGAACACCATCCAAATCTTTTTCTATAATCTATTTCTCCTCCTCTTATGAAACAATACAAATTTGTCAAAGATAACATCTCTACTAAATATAAAACCGGGTGTATCTTCCTCAGTGCATCATAGCCCATATCCCTTGACCACATATGCTTAGTCTAAGACTCCGTTTGTTTCACGGAAAATAACTTCCAGAAAAATATTTTCCAGATTTTCTGGTGTTCATTTAACAGAAAACAAGATAGTCAAGGAAAATATTTTCTACCAATGAAAAAAACACATTCAAAAGTTGGGAAAATGTTTTCCGCTTTTTAGAAAGTGGAAAACATTTTCCATATTCTTTCTTCACCTTTAAATAATTTTCATCTTCTTTCAAAAATGGCTTATAACTAGCGGTCGGTTAATGCATGACAAAAAATAAGAAAAAAAGAAAAATATTTAAAAAATCAATAATTTTTAAATAATTTTTCCTAAATTTCAAACGAACATCGGAAAAGATTATCATTTTGCAAGAAAATGACTTTCTGAAAAATATTTTTCAGAAGTACCACATTTTTCGTGAAACAAATGGAGCCTAAATATATGCACTTTCTTGCCCTCGCTTCCAACATCAATCAACCTAGCCTAAGCAGGGAATCAGATACTTTATAGTCTGGGGTAATCAACAGATTTACCTGACTGTATTTTACCAAGAGTTTTCCAATCAATTGCTTGTAATGGCGAGTTTACTAAACAATAAGTGGTATTTAGTGCTTTGGTTTAGAAATATTCACTTAATCCAACATTGGAAAGAGAGGTGAGACCTCTCTTCAATACACTTTTGTTCATTAGTTTTGTGACTTCAGTCGGCTATGGTGTATCGGCAACAATATGGTGTTTTACTATATATCTTTCTCTATGCCAAACTGGTTAAACTCCTTGGAATAAAATTCCAACACTATGTCAACTGTCAGGCATTTGATCTTCCTTCTTATTTGCTTTTTGATTGCAAAAAAGAATGAAAGAGTAATATTTTTATTGTTCACAAGAATATTTCAACGTGAATTATTGTCAGCTACGAAAATGATTTTGAATGACTTATTCTTTAATCAGAATAAGTAATCTTTTTTAGAAAAGTAATTTTCATATTGTTATTTTTCACAAAAAAGCGGAGTTACGGATATTACTATGGAGATCAAATTGATGGCATCGGATGAACTTGGTTTCCTTTAAATAATAATAATAATAATAAGAGCCTAGAATTAATCTATACTAAAAACATTAATCCCACATTTGTTAATATTATTCATTGTTTTAATTTAACAAATTCAACTACATTTCATTGTAACATTTCATAAAACTTGGAGAAAAAATAAGTAATCAACATTCTACTATTAAATTTAAAATTTAACAATAAGAAAAAAAATCTAGATAAAAAAAATATAAAAGGGTTGGAGTGTTGGACATGATATAAAGGGTCTTGGAGAGTGTTGGTGCTTCTTAGCAAAGCACATGTGACAAAATCATCACGACTATTCTGGGCCTGCTTTCAAGCCCAAGAGTAGTGAGAATCGCTAAATGAGTCACGAGACTTGCCCATAGGCTTTCTTTCGAATTGGAATGTGCAAATTATATGATTTGAACTATTATCGAAATTTTCCATAACACCGAAGAGATTAATAGAAATTCACACAAGAAAAGCATTATGAATTAAAAGGAACGAGAGAAGTGACTCTTGTTGTAAATATTCCTTTGTTCATGGAAATTTGAATTTGGTCGGAACATTTTTAGGTGATTTTAGCCTTCCGATATAATTTTGGCTTAGCAAGTGGTTGTAACTTTGAGAGTCGTGCCGTCAAAGGTAAATTTCACTTGTTGTCATCTTTACTTTGGGTGATCCTACTATTAGGTCAAATGATCTCTCCTTTCACTATTTAAATTGATGCATTTTGACCGCAATCCAATTTTTTGGTGAATTGCCAATGATAACGTCCAGAAATTGGGGGTACCTATTTCCTTATCTAAGTAAATATTTTTTTGGCTATATCCAATTATGGAGATAATAAATATTAGTTTATAGTATTAGGATGCATTCGTTTCGAAGAAAATGAATGTTTGATAAATGTTTTCCTCAAAATAATCGTTTGTATCACTTACGAAAAAGCGCAAGTGAAAAATAATTTCATTGTCCACAAAATTTTTAGGTATAAGCTATTGTCAATTGCAAAATATTTTTTATTGAATAATTATTTTAAGTGAGACAAACTATCATCTTTAGGGAAATATTTTTCGAGTAATTCATTTTTCACGAACTAAATGGAGCCTTAATCTTTATTGCAATGCTTAATTTCAGTTATGATAGTTGGCATTGCCAGTTAGTTTTGATAAGAAGATCCATGCTCGGGATCATAGAACCGCCCCTTAACCAGTCCTCTTTCATGTGTTTTTCTTTGAAAAAATTTGTCGAAAAAGCCTTAAAATTATTGTACAGTAGTTAATGTAATTCTAAACTTTTCAATTGGATTGATTTGGCCCTAAATCTTTCGACGATTTGACAATGTAGCCGTTTTGATCAATTATTTGGTCCAAATTTGCCAAACAAATAATACTGGAGAGTTTTCAAAAAATTTAAGCTTAAATTGACTATATTAAAAAAAATTAAGAATGAATAAGTTACCACACAACAAATTTATGATTTTTTTCAGGACAATCATCTCGTTTTTCCTATTCCTCAAGAAATCGGCAAATACAATCCGATTCGCTTTTTGTTTTCTTTCCCCGATTCGAGATTCTCATGTGAGGACCACCGGCTGTTGGGCGATGAAAGATTGGCTTGTCGGACCATACAAGGAAGACACGCAAAAGCGCCACACGGTTGTGGGGTCAAAGTGGTAGGCCTTTGAATTAGTCATTTTCTTCACTGACAATGAAGCTCTTGGAGAACTTGATGAATGGGTCCGGCGGTGCTCGTGGGTCAAGCCTCGTTTAGCAACGATCGATCCTCCAATACATATCGAGGCATGTCCGTCGGTAATCGGACGATTCAAGTCCTAAACCCGATTCCCTTATCGTTAAAAATCACTTTGGGGTCATGACGCTCCAAGATAAATATAATGCGGAACGAGGATTCCCCCACGATTCTACTTTAGCAGAAACATAGCGATCAAGCGAGAGAAACACTAATAAAGGTACGATAATAACGGCATTAGTTGATTCCTCGAGCGGAGAAAGCAAGTAAAAGGTTGCTCGATTTAGTGCGGGTTGACCTCGGATCGGTTTGCCCACCCATTTGTTAATGAATAAAACTTGACTCTCCCATTAGAAGATAAGAAAAGAAGAGAAATGAAAAAGTAGACGACGAACAGCAGTGAGAAACGCATCTAAAACGCGTTGACCATCATCCGGGTCCAGCTCCCGAGGGCGGTTCAATCCTTAATTTTGCATTATTAAGAAGAATTGATCGAGTGGGTTTAGTCAAGGATCGATTGAACCGTGGGGCTCCTCGTCGATCCCCTCGTTCATTAGCTCCTCCTCGCGTGAGATAAAAGGTCAATCCGTCCCTAGGACAACGACGCGGATGAGCAACAGGACTCAGATCAATCGGTCAAGCTGTGGAGAACAATTCAATGGATGGGTTCGTTTCTCTAAATTCAAGGATTAGGTTATTGACTCCAAATGTACGGGGGAGTACGTGATGCATCGGAACAAATTCAAACGATGGTGACGAAGATGTCACAGACAAGCGGGCACGTAAAATTAAATGTCAAGTTTCGTGTTTCATCCACACGCGAGAATTGAACGTCGAGATTGATTCGACGCGACCATGGTTTCACCATGAAATTTACTTTTACCTCGCATGAATATGAATGGGTACGTGTCTCCTCTCCGATTTGTTAATGAGCACGTCTTAAAGCACGTCCACATCGCCCATCCACTTAGTTTAGACCACGATAGACTTCTTGGCTTCCGCCATATTCCATCTTCCCACGCGTTGATGCATGACCAACCCATCACATTTCGCATCGACCGCGTTCCTCAGGGTCGTCTTGAAGGGGATGTTTCTTTAATACGCAAATCGCAATCGTGCTCGTATTGTTCATTCGACGTTATACATACATACATACACACATATATATATATAGACATGTGCATACGCACACGCAAGATCGCGAAGAGAAAAGAGGGTAGCAATTCGAGGATTTTAATGTTAATTTTGTAAAATCTTAACTTATAAATAGGCGAAGGCGGTCCCGAATAATACCTTTTCATCACTTTCTTCACAAATTCCAAAAAAAACAAAAAAACAAAAAAACTTGTTGCTACGCTTTTATTCTCTCTCTACTAATTTGTCATCTCGACGTCATCGTTGCGTGGAACTCACTCACCCGTTTGTTATCTTCAATGTTATTTAAAAAGGGGTTTGGGCGACACACATGCTACAATGGCCGGAAAAGATTGTTACATTACATCAATTGAATTGAAGTAATGAGCGTATTTGTTTCCTTTCGAAGGAGGATACTCAATCCGATTAGTTCATCCGATTAGTTTAATCGGATACTCCATCCGATTAGTTCCGAATTCGAGTCCCGGGCGTAGTGGTTCACGTAAAAGTACACGTAGAATACCAAAGGGAGTTACTTGCTTACAAAAACTGACTGTGCTAATGAGACGAGCGGGAACAACCGAAATGAAGGATGGAAAATGAAAACTAGAGTTTACAACTTGAGCTAGACAAAAGCTTAAAGGATATCCTCCACTTTGGGGTTCGGATGAGACAGAGCCAGCGTCCCCATCATTGACCAAAAGCAGGGGTTCTGATCAGACGGAGTTGCCGCGAGACGCCCAAGAGAAATTCCTGGAGACAGAGAGGTTTCTGTCTCTTGGCCACGCAGAGCAGAAGCGGAGGCCTTTCTTTCACTTCCTAAAACACGGGTCAATGTTAAAAGTACCGTCTGAAAATAAGGAAAATTCAGATTGCGCCCGAAGCCGAACTGGGTCAATTGCTATAACGGGATTGGGATCCTGAACTAGGCAGAAGTAATGGAACGGGGGGCTTCTGTGGAAACCAATCGGAAACCGAGCATCGATCTCAGGAGGGACAAACGGCGGAGGATTTACCGCTCGTGCCCCGCCGATCCTTGAAACAGAGCAACGGGGAGAACAGGACTCTGAGGACGTTCTTCAGGACGCGGCCTCGTCGAGGAACCAAACGAGGGGCGGAAGCAGAAGGGTCGAACACGAAGCCAGGGGGGATGACGCGTGGCCTCCGTTCTTGGTGGTGGGCGGTGTTGCGGGCGGCCATTGTCGGCACTCCGCTTCAACTCAAGAAAGCTGGCGACAGTTGGAGCAGAGAGAGACCGACCGACCGCGAGAGAGAGAGAGAGAGAGAGAGAGAGAGAGAGAGAGAGAGGACACGGTGGCGAATGCGGAAGGAAGGTGATGAGTGAGAGCACCGACGCGGGGCGGGTACAAATATAGGAGGAAGGGTGCTCACACCGCGTGAACGTGTATCGAAGGACCGAAGGACCGAAAGAGCGCGTGCGTAGAAACAGAGAGAGAAAGAGAGTTTTTAAAAGGGTTTTGGCGATGGTATTGGTGGCGGCTTACGTTCGAGGGCGACGGGATGTACGCTTCTAATATTCCCCCTCTTTAACGGATGTCAACCGCTCGACGCGATCGAGTTTTCGAGCTGATCGTTGCTTTGGACGAAGTCGCGAAGTCAGCCAGCTCGATTTCAGGGTCCGGTTGGGGGTGGTTTGAACCGGTCTTCTGTGGCGCGGCTTTCGGCTTTGCGGGGGGGTTTAATCGGTCTTTGGCGACTTGTCGAGGTCGGAAACTGCTAGAAACTGTTTTGCCTTTGACGGGTTCCCCCTACGTGTTCAATTCATCTGGGGCTTCTTCTCCTCGGCCCTTGAATTCCTTTGTCCTCTTTGATCCGACCGAATTATCATGTCGCGGTTTGATGGTTACCCTGTCTGCTCAAACAGGGGATCGTCTTCTCTCTCTCTCTCTCTCTCTCTCTCTGCATTCATTGGTGAGCACCAAATTGCACTCGGATTGCTTGTTGGCACTCCAATTTTCTCTTTGACGTGTCTTCGCGAAGTTTTGATTGCTAAAAATCTGAACTTTTGACGCGTCTGCAGTTTGATATTAGCTTGTTTGACTCTGTGCAATCGGATCCTATCGCTAAAATTAGCAGCTAAGATGTAAAGGACCAAAACCGAGCCAACACTTGCAAAGTTGAGAGGACAAAAGTGGAAGCCAATTCCCCTTATAAAACTCTAATATTTTTCTGTTTTTGTTTTATGTGTAAGTTTATAGATGATCGTCGGTAAAGTTGGAGTGCCACAATCATCATGAAATGCTGACACCCTCGGTTTGTCGCTCCCAGTGTGCTGTTTGTCGATCTAATAAAAGCTGCACCAAGTACGTGAAAATCGGGCAGAATAATGACAATATTATGCGAGGATGAAAGAAATGAATAATTCATCATTGTAGATGATGACGGCAGCATATCTCCAACGTAAGATCTGCGGGATAAAGCGGCCAATTGAGAGGGAGTTCCTTTTTTATTTCATCGTGCCTTGACCACCCAATCTGTATGCTGATCTGTCTCTTTTTTTAGTCACAACACTTCTCGATATTATCGGAACTCGAGAGTCATTGAAAAACAAAAGAAGAGCCCGACGAAAAGGCGTCCAAACATAAAACCTTCCAAGAATAGGCATGCCGGACGAGGTATAATACTTCTATTGCAAAATAGACAAGCGGGTAGATTAGTAAATAGTAAGATAATTATTAGAGAAGATATATAATTTCCAATAAAAAAAGATATGACGAGAGAGAGAGAGAGAGAGAGAGAGAGAGAGAGAGAATCGGGCCGGGTCAACCCGGCCCATGCCCTCGAGGGTCCTGGCCCCCGGCTCGCGCCTCCCACCGGGGCCCATCTCCTCATTTCTTTTTTTTTTTCTCGGCCCACGTGACCAATTTCTCCCAGCCCACTTCTCGCTTTCCTGGGCCGCTTCCCTTTCCTCTTTTTCCCAGGCCCAGATTCTTTTCTCCCTGGCCCGGCCTCCAGCCCCTCCTTGCTTTCCTCTCACCCAGAACGACCGAGAGCAACGAGAAACCAGAAATCCGGGGGAGGGAAACAGGAAAACCCAGAAAGCTCTCTCTTTTCTTTAGAAAGCGGATTTCTTCGTTCCAGCCGCTCCACGGTTGCCACCGGATGCTTATCCAGCGATCATCTCTCCTCTTTGCTTTCCACCGAGGGGAAGCCGAAGCCACTCGCTCCCCAGCGGAGCTCCGTAGCGGCGCGCAATTTCGTTCGTGACAGCTTCCCGGCGTCCCTCGCACAGATTCGACCAAAGCATCCGCGTCTTCAGCCCATATCTAACCGGGTAAGGCCGGATCCCTATTTCACCCAGTTTCGACCGTTTCCGGGTCCGACCGAGTGGCTTCTGGACGGTACCCGCGCTGTTTTTGACTGAGGCATCCCCCGTAGATTTTTAGTCTTGTTTGTCCATTCTCTGTGACTTTCAGTGTGGGTTTGATTCTTGAATGAGTAAATGTCTTTTTTCCCAGTTCACGCTCACCACAGGTTCGACGAATTGGCTCTCGAGAATCCAGCTCGGTATAGTGTCGTTTTTGTTTAAACCGAAAACATTGTGGTTCGGACTAAGCGACATTGTTGGTTTTTCCAAAGTTTTTATTAGTATTGAACGTGTTCTTCGTCTGGGTATTTTGTTTCCGTGGTCGTCAATGGTGGTCATTGTTGTGACCCCGATCGAACCGATGATCCGATTAAAAGATTATTTGAAGCGGTCACGTTTGGTCGTGACTGATGCTTGTTCGATGATTGGCCGGCAGTTGTTGGTAATAAGGGTGAGCATTATAAACCTCACGCCCGAGAACTGCCTGGGCCGATCGATTCGAGGGTGGTTCTAAAAAGAAATGGGCTGGTTCCTGGTTCCATTTATAAATTTCAGTCGACTATAGAGAGAGAGAGAGAGAGAGAGAGAGAGAGAGAGAGAGAGAGAGAGAGAGAGAGAGAGAGAAGATGTTTGTTGGGTATTTCGAACAATCAGTGATCTAGAGGCTCAATTGTTGTTTCGAAAGAGTCATTGCCATGTGTTCTCTCTATCGAATGTGCAGCCGAAGGGTTCCGCTTTGGGAGCTCGAGTTCTGTTTTGCCATGATAATTATTGTTTGAATTTGAACAATCAGTGATCGAGTTCTGCTTTGGCCCTTTTCAAAAGCTTGCATGCCATTCCTATTACTAGCCATGTCTAGACGCCTTTCGATTTCGCAATCTTAATCTCACTTGAGATGGAGGATTAAAATTTTTTCAAGTCAAGCCACCATTGAACAATAGAAAAATGCATGTCCTTTCTGTCGAAGTCTAAACTTTCTCAATACTTTGAATTTCAATTTCAAACCACGATTCAACTTGAAATCTTCATCCAATCAAGCCTTATACCTTCCACAGCATTTTTCTGACCCCAGGCACGCGTGAAAGCCATATTTAGCTCCTCAACAACTTCACTAATGAATTCCACACACATTCTATAAAGCAAAAGGATTCTTTTCGCCGAAGAACTGCTACTCTTTCATTGGAGATTATATGTATCACGATAGGTAAAAAGGTTGAAATGCTAGAAAGTTGTTTGACAGAATCCAGAATGGAGATGATATTTCATTCTTCATTTGTCACACTATTGGTATGATAGTTTTCCCGCACAAGACAGCCAGATTCCTGGTAATCTAATGCAGTCAATTTTCATCAGTGATATCCTAAGAATGAAACAGTCCTTATCTCCCAAGTGATCTAAGGACAAAGAACAAATCATGATGCTTCCAACTTCACTATTTCTCAAGGGTAAAATGAGTTTAATAACTGTTTGCATAAGACATCCCTTAATCTGCTTACCCAAAATGTCTAGAGGTATAACTCATTTTTAACGTGGCTTGTTTTGATTCTTATTTTTGACAGCTAATTCAAGTGATATAATTGATGTCAATGGAAGTGGACAAATCCTGTGGTGTGAAAAATCCAGTAATGGAATCACTACAATATGAAGGTGAAGAAAACTATGGTCTTGAAGAGGCATTCGACACAAACAAGGTATCTTGTGCTTCTAGTAAACGAAAATTAGCAATTTGGCTTCATTTTCGTAGGGAGTTAAATAAGGAGAAGGATAAAACCGATGTGATATGCAATTATTGCGGGGCCAAATATATCTACAATGTTGATAACGGTACTTTAATCATGTGGAAGCATTTGAGAAAGTGCAATAAATATCCTTGCAATGTAGACAAGAAACAAAATTTGTTTGTAGCACGTAGAGTGGACAAGACTCAAATAACAATGGGAGTAGGAGATACTAGTTACGGTAGTGCTAGTTTTTTATTGACATGGAAATTTGATTAGGATTATTGTAGGCAAATGCTTGTTCAGATGATTATGGTTGATGAGCAACCTTTCTCCATGGTTGAACGTGTTAGATTTTGAGATTTTATCAATTAGTCACAACCTTTCTTTAATCATATCTCATGACTTACAGTGTCTAGAGATTGTATGAAGCTGTATTTTTCTAAGAAAACAAGTTTAAAGACTTGTTTTCACAATTTTAATTCTAGGGTTGCATTTACAACTGATACATGGAGTTCAATTCAAAACTTGAATTAGTTTTGCCTGACTGCACATTTCATTGATGAATACTGAAAATTGCATAAAAGAATCATCAACTTTGTGGTGATGCCTACTCACAAGGGCAAGGATATTGGGAAAATGATTGAAAAATGCATCTATGAATGGGGACTAGAGAAAAAAGTATCCACAATGCTAGTTCGAATGATGTAGCTATTGATTTTTTGAAAGAAAAATTTTCAAGAGAGAAGCTATTAGTCTTAGATGGTGCTATTTTATACATGAGGTGTACAATCCACATATTAAATTTGATTGCAATGGATGGTTTGATTGAGGTACGTGATTCCATTACACGTATTCAAAATGTGATTAGGTATGTGAGAAGTTCTCCCATGAGAGTTAAAACATTTCAAGATTGCATTGAGATTGCAAGGATTGCTTTTAAAGGTTTTTGTCTTGATGTCACAACTAGATGGAATTCTACTTATCTCATGCTAGACATTGCCTTAAAGCTAAGAAAAGCTTTTGAACGAATGGATAAAGATGATCTTTCTTTTTCTTTGGAGCTTGACTTTGATACTCTTACGCATGAAGATTGGGAAAATGTTAGAGTTCTTTTTATATTTTTAAAGAAATTTTATGATACTACTAATAAGATGTACTGCAAATTATTATTTTGAGGGGATGGTTGCTTTATACAAAAATCTGAAGCATGCGGAGAAGGCTATGAATCCGAGATTAAAAGCTATGGGTATGAAGATAAAAGATAAATTTGACAAATATTATGGAAGTTTTGACAAAGTAAACATGATGGTGTTAGTTGCGGTAATTTTGGATCCAAGAAAAAAGCCGAATTATGTGCGGTATTGTTATAAATTAATTTATGATGATAGTGCGAAAGTTGATGAGATATGCAATGAGCTGGGATTGCCCTTGAAAGTTTGTTTAAATTTTATGACAAGTCTCGTCGTCATTCTTGTAACAAAAAAGTGGATGGTCAAGTTTTGATTGATATTGATACTAGCCGGGATTTTGATAGCCATGAGGAAGATAACATAGACAAAGGGGATGATTGCGAATTAGATTTTGATTTGGAAAAGACATATGAAATCTTTCTTGATGAGGAGAAAAATCTTTTAGAAGGAAACTTATTAGAGCTTAATCGATATCTTAAAGCCGAACGTGAAGAATGTCGCGATCTTGATCTCTTGATGTGGTGGAAAACTGCTGGTAAAAAATATAAAATCTTATCTTTGATGGTTCGAGATACTTTGGCTATTTCTGTAACTACGGTTATTTCAGAGTTGACTTTTAGTACTTCCGGTCGTGTGCTTGATGATATCCCAAAAGTGGTGGAGGTTTTGATTTGCACCCAAGATTGGTTGAGAGTGACGACTGTGCTGATTGATGTTGAAGAATGCATCGAGAATGTGGCAAAGTTTGAGTGTGGTATGTTGGATACATCTTTTTATTTTGTTATTCTTTTGTATACTAATAATTGAACGCTCCATTTGATATTATGTTTGTTATGGATGATGTTCACTTGGAGCTTACTGGTAAATAGAGTTTACAAATAGACGTAAGAGGAATTTATGTGGTGAGATTTTTTATTAATTATTTGAGTTCAATTTATGGTGATTTTAATTTAAAAGTAATGTTAAATAATTATATATACTTATTGTTGCTTTGTTTTCAGGATGTTTGGAGCTGTTGTTGGTGATTTTAATTTATGGTGATTTTGTTTGGAGCTGTTCTTGGTGGTTCAAAAGGTGGGGGCAAGCTCCAAACAAAAGGTGAGCTTATTGATTGTGTGATTCCTCTGTTTTTTTCTATGTCCAAGCTGGTGCTCTGTATGTGCGTGAAATATTAGTTTGTATTTATGTGCCTCCTCGTTTGAGTAAATTTTGCCAACTATGCAATGCTTATTGTCATACTCTTTGGCATGGTGGCATAGGCAAAAGAGAAGTTGAAGAAGCAGTGGAGGAGCTGGTGAATGCAAAGAAGCAGAAGAGCAATGAAGGGATAGAGCAGGCTATTCAGAAGAAGAAAGCTGAAGCCAAAAAAGTGATAAAGAAGGAAGAGGATAGTAGTAGCTTGGATGAATATGATTTCGGGAGTTTTTTGAATTGATTGAAATCCGTGAGTTTTGTGATGAAGCACACAGTGATTGACCTATAAGAAGTTCTATTATCGAAGATTATGGAATGCTTCTTTGTGATTGGATTTGTTAGTAGAAAATGGAATTTGCAGCTTTGCGAGTTGAACTTAGATCGATGTTTTATAGCACTCTTTGGTGTGGTGGTTAATCCAATTACATCTCCATCTCATGTTTTTTTTTTTTATCTGGTAGAATGGATTATGTATACTTTTGTGTTAAATTCTTATGATGTCTTAAGAACGTTTGACATCAAAATATGTGTGTCATTTGCTCTGTGTTGCTTTACTGTCTAGTGTAGTAACAAGATTGAAGTTGCCTACCAAGAGTCTGTTGCTCTAAAGCGGCAAGAGGAGCTCACTTGTGAAGAAGAAGCTGCATGGCTGGCTGGAAGTTAGCAGAAGGTGAGACGTGCAACTACTCTTAAGGAAAAGAAGTCGAAGAAGCAGGTAGAGAAGCTTCAGCCGGCTTGGGCTCTTACATTAGGCTTGAGTTGATTCGGTTTACTCACCCGAGAATCGGACCGAACCGGGCGGGAACCAGATCAGACCGCTTGGTCCGGTTTAGTCTGGTTCCCGGTTCCAAATAATAGGGAACCGGTTTGGAATCGGGACCCCTAGTTGGTAACGCTCAATGAGGCGAATGAAGGCTGTGGGATGATTTGGAGCAATAGTGGATAGTTTAGCTTGGTTTGCTCGGGGAACTGCTTGATGAGCATGCGTGGGTATCTAGCAATCTAGGAACGAAGACATCAGTGGATGTTTGGACGAAATAAAAGCTGTAAGTTGTTGGTGGTCGACTATAGGTGGTCCGGTGGTTGCTAATATCGCGATGGCGATAACGCCCATCTTGTGGCCAGAGTCGTTTGTCCATGATGGCGACAATGCCAGAGCGAGGCGATTGAGACAGCACTATCAAGGCGATTGAGACAGCACTATCAACATAACATTTTCTCATATCGGACCTAATCAAATACTCGATTTGCATATGCTCGTTTCAAATGCTCCCCTGGTGATCATACACAATATTACTTGTTCCGTCAGAATCCAATTTCATGTTTTGGTTTTCTTCCTTAGAGTGGGTTTGGAATGGAAGCTGGATTCGGAATCCGTCTGCATATTGTCTTGTGTAACTGTATTTAAAAAAATCAAATCAGATTTTTCTTATCAAACAACGGACAATACTTTTTCAGTTAACTTCTTTCGGATTTCAGTTAAATATAAAAAAAAAATATTGCACTTTTTTTGAAAAATAACTTCTTTAAAAAACATTTCGTAGAGACAAAACATTTTTGATGCCTATAGTGGAAATTAATAGAGTACCCTCCAAGAGGAGGTCTTACTTAACAACTTCTTTGTCACTTCAACCCAAAAAATCGAATGGGGTTTTTAGATAATTTGGGCTTGTATGATTTAAAGCTTTTTGAATCCAGTTCGAGATATTTGGCAAAAAAGCAAAATAAAGAGAGAATATTGTTCAAATGGTCGACACATTTGCCATGTAGCCGAATAGTCGACTTGAGAAAGTCTACATTGGAGCTACATAGGATCACGTAAAAAATTCACCAAGTAAATGATGTTATACTTCTATTATCATAGAAATAATAAGCTATATAATCTAAACTATTGTAAATACTTATAGAGACCGATAAAAAAAGGGAACATATATATATTATTTTGATTTGGAGATGAAAAAGTATTACAAAACCGTGGCAAAATTTGTAGTTATGTAAATATATGAAAAGTACCGAAAGGCTGATTTAACTTTTTATAGAAATCGAAGGATTAAATTTTATAAATTAAAAGTTTAGAAACTTGATATTGCTCTGAAAGAGATTCTATTTTTACTATTATGAAAATCATAAGTCAATATATTTTTAAATCAAACTAAATACTTATAAAGACCAAAAATGTAAAAATGCAAGAAAAGATGGCATATTTTTTTCTTTCTATCGATTTAGGAACGGCGATTGTAAATGGAACATGCACCAGCAGAGAGCAAATTATAGTCGATCATGTAGACTCATGGGCATTCAGGAAATAGTTAGGAATTTGAGATAAATTTTAGCCTTCTCAATAAAAGTTGTGGGTATCAACTATGTTTTAACATATTTATCTAGGTTTCAAGATTTGTTTGCAGTACTGACAAGATGCGTGCTAAGATACTTAAAATATTAAACCACAGCTAAACTTTAAAAAAAAACCAGTAGCGATTATATATTGGCCTCATTCGTTATTCCTTCACATAAGCATCATAAAAAGAACAAGATGCAGACTAATCCAAAATGGGGTCCAGCCTCATATCTCTGCATCAATCTCCAGACTAATGTCGTAGGGTCCCATGATATTAGCAAATAGAACTCCCTTCTTCTGAGGAAGTTGAGCGATCCTCTTCGATTCCTCCTCGGTGAGAGACCAGTCGAAGATGTCGAGGTTTTCCCTCATCCTCTGCTTGTTGTAGCTCTTTGTCACGATGCTCACCCCTTGCTCGTACAACCACCTCAGAGAAACCTGCGACATTTTATCTATGACGATTACTTGGTTTGTCACTTCGCATGATCCCATCAAGAAACGTTAAATATGTCGATGATTTGCCTAGGTAGAGATTCGGTGGGACTCCGATCTTCGATTCAATCGGACAGCATATGGCCTTTGTAGCTGTCATTGGGTTTGGCCTAACACTGAGTGATTCGATCCGTCTGTCAGTTTGATTGAGTTCCATCAATCTTCATCATTCATTCATCAATTTTCTAACTAGGCCCTTTCAGTATTAAACCCAGGCAAATTCAGCTAAGCTTAGCTATTGAACGGTGCTAGGCGCTAGAGTACGATGCTGATAAAATACATGGTTCTGCATCGATGAAACTTTATTCACGTTCGACAACAACATGGGCTGAGGTCATGCTGGCTGGATTTGGCCGGACTTGGTGTCCAACGAAGTTGATTAAGAAGTCTGTACCTTGATTCGACGAATTAAAGGAAAAACACGGGCTTGATGGAAAGAACGTGAGAGTACATGGATAAGAACTAGAATTTTTTGGGGGAGTAACAATTACCTGAGCAGGGGTCTTGCCTCTTGGCTTGGCAATCTCTTCCAAGGCATCGGATTCGACAATTCTATTGTCTCCCCACTTGGTGTTGTTAGCACCCAGGGGAGAGAAAGCACTTACGTGGATGCCCTTCGCATTGCAGTACTCCCTCAATTGCTTCTGCTGCCAACATGGGTTCATTTCCACCTTCATATACACCCCCCCCCCCCCCCCCCCCCAATCTCCAAAGGTTAGCCTTTTCGATTTATGCAGCATAATGGTGTAAAAGGATTTACAGCGCTGACCTAACTTAACGATCTATTTCATAGCTCACTGAAGTCGTGAGAATTTTCAGCACTTTAGTGAGATTTAGCACTTATGATAACACTCACTATTTGTGCATTAAAAGCTTCAGTCTTGGAAGTCCGAAGCTTGATGTGTGGCCATTCTAAAATTAAGGCAGTAAAAATAAAATTTTCCCCTCGATATTAATCGAGGTCAGCAAAAGTTGCTTAATTCATTTGATTGAAAAACTATGTTAGCCAAATCTAGTGAAAATAACTATAACCATCATAGATCAATTTCGTGATGTGCCATGCGAAGAATTGGCGATTGATTATGCGGGTCGCACCTGATTAACTGCAGGGGGGATTTTGGCAGTTGACAGCAGCTCCTCCAGCTTCTTGCAAGAGAAGTTGCTGACTCCGATGCCCTTGGTGAGGCCCAGGTTCTTGCACTCTTCCATGGCTTCCCAAACCGACTTTATGTCCAGGGGAAGTATGTGCTCCCTCTTCTCAACCGGCATTTTCTTCACCTCTTTACTCAGTCTCACCGGCCAGTGGATCAGGTACATGTCAACATACTCCAGTTGGAGGTTACTACAATGGCAAAACAGCCGACCCAGGTCAATTTTATAAACAGGGAAAATCGAACAGTCATGGCTCCTGCAAAATCACTTTTGCTCTGTTTCTGCAGTTGCCAATTTAGACCATCACGGCACAAAGTAGAGGACAACCGGCGTCACGCGATACCGACCTTAGACTCATCTTCATGGCGGGCACGATCAGGTCCTTCTCCGCGAAGCTGCTCCACAGCTTGGTGGTGATGAAGAGCTCGTCCCTGGACTTCAACAGACCGAGCCGCAGGGCCTCAGCGATCGCCTCCCCGAGCGGCTTCTCGGAGCCATAAGCGAAGGCGGTGTCGAAGTGGCGGTACCCGGCTCTGATGGCCTCGAGTATGGCGGCCTTGGCAGTCTCCGGATCAGCCGGAGGGTAAGCCGACGTCCCCATGCCGATCGCCGGCATGGTCCGGTCGCAGGAGCCCATGCTTATCTCAGGAACTTGAATCCCTTCCATTTTCCCTACGACTTGGAGCGCGGGTGCGTTTCCTCAATCATGTATGCTTCGCTTATATAGAAATGCGACGTCGTCGCAATCGTTTGACTAAGCTCAGCCGACTCCCTTGATTTTCCACTAAATTTTCGAGATGATTAATGGTTTTAGTTTGGTAAATTGTCAATAGCAGACAATTTGGACCTTCTGGATGGGACTGGCACTTACCGAGTTGAGATGTAAGCAGCACGAGATTGGCTTCGCCGGGAGGAGGGATGGAACCCTAGGGAACGCGACGCCGTGCATCTGGGATTTCACCTGGCGATTCTTAGTGGTCTGCGCGTGGAGTCTCAACTATCATAAACTCAATACGGATTGTCAATAACTAATGCGGCCCATGTCTTCGATTGTCCGAATTCGGTTCGGTACGTGCACACCGTACTCGTCTGACGATTCTTCCCCTCGCGCACTGTAAACCGAAAAAAAAGTGAAGAAGAGCGATAGATATATGAAAGGAGCGATGCTCAATAACGCCAAGAAGCTCTTATATGTGTTTCGGGTACGCTCGATTGTCATGTGAAAAGCGTTAGTAAAACATTTAGACTCTATTCGTTTCGTAGAAAATATAGTATCTCCAGAAAATTATTTTTCGGTGTTCGCTTGAAATTTAAAAATAGATCGGAAATTTCACTGTTCGGAGAGGGATGAAGAATGATTAGAAGAAAGAAGAAGAAGAAGAAGACCTCAAGTCTGCGGGAGGAAAAAGAGAGAGAAAGAGAGAGATTGGAGGGGGGCTAGCTGTTGGGCCCCCTTCGCACAACGTGAGAGAAAGAGAGGATCAAAGTCAATGGTGGGGTTAGCAAGGGAAAGAGAGAGGAAGAGAGATGAATGTTAGTATATTGGGAAGAGAGAGAGAGAGAGGAGTTTGGCTAGGGAGGGGAAAGAGAGGAGAGAGGAGAGAGAAAATGGAGTCTGTTACATTTGCAGGGAAAGAAAAACATTTTCCCCATTTTTAGAAAATAACTTTCATTGATTGGAAAATATTTTCCTTGGCAAATTATTTTTTGTCTCTCGAACATTACAATTTCCGGAAGAATATTTTCCGCCAAACAAACGGAGCCTTATATTAAAAATTGATTATTCTACGAGATCGGGTAAATACAACAAATAATGTGATCTCGGTGTCCCAATTTCCAGCGGGTCGAGCAAAATCTCTTCCATCGTCTTAATATTATCAGGTTAACCGCATTGCTCTCTGAAGAAATATTAGGATATACACACCAATGAACCCATTGGAAAAGACGAGAATGTGGCTTCACTTGTTTTCTTCTTTGTCCACTTAGATTGGTGGTGGAACAATTAAGTTTGCTGAACAGTATGTCAAGCTGAACCTATAATTCATATGCCGAGGAGTGGATTCTACCCGGCGGTTCAATTAACATATAAAGAGCGATTGATCTTTACCAAACTCGTGGAACTACACCAAGTGCGAGGGACAAAGTAAATAGGCGGTGACCGAAAGGGGGACTTGAAATCTGCCTTGGAATTATATTGAAACGGGGTCACGGTATCTTTGGATGAACTAAAGTAGAACATGAGTTACTGTATGAAATATTTTTAAGAGGATATTGTATGAATCGGACCTATAGATGGCACGGTTGGGTTGGACTTAGATTCGAGCCTTGGCAATTCTCTAGACCTAGGAAAGCGGGGTTGGGCTAGGCCCACCTTTGGCCCAGAGAGTCATGCTTAGTGGAGACTCACTTTTCAACCCATATATAAAGAGCTAGAGTCATACATGGGTTAGGTTTTCTAGGTTTAGAGTGATAAGCCCAATCAAAATTATGGATTTTCAATGGGGTCAGGTTGCACCCCATACCCGACCCACCAATCTGTCTACGACAAGTCCATAGATCCGGATCCCCTGCCCGAATATGATTCCGGGCAAGTGATTTTAAGGGGGAAGGGGGTGGGCCCCACTTTAATCGGGGCCAAATCTTTTTTTTTTTTTTTGAAAAAAAAACAGCCGTCCGACCAAAGATCGGATGGCTGCAGGGGGCAGATCACCCTACCCGGGAAAGTAACCCGGGATCCAAATCCCAAGTCCATTCTTCGGCACCTCTCAAAGGAAGAAAAGTTCTTCAGCCTCTAGCACCGCCGCCTCACTGGACAGTGGACACTGCCTCTTCGTTCAGGGCGTCTTCCTCTTCTCCAACAGCCAGTTCGCCCTCTGCGGCTTATGAGACAGCGAGCTACACCTCTGGAATCTCACTGCCGGCATCTCAGCCCACAGGGGATAATTTCCCTTCCGCTTGCAGTTTAAACTCTCACAGCATCCTGTCCATGGTTTTTCCCCGTCTGCGATGGTTTTGTTACAATGCTAATGGTGGATCTGTGCTCAATCGAGGGCATGACTCATGGCGAAGCCTACCTAGCAAACTTGGTCTATGAAGTATCTAGAACCTCTGGCATTATGGGGTAGCTACATTGACGATTGACTCACTTATGTTTTTGTGAGATAACTGCACTTCACAAGTGAACTATTTCTATAGTTTTGGAGACAATAGTGTTTCGCGAGTCTGACTAGTTGTATATTTCGGCTCTTTTTTTTTTTTTTTATGTATACTTGAGTTAGGGCGAAGCATGAGGCTTTTCGCTAGTTTACATAGTTAAAAATGAAATTTTCTAAAATGAGTGGATTGGGGCGAAAATGATCCGACTCAAATTGACCAATTAACCTACATTAATTCACTTTTATGCAATGCAATTTATCAATCCAAACCCCAATTGAATAAGACCAAATCCATACCCGACCGGGGTTCATATTATTAAAGAACTCATGTATTTAACTTGACCTACGAAAATTCATGCCCACAATATCTAATCCACTTTAAGCTCTTCATGAATATGCTAGTCATATAATACTTGCATCGCAAATTGAAAAAAAAGTAAATTAATCAAATAAAAAGACGTTGCTAAATTAATTAAAAAATGTAAGCAAATCTGAAGATTATAAGTTTTATTAAAACTTATGAAAAAACTATCTTAGAAGAGTATGCATGTGCTGTGATGATATATACTCTAGGGCTTTACTAAGGAAAATATCCATGGAGGATTAGGATAAAAAAAGGGAAATTACTTCTACCATTGATCTGACCAATAGTTTGTGTAGGACTCCTTGAATGTGCACCGTGAGGGGCTAATTTTTCTTTTTAAAGGCGGAGATACGATCGTGTCATATGAAAATAATTAACTATAAGACCACTCTGAACATGTTATAAAACTTTGTAAACCGGTATACTAGTTAGTTTCAGAATTAATAACCCACTCAAGATGTCCATGAAATCTACCAATTCGACCTTCGTTTTCTCTTTTCAACGAAATTTTTGTTCTCAGTCTCTATTCCTTCGCTGTGTTAGCCTCCCTATGTCATGGGTATGACATTCCGGGCTGGATGGTCGCCGCCGGCATTAACCTCTGCTCTTTGCTTTCCACCGAGAGGAAGCCGAAGCCACTTGCTCCCGACCGGAGCTCCGTAGCGGCGCATAATTCCGTTCGTGACAGCTTCCCAGCGTCCCTCGCACAGATTCAGCCAAGCATCCGCGTCTTCAACCCATATCTAACCAGGTAAGGCACGGACCCCTTCACCCTGTTTCGACCGAGTCCGGGTCCGACCGAGTGGCTTCTGGACCGTACCCGCGCTGTTTTTGACTGAGGCATCGCCCGTAGATTTCTAGTCTTGTTCATTCATTCTCTGTGACTTTCAGTGTGGGTTTGATTCTTGAATGAGTAAGTGTCTTTCTTCCCAGTTCACGCACACCACAGGTTCGACGAATTACCTCTCCAGAATCCAGCTCGGCATAGTGTCGTTTTTGTTTAAACCGAAAACATTGTGGCTCGGACTAAGCGACATCGTTGGTTTTTCCACAGTTTCTATTAGTATTGGACGTGTTCTTCGTCTGGGTATCCATGTTTCCGTGGTTGTCGACGGTGGTCATCGTTGAGACCCCCATCGAACCGACGATCCGATCAAAAGATTATTTTTGGTGGTCCGGCGGCCGCTAATTTCGCGATAACAAAAACACTTCTCCGAGACAAAACATTTTTGGTGAACACAAAAGAAAACTATGTTCTTACCTAACAACTTCTTTGTCACCTTCAACCCAAAAACTCGAATGTGGTTTTTAGACAATTTGGGCTTGTGCGATTTAAAGCTTTTGATATCCAGTTCGAGATATTTGGCGAACAAGCAAAATAAAGGGAGAACATTGTTCAAATGGCCGACACATTTGCCATGTAGCCGAATAGTCGACTTGAAAAAGTCCGCGTTGGAGCTACATAGGATCACGTAAAAAATTCACCAAGTAAATGATGTTATACTTCTATTATCATAGAAATAATAAGCTATATAATCCAAACTGTTGTGAATACTAAAGACCAATAAGTAGAAAAAAAGGGAACTTGTAGATTGAGATGAAAAAGTATTCCTAAACCGTGGCGATATTGTAATTACGTAAATATTTGAATAGTACCGAAATACTGATTTGACTTTTTATAGAAATCGAGGGATTAAACCCAATACATTAAAAGTTTAGAAATCTGATATTGCTCTGAATTGAGATTCTATTTTTACTATTATGGAAATCATAAGTCAATATATGTTTAAATGAAACTAAATAATTATAAAGACAAGAAACGTAAAAAATGCAAGAAAAAGATGGGATATTTTTCTATCGATTAAGAAACGGCGATTGTAGACGAAACGTGCACTAGCAGAGGGCGAATTATAGTCGATTATGTAAACTTATGGGCATTCATGAAATAATCAGGAGTTTGAGATAAATGCTAGCCTTCTCGATAAAATTTGTGGGTATTAACTATGTTTTAATATCTTTATCTAGGTTTCAGGATTTGTTTGCGGTACTAACAAGATGCGTGCTAGGATGTTTAAAATATTAAACTGCACATTTATTTCATAGGCTAAGCTTTTAAAAAAGCCACTAGCGATTATATATGGCCTCATTCGTTATTCCTTCACATAAGCATCATAAAAAGAACAAGATGCAGACTAATCCAAAGCCTCATATGTCTGCATCAATCTCCAGACTAATGTCGTAGGGTCCCATGATATTAGCAAACAGAACTACCTTCTTCTGAGGAAGTTGAGCGATCCTCTTCGATTCCTCCTCGGTGAGAGACCAGTCGAAGATGTCGAGGTTTTCCCTCATCCTCTGCTTGTTGTAGCTCTTTGCCACGATGCTCACTCCTTGCTCGTACAACCACCTCAGAGAAACCTGCGACATTTTATCTATGACGATTATTTGGTTTGTTACTTCGCATGATCCCATCAAGAAACGTTAAGTATGTCGATGATTTGCATAGGTAGAAATTCGGTTGGACTCCAATCTTCGACGCAATCGGATAGCATATGGCCTTTGTTGCTGTCATTGGGTTTGGACAAACACTGAGTGATATGATCCATTCATCAGTTTGATTGAGTTCTCCATCAATCTTCATCATTCTATAGTCAATTTTCTAACTAGGCCCTTTCGGTATCAAACCCGGGAAAATTGAGCCAAGCTTGCTATCAAACGGCGCTAGAGTATGTGTGAAAGTACTAAAGAATTAATTTATGCATTCACCTAACGGTTTAAGTTTTTCGGACAGTTAGCAGTGGTTTTATAAAAAAACTTCACATGATATCCGAATGAGAGGTCATGAGTTCAAATCTTACCAAATTCTTATTTTGTCTCTTCAAATCTTTCTAAAAATCAGATTAAATGTGAGAGAGAGTGTGAAAGTATTAGGACAGTTGGCAGTGATCCTATAAAATTTCACAGTACGATGCCGATAAAATACATGGTTCCGCATCGATGAATAATAATTCACGTTAGACAACGACGTGGGCCGAGGTCATGCTGGCTGGATTGGGCCGGATTTGGTGTCGAAGGAAGTTGATTAAGAAGTTTGTACCTTGATTCGACGAATTAAAGGAACAACACGGGCTTGATGGAAAGAACTTGAAAGTATATGGATAAGAGCTAGAATTTTTTGGGGGAGTAACATTTACCTGAGCAGGGGTCTTGCCTCTTGGCTTGGCAATCTCTTCCAATACATCGGATTCAACAATTCTATTGTCTCCCCACTTGGTGTTGTTAGCACCCAGGGGAGAGAAAGCACTCACGTGGATGCCCTTCGTGTTGCAGTACTCCCTCAATTGCTTCTGCTGCCAAAATGGGTGCATTTCCACCTTCATATTCACCCACATCTCCAAAGGTTAGCCTTTGATTTATACAGCATAATGGTGTAAAACGATTTACAGCACCGACCCTACTTAACGATCTATTTCATAACTCGCTGAAGTCCTGAAAATTTTCAGCACTTAGTGAGATTTAGCACTTATGATAACACTCACTATTTGTGCATTAAAAGCTTCAGGCTTGGAAGTCCGAAGCTTGATGTGTGGCCATTCTAAAATTAAGGCAGTAAAAATAAAATTTTCTCCTCGATATTAATCGAGTTCAGCAAAAGTTGCTTAATTCGTTTGATTGAAAAACTATGTTAGCCAGATCTAGTGATAATAACTATAACCGTTGTAGACCAATTTCGCGATGTGCCATGCGACGAATTGGCGATTGATTATGCGGGTCGCACCTGATTAACTGCAGGGGGGATTTTGGCAGTTGACAGCAGCTCCTCCAGCTTCTTGCAAGAGAAGTTGCTGACTCCGATGCCCTTGGTGAGGCCCAGGTTCTTGCACTCTTCCATGGCTTCCCAAACCGACTTTATGTCCAGGGGAAGTATGTACTCCCTCTTCTCAACCGGCATTTTCTTCACCTCTTTGCTCAGTCTCACCGGCCAGTGGATCAGGTACAAGTCAACATACTCTAGTTGGAGGTTACTACAATGGCAAAACAGCCGACCCAGGTCAATTTTATAAACAGGGAAAATCGAACAGTCATGGCTCCTGCACGATCACTTTTGCTCTGTTTCTGCAGTTGCTAATTTAGACCATCACGGCACAAAGTAGAGGACAACTGGCGTCCCGTGATACCGACCTTAGACTCATCTTCATGATGGGCACGATCAGGTCCTTCTCCGCGAAGCTGCACCACAGCTTGGTGGTGATGAAGAGCTCGTCCCTGGACTTCACCAGTCCGAGCCGAAGGGCCTCGGCGATCGCCTCCCCGAGCGGCTTCTCAGAGCCATAAGCGAAGGCAGTGTCGAAGTGGCGGTACCCGGCTCTGATGGCCTCTAGTATGGCGGCCTTGGCGGTCTCCAGATCGGCTGGAGGGTCCGCCATCGTCCCCATGCCGATCGCCGGCATGGTCCGGTCGCAGGAGCCTATGCTTATCTCAGGAACTTGAATCCCTCCCATTTTTCCTACTTACTTGGAGCGCGGGTGCGTTTCCTCAATCATGTATGCTTCGCTTATATAGAAATGCAACGTGTTCTCACCGTCGTAATTGTTTGACTAAGCTCAGCTGGCTGCCTTGGTCTTCTACTAATTTTCGAGATGATTAATGGTTTTAGCTTGGAAAATTATCAATAGAAGACAATTCCCGCCGATGGTTTTAGATCGACATCAATTTAAGTACATCCAGCCACGTATCCATAAAGTCTAATCTACTATTATTTCTTTGAAAATTGGGTCTTATTACTCACATTTTGTCGGCTCATGGGTGTGAAGAGGATCTTTCACTAGATCATTGACTTAACAATTCGGTGACTTGGGGCGTGCATGATTCGCGCTCAATTCTGTTCCAGAATGGGTCTGGACTAAAAAAGTCTATTCTGGAACATAATACCATTTGATAAAAAAATTTCAGAAAACCAATTATGGAATGGATTTCCATAATTGGTTTTTGGACAATCTCAGGCACTATTTGAGAGTTTATTCTTTTCATTTTTTATATCCTCACAGATTGCTCTCTCCCTCCTCTTTCTTCATTTTAAATTTTAAATTTTAAACTTTAAGCTTTAAACTCTTAGTTTTAATTAAATTAAATTAATTTAATCAATTTAATTTTATTAAAATTATTTAAAATTTAATAAATTAAATTTATTAAACTTTAAAATTTAATCAATTTAAATTAGTTTAATATTTAAAATTAAATTAAATTAAATTAAAATTTTAATTAATGTTATCCCTTTTTAAATTTTAAATTTATACATAATCTCCTTTTTTAAACAAATTTAATTTTTTTCTTTATTAAAATGTAATTTAGTTTATATTTTTATTTTTATTCTGTTGACGTGGCGCATCCATTTCATAAATGATATATTTAAAAATGCTATGTTATCACTACATCAGCTTTTTTCATTGATTTAATTAACGGAATTAACATAAGGACTTATTTGAAGGAATTCGACAAGTTTTATTGCTGGATAGCACTTTTTGCAAGTTTTATAACTCACTTGCATTTTAGCTACAAAGTTTAAGACTTCTAGAGAACATGTCCCTAGATTATAATTTGTCACAGATTCCATAATATTATATTTTTGACCTTTATAATGTACTTGTATTATGTTCCATTTGAGAATTTATTATATTAAATTTTTCAATGTCATGGTGTAATATGAACTTTAAACTCATGTTGTAATATGAACTTTAGTTCCGTATCTTACATCCTTTTTTGTGATTTTTCCTGTCTCTTGGAACATTCTACGAGATTTCAGACATTTTTGGGATCTCAACGTTAATGGCCAAACGACTAAGTCCATATTTTTCTATTCACGTCTCAATGTTCAATTTTCTTATTGTCTTATAAAGGCCAATATGGTCGCGGATTGGCCGAGCAAAACCCATAGGAAAAATGCCCTACCTAAATATTGGGTATCCTCTTCTATTCTAGTTCTTTGGGAATTATTATGTATTATGTTTTATGCAAGTAAAGTGAATTTGGAGTTCGATTGTAATAGAAAATGTGATCCAATATGTCAATTTTTTGTGCAAAATAATAGATATTTGATTTTTTATTGGAATGAGCATCTTGCAATCTAAAAAATTAAAAATTTCTTCAATAAAATAGAAATAGAATTAGAATCAAAAATGAAATTTTTTTACCATATCAAATAGATTTCTATTTCTGGAATATAAATTCTTTGTTTGTATCAAACGCGTTTCTTTCTTCTGAAATTCATTTTAGAATAGAATCAGAAAAATTCAATGCTATCAATAATGAAATTTCTGCATAGAATTGTAGTCATGCGCGCCCTTGGTGACTTTGACTTGGGAAGCTCCCCATTTTTAGGGATTTATTTTTTTTTAGGGGGGAGGCGTCCACTGTCTGCTGCTGTAGCATTGCACTAAGTGGAGTACTGCAGCATATCCTTTTCCCTTTCTCCTTAGCACAAGTTTAGAGCAACTCGCGAAATCCCAAATTTGGATCCCCTAATCTCATATCAGAGAAGGGATCCAACGGTTTGGGAATGGGGAGAGAGGGTGGAGGGGTTCTCCATACATAAGGGGAAATGGATCCCGAGCTCTTGTTGCTTTCCAAAGCAAGGTGATTTGCCAGCGGCAACCGTTCGATTTTTAATTGGACAGTTACCTTTTAAAAAAAAAAAAGCAAAATGGGTGAGCCCCTATTAAAGTGGAGCCCACCCCTTTTCTCTCTTAAAATCTCTAGGGGATCCGGATCCCATGATTGGATGGAGGAGATCGTAAGAATTCCTTGCTGCTAGGGCAGGGGATTACTCCTCGACTGTGTTACAAACAGTCTCCAAAATTTTTAAAGAGTGGCTTCAATGGTCAATGAGGTCACGGGCGTACAATTTGGACCTTCTGGATGGGACCGGCACTTTCCGATTGAGACATACGCAGCACGAGATTGACTTCGTCGGGAGGACGGATGAAAGTCCGCAGCGGACAGCTTTATTTGGTTTGGCATTGATCCAGAGTAGATCTTTGACCGAAAACGACTCGTGGAGTGGCGGAGGGAACGCAACGCCGTGCATTTCGGATTTTATCTGGCGATTCTCGTTGGTCTAGGCGTGGAGAATCAAATGCCATAGCATGAACTCAATACAGATTGTCAATAACTAATGGGCCCCATGTCTTCGATAGTCTGAATTCGATTCAGTTCATACAAAGCGTACTCATGTAAACTCTTATAGATGTTGCGGGTATGCATGATTGTTATGTGAAAAGCGTTGTGAACCACTCACATTGAAACTGATTATCATACGAGCCTGGGTAGATGCAACAAATCATGTGATCTTAGTGTACCCATTCACAGCGGGTCGAGCAAAATCTCTTCTATTGTCTTAACATAATCAGGTTAACCACATTGCTCCTAGAAGAAATATTAGGATACACACACTAATGATCCCATCAGAAAAGACGAGTATGTGGCTTCACTTGTTTTCTTCTTTGTCCACTTATATTGGTGATGGAACAATTAAGTTTGCTGAAAAGTATGTCAAGCTTAACCTATAATTCATATATCGAGAAGTGGATTCTATCAAATGGTTAAACTAATGCATATAGAGTGATTGATCTTTACCAAGCTCGTGAAATCACATGAAGTGCGAGGGACAAAGTAAATAGCCGGTGACCATAAGGGAGACTTGAAATCTCACTAGGAATTATATAGGGGTCATGGCATCTTTGGATGAACTAAAGAAGAACATGAGTTACTCTTTGAAATATTTTTAAGAGGATATTGTATGAATCGCACCCATAAGATGGTACGGTCAGGTTGGACTTAGATTCGAGCCTTGAAAATTCTCTAGACCTAGGTAAGCGGGGTTGGGCTAGGCTCACCTTTGGTCCAGAGAGTCATGCTTAGAGGAGACTCACTTTTCAACCCCTACATAAAGAGCTGGGGTCATACATGGATTAGGGTAACTTTAGAAAATGGGTTTAGAGTGATAAGCCGGATCAAAGTAATGGATTTTCAATGGGGTCAGGTTGTGCCCCTTGCCTGACCCACCAATCCGTCTACGAAAAGTCCATCCTTTGGCACCTCTCCAAGGAAGAAAAGGTCTCCAGCCTCTATAACTACGCAGAGGGAGTGTCTAGTGGGAGTGGCCGTGAAATTTTTCAATGGGGTCAGGTAGCTACATTGACGATTGACTCACTTATGTTTTTGTGAGGTAACTGCGCTTTACAAGTGAACTAATTCTATGTTGTTGGGAGACAACTGTGTTTTGCAAGTCTGACTAATTGTATGTTTTGGCTATTTTCTTTTTATATAAATATTTGAGTTAGGGCGAAGCATGGGGGTCTTCGCCAGTTGACATAGTTAAAAATGAAATTATCTGATAGAGAAAGGCTCATCAAATGAGTGGATTGGGCTGAAAATGATCCAACTCAAATCGATCAATTAATCTAGATTAACTCACTTTTATGCAACACAGTTTATCAATCCATACCCCAATTGATTAAGACCAAATCCATACCCGATCAGGGCTCATATCATTAAAGAACTCACGTATTTGACTTAACCTACAATAACTCATGCCCACAATATCTAATCCTTTTTAAGCTCTTCATGAATACGTTAGTAAGATAAAACTTGCATTGCGAATTGAAAAATAATTAATCAAATAAAAAGACGTTGCTAAATTAAATGAAAAAGTGTAAGCAAATCTGAAGATTATAAAACTTATCAAAAACTAGAAGAGTATGCATGTGCTGTGATGATATATACTCTTGATGCATATTTTATTGTAAGTTTTTAGGGCTTTACTAAGGAAAATACCCATGGAGGATTAGGAAAAAAAAATTGCCACCACAAAAGGTAGCTAAGCCTAAATTTCACTAAATGAGAAAAGCCAATTGAAACAAAATGATCCCATATTGAAAGAATCCAAAACCAAAACCAAGTAAAAAGAAAAGCAGTGGACGTGAAGTTATGTGCAATTTGAATATATATCAGTTGAAAGGAGTTTGAAAAGACATTAGATGACGATTGAAGAGTGGCGGGGGCGGGCGGGCAAGCAAGGCGAGGTACAGAAAACGGGCTCCAACAATTACTAGGGGTGTGCAATTGGATCGGGTAAACCCGGTTCTCGGACCAGCCTACCTAGAAAACATGGTCCAAAAAAAGAGAACTGATTATAACAGCGTCAGGTACTGAGTTCAGGTCTGTAACCTACCCATCATGAACCCTGAACCCGATCATTGGAAAATAAATTTCATTTAGTGAAAATTCCAATTTTGTAAGTAAATAGATTTTATTAAATTGTAACTTTTGCATTTGTCTATAGAAGATGGTTTCTTGTTGATATATATGAATTTTAGATTTTTATTACAGATTTTGTATTACGTTGATTGGCTCACCTGATTTTACTTTTAGAAGATGGGTTATGTTGATTTCACTTTGGGAGGAGTTATCTTGCGCTAAAGATTTGATAATCATTTTAAACAAATGAAAAGTTTCATGTAGTATTATGGGAATGAGACCAATATTGTTGCTAATGTATATATAAAGTTATGATTTTTGCTTTATCTTATGATTTTGTTTATGATAATTTATCTTGTGGATCATTAGTTTTTTGTTTAGTCAAAAAATTTACTTTCTTATTAATTACAAATGCTTAATGTTTTACTATAAATTAGAAGAATTATGTTATTTTCTCGCGTATTAATATAAAATTCGAACTCATAGATGATGTGCGGTTGCAAAACAAGTTCAAATTTAAATATGGTTAATCTTAAAATCAGATCGAAAAAACATGGTGGGTCGGATGCATGATCCAATGCAAATAGGGTCGGGTACATGGTCCAAAAAAATAGAACCGATTATAACAGGATCATGTACAAAATTCAGATTTGAAACCTACCCACCTTGGTCCCAATCACCCTTAACAGCTACCTCTTCAATAGTCGTGGGTTTAGTTTCTTCTTCTGCTGTCTCTTTGTTGGGTTTTGGAGAGGAAAGGGCTTGTTCCCATCCAACCGCGGCCCCCATGTTGATGAAACAGCTCCCCCTTCGTTTAATTTGGGCCACATATTGATGATCCTTTGCGCAGCAATGGTCCCGACATGGGGCGTATTCTCATCGATTGCCGGTTGCGGCAAAAATTCTCCGTCTTCCCTCACAGGGATCGAAGCTAATCTTCTAGTTGCCTCTCATTTCCAAATGGTGTGGTATCTTTAATTTTCCACCACGCAAGGAGTCTTCCCACGCTGGTTGGACTGTTCTTAAAAGAGATCCATTCCTTTAGCTTAATTAGGTCTCGTCTGTATTGCGGATTTGTCCTTTAGCATGCATGGCCTGTATTAAGATCTCATTGTCAATAGGTTGTATTTTAGTGCATCCGTGCATTATTTCACTCCTAACCAAATCTGAATTTCCTCTCCCATTCATGATAAGTTTTGTGAAACCCAAGCTTCACACGTTGCCAGTGCAGTCTAGGAATGCGAGGAAGAATATTTTTTCAAGGACAAGATTCTCGTCACTACGAGCAATGCATACGTGTTGGATTTGGCCGGCCAGTGATTGACGTGGCCATGTAGAAAAGAGTGACTCCTTTGGTCCTTACTTATGGTGGTCCATATGAAAGCTCATGCTAAAAGGACTTTACATATATTATACTCCCACTTTTTAGCTCCCTTAGTCCTTGAACTGGTGAGCAATGGCTTGCAACGTTCCGCAGCTTCCAGTGGGTTCGAACGAGAAATCAATCCCGCTGTTAGGTTTTGGAACAGCTGCATACCCTTTGGGCAAGACGGAGAACCTCAAGGAAATCATCCTCCGTGCGATAGATCTCGGGTACAGGCACTTTGACACCGCGGCCGCGTATCAGTCCGAGAGGCCCCTTGGAGAAGCCATTGCCGAAGCCCTCAAGCTCGGCCTTGTGAAGTCCCGAGACGAATTGTTCATCACTTCCAAGCTCTGGTGCACTGATGCACACAGAGAGCAGGTCGTCCCTGCGCTATGGAATTCACTCAGGTGACCCCTCGAAATCACATTCCTCTCCTAGCTTCTCTAGTTTAGTCCACGGCAGGACGGAACTACATGTACTGTATATGTGATATGTACTAGACGGGCGTATCCCATTGCAATCCCCTGCAAGGCAAAAATTTGACTGACCGTGTGCAGAAGTACGGTTCTGTCAGCCATCATGGGGAATTAATCCGCCGCAATCAAGGCAAGTAGGGGAAGACGTTGGGTTCTCTCCACAATCATAAGAAAAGTGCGATCATTCTTGAACAATTGAATCGTAGTTGACTGTATATCTACCTGACCAACATCACAAAAAATTCCTTGTTTGCGTCAGGCTCTATAATACTACAACAGTAAGATTGATCTTAGATAATTGACAAACTAGAATAACGTAGTTAACTGTGCAATTGCATACTCTGTCGGATCCCTAATTATATCAGCTTGTGAATTGAATTTATCATTCCTCCAATTTATAGAAATGTATCATAAACTTAAACTCAGGAATCTTCAACTGGAGTATTTGGATCTCTATCTGGTGCACTGGCCAATGAGATTGAGACCAGGGGCTGAGGCTTCAACAATTCCAAAGGAGGAGGATTTGCTTCCGTTTGAGATGGAGTCCGTGTGGGAAGGCATGGAAGAGTGTGTGAAGCTGGGCCTCGCCAAACTCATCGGCGTCTGCAATTTCTCTTGCAGAAAACTTGACAGGTTGCTCGCCACGGCAAAAATCCCACCCGTGGTCAATCAAGTAAGTTCGTCTATAGTCTAATTAATTATTGTTACAAAGATGATGGGTCTATTTTCACATATTTTCTTGATCAAAGCACACCCTTAATCACCATTCAAAAGCCTCATTAAGTCGAAGCATGGATCACTATTTATCGTGACATTTTTTGTGAAAACTCATAAATGATTGACTGTCACTTCCCCTACCTAAATTTAGTTTGAAAATTTTCTCTCTTTTGTCTTTTTCTGCACCTAGAACAGAATAAAATTCTATTTACTTTACCGAAAAAGGAAAGTCCACAGAAAGAAGAACATTTAGAGAGAAATTAAATTCCATATGTAACTTGTTTGTTTATTTAGAACCTTAAAAGCATAGTCACCGTGTGTGGTTAAGAAAAAAAAACACTCTTAACTTTAGTAAAATGGGTCATTTCAAAGATAGATAGAACAAAATTATTGATATCTAGCAAAGAGTTCTTTTCCGTTTTCTTCTTCTTGTTTCTAGCTTGACTTTGATATCTAGCAGCCTAAGAGGATGTCGTAAATATTCGGAAAACAAGGATAGAATGTAATAAGGTGACTTTTCATGATTGGAAGGTGGAAATGAACCCTTTATGGCAACAAAAGAAGCTAAGGGAGTTTTGCATGGAGAAGGGCATCCACATAAGCGCCTACTCACCTTTGGGAGGACGGGGAACCCCATGGGGATCCAACCGAGTGATGGACTGTGAGGTGCTCCACCAAATCGCCACCTCCAGAGGAAAAACCATTGCCCAGGTACAACTCTCTGCATTTTAAAACCGTACCTAACTACTAAAACATCTCCCATCTGTTTAGTTTAAATTTTGTTGCATAATTGTTATATTAATCACATAGGCTGTTTTCATGAAAGAGAATTAGCTGCGTCACCCTAAGCTTTCTTCTCTTTTTCCAGGGACAAGAATTAACATAGAACATTCGATTTATATGCGGGAAAACCCAAAAAAAATATCTCAGAATACTGAAGCGTATTCAAATGACGAATATGGGTTTCCATGTGGATCGGAACTGTTGAATTTTACAGTAGATCATTGGATTCCGAGTATAATGCATGTTAAACATGATTTTAAGCTACCGTTTAGTTTTATAGGGTGTGTGCAGTATGATGAAATCTTATGCCATGGTAAACGGCATTTAAGCTTATCTACGTTGGGTGGAATTCTTGAAGGTTTGCTTGAGATGGGTGTACGAGCAAGGTGTAAGCGTCATCATGAAGAGCTTCAATGAGGAGAGAATGAAGCAGAACCTCCGCATATTTGACTGGAGTCTCAGCCCAGAGGAATCGCAAAAGATCAGTCAAATTCCACAAATTAGAGGGTGTATCCCGTTGGCATTCATCTCAAGTAAGGGGCCTTACAAGTCCCTCGAAGAGTTCTGGGACGGCGAAATTTAGCAGTGCATGACGAGTGACGCCAACATCGTTCAATGTCCAGCAGGACCGCTCTGCCCTTCTTGCTACTCTATTTCAGAATGGCGTTGCGGAATATCAAAGACGCCACGCCAGCAGTCTTCCCACGCAAATGTTCCCTGCTGATTGGAACGTGCTCATAAAGACAACGAGGATCTATCGTGGGACGAAAAAGGATCGAATCCTTTGGCTTATTAGGTCTCGTCCGTATTATAGATTTTTTTTTCTTTAGTATGCATCACCCGTATTAAGATCTTATTGTGAACAGGTTGCATTTAGAGCATTCTTGCATTTAACTCCTAAATATATCTGAATTTTCCTCTCCCATTCATGAGAAATTATGGGAACCCGAGCTTCACACGTTACCAATGAAGTATAGGAATGCGAGGAAGGATATTTTCCAAGGACAAGAACCTTATCACTGCGGACAATACATACGTGTTGGATTTGTGCGGCTGGCCCGTGATTGACCTGGCCAGCCAGATAATTGCGACGTCTGTTGTACTATTAGTGGACCCTATGGAAGCTCATGCTAGAAGGACCTCACCAATAACTTACTCCCATTTTTGAGCTCCCAAGTCCTCGAACTGGTGAGCAATGGCTTGCGACGGTCCGCGGCTTCCAGTGGGTTCGAACGGGAAATCGATCCCGCTGTTGGCGTTTGGAACAGCTGAATACCCTTTGGGCAACACGGAGAACCTCAGGGAAATCGTCCTCCATGCGATAGAGCTCGGCTACAGGCACTTCGACACGGCGGCCGCGTATCAGTCCGAGAAGCCCCTAGGAGAAGCCATCACCGAAGCCCTCAAGCTCGGCATTGTGAAGTCCCGAGACGACTTGTTCATCACTTCCAAGCTCTGGTGCAGCGATGCACACAGAGAGCGCGTTGTCCCTGCGCTACGTAATTCCCTCAGGTGAAACCCCAAAATCACATTCTATTCCTAGCTTCATGATCTGGGATCCCGATTCCCTGTTCTTAGAGCAGGGAATGGAGGGTGGAGAAGGGTGGAGGTGGGGGTTTTCCCCTTTTTTTAGAGGGAAAAAATTAAGTGAATGATGGGATGGGGGTAGAGCACTTATACTCTAAGAGCAGGGAATCCACATCCTATGATCTACACTCGATGGGCATATCGCATTATAATCCTCTAGCAGGCAAAAACGTTGACTAACCTGTTTGCAGCGGTGCGGTTACATCACGCCCTCATGCTAGCTCCAGCGAGGGTTGCCCTCACGGCCTCCGGTGAGAGCCACCCTTGCCGGATCTTGTGAGGGTTTGACCCTTGTGGCCTGCACGGGCGTCCCCCTTGCTGGATCTGGTGAGGGCTGCCCTTGCTTAGGCCTCCAGGGTTGAGCCTTGGCAAGATTCGGTGAGGACGGCCCTTGCCAAAGGCCACAAGGGTGACCCTCGCCTGTGGCTGGAGGCCAGCCATGGCCAAGTATCAGGCACATGTCAAAGGGAAGGGAATGGAAGAAAAAGAAAAAAATAAAGAGAGAAAATTCAAAAGGAAAAGGACAAAAAAATTGAAAAATTTTAGATAAAAAACCCACATTGTTACTGATGTTCATGTTATAGGATAATTGATATTCATGTCAGCAATTTTGACTAGATGAATTAAATTGGTATCAATATAAAAAGTTTTAATACTAATTTTGCTCAACTGTAAAGTTTATAAGTGAGTTGATATTAATGCAGTAAATTTATAACTTTTTAGTACTTTTCCCCTAAAAAAGTGCGATCATTCTTGGGCAATTGAATCGAAGTTGACTGCACACCTACCTGAGCAATATCACGGAAGTGTTCTCATCTGCATCAGGCTCTATGATACTACAACAGTAGGATTGATCTAAGAAAATGGACTGACTACGGGGTATAACAGACGTTGATCAAGTGGGAATTAACTTTACCATTTCCTCTGACTTCCCGCAACGCGTGCGTAAACTTTGATACAGGAATCTTCAACTGGGGTATCTGGATCTCTATCTCGTGCACTGGCCAATGAGATTGAGGCCAGAGTCCGAGGCTTCAATGACTCCAAAGGAGGAGGATTTGCTTCCATTTGACATGGAGTCCGTGTGGGAAGGCATGGAAGAGTGTGTGAAGCTGGGCCTCGCTAAATGCATCGGCGTCTGCAATTTCTCTTGCAGAAAACTTGACAGGTTGCTCGCCACGGCAAAAATCCCACCCGTCGTCAATCAAGTAAGTTCGTCCGAAGGATAATCGTTATCATTACTAAGATGGGTCCATTTTTCCATATTTTCCTGATTAAAAGCACACCCTTAATGACCCTTTGAAGTCCATCAAGTCAAAAGCATGGTATATTATTCATATTTTTAGTGCAAAGTCATGAATGATCGACGGTCACTTCCCCTACCAAAATTAGTTTAAAAAACTTCCTTTTTCTTTTGCTCTTCTCCTGCACCTAGAGCAGAGGAAAAATCTATTTTCTTTACCGAAAGAAGAAGCTCCATGGAAAGAAGAATATTTAGAGAAGAATTAAATTCTATATTGAACATGTCTGTTTAGCAAAGTCACCATGTGGAATAAAAACAATCCGAACTTTCGTAAAACGAGTCATTTTTAAGATAAATAAGACGACATTATTGATATCTAACAAAGATTTCTTTTCAGTTTTCTTATTCACATTTCTATTTTGACTTTGATGGATTTATGTGAAAAACAAGTGGAGCCAAGCATCAAAGGGTTAAGAGTAAAGGGAGAGCGTGATGATCCTAATAAGAGAGTCAAAATCAATTGCTCATCTTAAACGGAAAGATGATTTAGGGGGAATCTGAGCTATGCTTTGATTTTGAGACTTTTCATCTAGGCAAAGTTCCTTTAACTCACATGGGGCGAGAGAGAGAGAGAGAGAGAGAGAGAGAGAGAGAGAGAGAGAGAGAGAGAGAGAGAGGATGTGATTGTGAAATGTCAGGAATGAACACCTGTCCAAGTACCTGGCCCTACACTGAATGAAACTACCAAGGAAATTCTAAATTTGGGACCGACCGTTCTGCACTTAAATTACTATATACAGTTCTAACATGTCTACCCAGAAAGAGTCTTCAATCTTCACCATCATCAATGGCCAGTTGTCCAATGAACGGCTGACCAATAAGAGGACGTCGTAAGTATTCGGGAAGGCAATAATAGAATGTAATAAGGTAACGCTGCATGATTGGAAGGTGGAAATGAACCCCCTGTGGCAACAGAAGAAGCTGAGGGAGTTTTGCATGGAGAAGGGCATACACGTAAGCGCCTACTCACCTCTGGGAGGACGGGGAACCCCATGGGGGTCCAACCGAGTGATGGACTGTGAGGTGCTCCACCAAATCGCCACCTCCAGAGGAAAAACCATTGCCCAGGTACAACTCTCTACCTTTCGCTCCATACCTAATTCCCACATATTCGCAAAGGATTCTATGAGTGATTACGGAAACAAGTTCCCTCATGCCATGTAATTTAGCGTATAAGTTCGTCTGTTTTTGGCTGGAATATTTGAAGGTCTGCTTGAGATGGGTGTACGAGCAAGGAGCGAGCGTCATCATGAAGAGCTTCAACTATGAGAGGATGGAGCAGAACCTCCGCATATTTGACTGGAGTCTCAGCCCTGGGGAGTTGCAAAAGATTAGTCAAATTCCACAAGTTAGAGGGTGTGTCATGTTGGGATTCATCTCAGATAAGGGCCCTTACAAGTCCCTCGAAGAATTCTGGGATGGCGAAATTTAGCATTTCATGACAAAGGACGACCGCCTTTTTCAATGTCCAGCAGGACTGCTATGCTTGTCTTGTCGCTGTTAATATGTTTGAATATTTGAATATTAAACCAAACATTCATTTAAAAGTTTAAAACTTAAATTAATAGATAAAAGTCTCATAAAATCTCGCAAATAGAAAGTATTGATTTGAAACAAACTATTTCCAAAAATATTGACAATTAGAAGATATTAATCATCGTGTCATGCGTTTTTCAAAGACCAGCTTGATCTTGAGGATTAATCATTCTTTTGCTAAAAAAGCAAGAGCTCGAAGATTCATTCTGTAAGCTCATCTATGTGGCATTGTCAAAGATTTTGATGCACCAGAATAACACAACTCCACTTTCCTTTCAACATCAACCTAGAGCTCGTTTCTTACCTGGTTAGAGAAAATTATATTTCGATCAAAGGGTATGGACACCATTCACATATATTTTTAATTTAGGTTCCGTTTATTTCGCGACAAAGTTGGACATTTCTGGAAAATGCTTTTTAAGAAGTTCTTTTCCCAATTGGAAGTCTGATATGAGGAAATCACAAGGGATGAAAAAAGTATATTATGACCCACCGAGTTACGCACTAGCGGTGCATGTAATGAGAATCCCATGCTCACACATATCCACACAAAAGAAAGAGAACTCTGCCGACCTCACTCTATATTTCCCTGATTTACCTTCCTTCCCTAATGTTTATTTCGTGGCAAAAGTACTACTTTTCCGACCTAATTCTTTCTCGTATCTCTGAATGTACCATCTTTCCCAAGAAAACAACAAATAGTAACAGCGCAACCGAGGGCCGGCGTAATCATATATATTGACAATCTAAGTGGTTATTAAATAAGCTAGTCCCAACCAAGCAATAATTTTCATTGTTTTCGGGAAACCACGTAATTAACAACCGATCACAAGGTATCGAGTCTTATGTTGTTCTTATTTTTATTTTGATAGAAAAAAGTATTTTCATTATCAAGATACTCCATAGAAGTTTAAGATATTAATGTGATGTGAAGTAATTAATATGTTCTAATTAACGCATGACTCATTCACCTAAGCTATTGAGTGAAAATGAGTCCAATTAGAATTAGAGATGTTGATGTGCTTGGACTTGAAGCTCTAACGATCTCTTGGCTGTGCGCTCAGGATCACACAGTTTACATACTTCTCCATCTGTGCACTCAAGAAACTTCCTGAGCCACAAGCTGCAAATTGATGCGAAGGGCCGAGTGGTACCAATAACTTAGTCAAACAAAAAAGAACAGAAAAGCAAAGAAAACGAGGTCAGGTGTAGCCAAAACAATTCGGAGAAACATGGCCGATATTACTGTTCCTAACACCCAACTCAACACAATCGGCAAAGCGATCCCGCTTCTTGGCTTCGGAACAGCCGAGTACCCATTTGGATCCTCCGACAACGTGAAGGAACACCTCCTCGATGCGATCAGATTGGGTTACCGACACTTCGACTCGGCCGCGCTTTACCTGTCTGAGCAGCCTCTCGGAGAAGCTGTGGCTGAAGCTCTCGAGCTCGGCCTTGTAAACTCGCGGGAGGAGCTGTTCATCACCACAAAGCTCTGGTGCAAGGATGCGCATGGCGACTGTGTCATCCCCGCTCTCCGAGCGTCCCTCAAGTACAATTTCAGTTAAACTATGAATCATATAGTACAGTGATTTTTGCGTTTCACTATCCTTATTTTTTCACTGCATCGGTCGGTTCTTGTGTTTAGGAATCTCGGGCTTGACTACGTCGACTTGTTTCTGGTGCATTGGCCGGCGCGCGTGAAGGCAGGCGAGTATGAGCTTCCGATAAAGAAGGGGGATCTGCTTCCCTTTGATTATGAGAGCGTGTGGAAGGCCATGGAAGAGGTTCAGAAGCTGGGCTTGGCCAAAAGCATAGGAGTAAGCAATTTCTCTTGCAAAAAGCTTGAGAGGTTGCTTAGCATTTCCGAGATTCCTCCTGCTGTTAACCAAGTGAGTTGACCATTGGTCCCTCGGAATTCGTGTTTTCTTAAAATTGCTCTGGAAAAAAAAAAAAAAACTAAGCAACCTCAAACATGTTTACTGCAAGTCTATACAATTGCTCCTTTTATGTAGGTTCAATTTCGTCTTTGTGTGGTTCCGAGAAACTTCATCTAGGTGATTCACTTTGGAGATATCAAGAACCTCTCTCCTCTGAGTCCTCTCCTTCTCCTTTCCCTTCCCCACTATTCTCACGAGTCAGAGAGCGTTGAATTGCCAGAGGCACGGCGGGAATATTGTTCTGTCGGGAGAAAATTTTGAAGGTGAAATGGTCGCAACTCATGCAAGGAGGAGATAGATCGGTCTTATTCCTATTCGCTTTCACTCTTTTAATAAAGATAATTACAAGACTTCCCTATTTACGGATTCACAATTTCAGCACTGTACATGAAATCCAATCTCTTGCATGTTAAATGTCTTAAACTTTCAATCGAGGCTTCTATAATATGCCAAATCAACTTTGACATCATCATCAGACTTAAAAAGCTTGGTTTCGCACTCCATTGGTGTATTGACTAGAGTACAGTTCTTCATGTTAGAAATTTTCAAGGATATTTCCTGCATATCGTTTTTGGGAAATAAAAATCCAATTGACTTTTTGCTTCACTTTGATACTGAGCAAATAATTCATGAGATCACTATCGGTCATCTTGAATTCTTTCACCATCGATACCTTAAAACATCAATCATCACTAAATTATTTCTTGTAAAGACAAGGTCATTGACATATAAACATATGCGTAAAACATCACCTTTTACTTGCTTGAAATAGAGTGCATGGTCATATAGACATTAAAAAAATCCATTACCCTGAAATATGTATCAACTTTGGAATTACATGCTCTCGGTGCTTGTTTAAGTCCATATAGAGCTTTTTTCAACTTCAGTATTCTATCTTCGTCACCTTTCACTACAAACTCCTTGCGTTGTTCAACGTAAATGTCTTCTTCAAGAATGCCAATTTGACATCCATTTGATAAGTTTGCCAATTATTTTGAGTAAGAATGGAAACATCAATGTAAATGTTTCCATGCAAATGACAAGGGCAAAAATTTCATGATAGTCAATTCCAGGTTTTTGCTTGTACTCCTTCGCGATTAATCTAGCCCTATATAATGTCACTTTACCTTTCTCATTCTTCTTGGCCTTGTACACCATTAGACACCAATTGCTTTCTTGTTCTTCAGAAGATCAACAAGCTCCCATGTGTGATTCTTCTCAATGGCTTCGATTTCTTCATTTATGGCTTTCCTCCATTTTCTTCTTTGCTAGCATCGTCACAGACAAGTGGTTCATAATTTGCAAGAAGGCATACAAAATGAAGCTCATTGTTAACTTCATAAATGTTAGACAATCTCCTCAATCTTGGCACTAGTGGTTCGTCAAGACCATTTGAAGATGTTGGTGATGACGAACTTGAAGAAGCTATCGAAGAAGGAGGTGTTGAATGATTATTCAAATCCATTTGATAGGAATCACCATGAGCATTCTTTTCTTATTTTGGATTATCTTCCCATGTGCCAGTTCATAGAACTTGACATCTTTGCTTATATACACTTTCAAAGTATTATGATCAAACTAATCGATTTGGCTTTGGATTATATCCGATAAAGATGAGCTTTCTGCTCATCTTCCAACTTTGATCTTTTCTGGTCCCAGACATGAGCATAGACAATGCTCTCGAATATTCTCAAGTGCAAAACACTCGGTATTTAGTTCATATGCCTTTCTTTTTTTTTTTTTTTTGCAAACTGAACAAGTCCTTTTATAGTCTAAAGCAATCTCCAAGAATGTGGTAGTAGAAATTTAACTTATCTGCCTTGAAGCTTGGCTTTGCTTGTTAGGATGATGATCATTATATACATGTGATGAGGTCAAAGGATGATGATCAAACTGAACAAGTCTGTGAATTACGAGATCTGTCAGGTTTCACATAAAGTTTTAATCTCAAGTACCACAACTCTGGATTAATTCCTCAGACTATCCAAAGAGGGAGTGATCTTTTATTGGTGATTTAAATGGGTGCGATCTGAATGTGAAGGTGGAGATGAACTCTCTGTGGCGGCAACAGAAGCTAAGGGAATTCTGCGAGGAAAAGGGAATACACATCACTGCCTATTCTCCGTTAGGCGCCAAAGGAACACTTTGGGGGACCGATAGAGTGATGGAATGCGAGGTGCTGCAGCAGATTGCCAAAGCTAAAGGGAAGACACTTGCGCAGGTTGTCATCAATCTTTATGCAACTTAATTTATTTTGCGAACTTGATGATGCTATGCGTATGAATGTTGATTCAGATGACTAATGGAGACATATGGTTGTTTAGATCAGGACTCTATGCAGCTAGACTACGGTCAGTGATCGTTATGTAAGATACGAACCCGAAATATTCAAGCAATTTGGTTAGGAAAAACAAATTAAATTATACCATTGTATGCCTCGTAAAAGCTCCCCATACAGCACATCACAATTGGTTAATTTTAGATCACCCCTACTGTAAGAGATTAGGATCGGTTGACCATGGTCCAACACGAAAAGCTGGAACTCAGTGAAATGTTAATACACTACTCATCTATGCTGACGTCTCTCTGGTTATTATCCATGTGCGATTTTAAGCAAGTTTACTCTTTACTAATTATGGCTTATTGTTGGTCTGCATGAAGGTTTGTCTAAGGTGGGCGTATGAACAAGGAGCCAGCGTCCTCGTGAAAAGCTTCAACGTAGAGAGGATGAAAGAGAACCTTGACATATTCGACTGGAGCTTGAGCCCTGACGATTTGAACAAAATTAGTCAAATTCCACAGAAGAAAGGATTCCCCGGACTTGAATTTGTATCCGCAGACGGTCCGTACAAGTCTGTCGAAGAGCTCTGGGACGGGGAGATTTAATTAAGAATCATTAATTGCTTCAAGTAGTTCATGCAACTTGAGACTTACTGAATGAACTATTCTAAGATTGTTGAACCTTAATGCCATATGAATGCTAGTCCTTTCTGTGTTAGGACGGTGTGATTCTGTTCATCCGCCCTTTAGCAGCGCAACTGAGAGGTGCTCCAAATTTTATCCTTCGACTATGTCAAATGATATTTCGTCGAGATTTGTCATAAAAAAAGAAAAAGAACAAAGGAAAACAACCATAGAAGATTGATCGGTTGACCAAGAATTTGACTTCTTGCCAAAACCGTACAGTGGACATCATTTGTTGTTTTATAGTAGTCCCGTAGGTTTCTTCTTTTTCTGCTACAAACACAGGGAAGGCCTTTGGTAGTGGCCGCACAAAAGCTAAAAGAAAAGGGTCTCACGGAGGAGTACTGTCGAAAATTATTGTGTGGAAGCACGTCCTAAATAGATGAAGAAGAAAATAAGAATAATCAAGAACATGAAGATTTACATGGTTCGGCGAAAATCCGCCTACATCCACGAGAGAGAGAAACTATTTATTGTTTAGGTGTATCACCCTTTTAGTCTCATCGAGTACAAAGTACACTGTTGAAATAAATAGATCTTCAAATCTCAACTTTCCTAATCCTAGTAGGACTAGTAGGAAAGGAATTCCACCCTAAGGATGTTGTTTCAATCTTTAGTGATTATCTCTTATCTATTAGAGATATCATGATATATCATAATTACACAAAATCAGGACTATTTGCCATGCAAATCTCTTATAGATAGATCCAAATCTAGGAAATATATTTGAATGATAAATAGCTCGCAATCTTCAAGCTTTCCTATATTTTCCGATCGATTTTTAATTTCAAATCCAATCGATCGTAATCTTGTGGAATTCAAGACAATCTCAACAAGTAACCCTTTTTCTTTCATGACACGGAGGAGCTCTGAACAAGATAGATATTGTGTCATGAGTTTTGCATCTGATTAAGTTGTTTTATCTAGAAACAAGTGGGTTTGGGTTTAATTTAAATTTGATAAACACTCGAGTGTGTGGGGGAATTATTACTTTATAGTTATTCGATTATACAATGAATTATCCGTTACCGGCTCTCATAATGTAGTGAGCATGACATTCAGACGAAGTCATGTAAAAAAATTTTTTATATGTTTTTATTGTTATTGTTTATTTCTTTAGTAATTTTGCGTTCATTTAATCGCAAGATAAAATATTTTTCGCATTACATTGCAAAAATCTAGCATCATGCACCTTATGGCTTTTCCACTGATAAGATTTTGAATAGGACAAGTAGATATTGAGATGGAGGATTTTTTTTACAGTATTTTTTCCATATAATACCAATGTAGGGCCGGTCTTGGGCCATCTCGTCGGTCTCAACCAATGTGTATCACACTATGGGATCTAATCAAGCTATCTTAAAAAGTGTTAAGCGTTATATTTCATTATATGTCTAGATTAATCTTGATCGATTGAAATTGTTAAAGGAATATTCGTTACTCTAGATAGTTGGCCAACGAATAGTCTCATTATTGAGCTCATAGATGCAGAAACTCCACAATTTTCTGCTTTATTCTTAAGTTGTTTTGAGTAAAAGCCCATCAAGTTCTTTACGAGGGTAATGGTCGTAGAAACGTCAGCCACCCATAGCGGACGCATGATTTTTAGCAATGTTCTTGAACTTTTCTTTCGACTTAATGAGCTCTTTTTCCTCCTTTCTCATACACGAACCAATTGGGTTACCAAAATTCGATGCGGCATCGCTTTACCTGTTCGAGCAGCCCCTTGCAGAAGCTGTGGCCGAAGCCCTCGAGCTCGGCCTCATACACTTGTGCGAGGAGCTGATCATCACCATGAAACTCCGGTACAGCTCAAGTGCAATTTCAGCTTACGTATGAATCATGCAGTACCATGTTTATATGTTCCATTATCCTCATTTTCAACTTTTCACTGCAGCGGTGGGTTCTTGAACGTAGCAATCTTGGGTTCGAGTACATGAACTTGCGTCTGGTGCATTGGCTAGCTAGCGCGAAGGCAGGCGAGTGTCAGCTTGTTACATTCTCCTTCTTAATCTATGAGAGAGAGTTCTCATTTGCCACCAATAGTAAAAGGCGCTTTTTGATATATAAATTCAGAAATGAAAGCATGGAAGCAATGAGAGACCGATCATATATAATAAAGGATGGGAGAGAGGAAATTTTGAGGAATAATGTCATTCCATTGGTTAAAATCATTTGGCAGTATCATGACGCCGAATGTGCAACTTGGGAAAGTGAGGAGGTCATGAAGCGCCAATACCCTTATTTGTTTGAGGAGATGAGCAATATAGATTTAAGGGACTAAATTTTCTTAAAAGGGGAAGAATTGTAATAACTTGTTTTCGGATATTATTAGAGTTTATTATTATCTAAATTTTCGGGTTTAATTTAGTGGCATGTTGGCCTTGAGGGTCCCCTGGACTAAACTGTAAATTTTATTTTGGGCGGTCTCCAAACTTTTGATAATTGCAAAAATGTTCTATAACTTTTGGGTAATTGCAATTTAGCCTCAAAATTTTGAATTTTAACTCCAAGGGCTGTAAATTCAGCTATTCTCTCTCCCCCCAGGGGCCCATCGCGCGGGGCCCACTGTCCAATCGGGCGCAGGGTCTGCCCATGCAGACTTGCCACGTCAGCCACCCCTCCTCTCTCTCCTCCTTTCCTCTCTCTTTCCCGTTCTTCTTCTTCTTCTTCGGTTGCCCCCCTGCTCTGCGCGCTACTGCTGTCTGTTGCCTCGACCGGAAGGACGATACCGCGGGAGACTGTCCCCGCGCCTCGCCTCGCTTGTTGCCGTGCCCCGCCGCCGACCGTCATGCTGACTCCGTCAGCCCCGCCGGTCGTCCCCAGCTTCCGTCGCCGCCTTGCCTCCGCGCCGCCGCTCAGCTCGCCGACGATTGGAACCGCGGCCCAGAACTGCGCCATCCGGTTCGGCCGAACCCGGGGCCGTTCCTACGCCGTGCTCCGCCGTTCGCTGCCGTCTAGCCTTGGCCAGCACTCTCAGAGCCTTACAGTCGCCGGAGTCTCGCCGGAGCCGTAGCGCTGTTTCAACAAGCGAAGCTCCGGCTCTATGGCGAGCTTCAGACGGCGGTCTTCGGCGACGGCAAGGCTTTGAGGGGGGTTAGTTTTATATAAAAATGTTTATGTTTTTCAATGGCTATAACCTATCCTTTATCACTTAAAAAAGTAGATAAAGCTTAAGTGAGACCTCTTACTAAAAATTCCTCATCATTTTGATGGTATTTATTTGAACATTTTATAACTTGAAATAGGCCTACATAAACGACTGACTCGTTGATTGTTCTGGTGAGACTGTAGCTATTCACTAGCTTTACATAACACGATGGTATTATTTAATGAAGATTCAGAGAGATGGTCGAGAATTTCTCAAGATGGGTTGGCTGGGTCCGCCGCTGGTGTAGGGTCCCAGCTAACGTGAATAATTAAGAAAGAAGTCAAAAAGTCAAAGAGCTGTGCCGTGGAGTGAAGCGAGAGTAGAGAGAGAGAGAGAGAGCGTTCCGATTGAGAAGAACGCACAAAGAGAAAGAGGAATGCACGCCAAGGCAAAAATAGACAAAAGCTGTTTTCCTGCTGAGCATGCAGGACCTTTTTTCAGTTAGAAGCGTCCAGGACTACCATGGGAATACGTCGGCTATTTTGATTTCACTGCTTATAATGGTCGTGCATCCGTGTCTTCTCGTACTGTCTCGTTGTCAGACTTTGGATTCTAGCTGCGAATAAGAAGATGTGCGATAAGGTGAAAGGGCGGTGCCCATCCATCACCAAACCACATGTGACGAGATGCCTTCTTTCGCTTGATGTCAAACGACGTGTTGATGGTTCTCTTTCGCAACAAATTGGTCCTGATATGCATGTGCATTCGGTTCTGCACGACAAGACTTCCTATTGTTACAGCGGCATCTATACATACGGTGAAAAGAGACTTATTCCTATAGTTTAGGTCTCGGCTGGATCATCAAAAGGTACGGGTAAACATGGCCAATGTCGTTGTTCCCAAGACTCGGCTCAACGCGAACAGCAAAGCGATCCCGCTTCTTGGCTTCGGAACAGCTGAGTTCCCGTTCGGCTCCTCTGACAACGCGAAGGATCATCTTCTCCATGCGATCCGACTAGGTTACCGACACTTCGACACCGCCTCGGTTTACCTGTCTGAGCAGCCCCTCGGAGAAGCCATGGCCGATGCCCTGAAGCTCGGCCTCATTAACTCGCGTGAGGAGCTGTTCATCACCACGAAGCTCTGGTGTAGCGACGCGCATGGCGACCGCGTTGTCCCTGCCCTACGGAGATCCCTCGAGTACATTCTCAGTTAATTTACGAATCATACTAGTGCCCTGTCCGTGCGTTTCATTATCCTCGGTCGGTTCTTGTGTGTAGGAATCTCGGGCTCGAGTACGTCGACCTGTATCTGGTGCATTTGCCGGTGAGCTCGAAGCCAGGGGAGTGTGAGATTCCGGTGAAGGAGGATCTGCTTCCGTTTGACTACGAAGGTGTGTGGAAGGCCATGGAAGAGAGTCAGAGGTTGGGGTTGGCCAAAAGCATAGGAGCTAGCAATTTCTCATGCAAAAAGCTTGAGAAGTTGCTCAGCATCGCTGATATTCCTCCTGCTGTCAACCAAGTGAGTTTTTTTGCTGGTCCCCTGGAATTCATGTTTCCTTAAAATTGATCTAGAAAAAAAAGTCTCCCGTAACAAAGACAACGATGGGTTGTTCATACTAAGGATGAGCAAGTTGGACCGATTGAATCGGAAATCACCCGGACCGGTGAATTTGGTCTAGTCCCTGGAGGTATTCATCCGATCCCCAGTTTTCAAAAGTAGAATCGGTGTCCGGACTGTCCAATTCCCAGTTTCTAGGAGGGTTAGAACTAGATCGAACTGATTAAATTTTTTATAATTTTTTTTACATTTTTATTAAAGATAAGTATATAAAAAAGTGAAAATAACCTAATTTAAAATTTTGAAACTTTAATTCTTTCCCAACTTAAAAAAAAAGTAAAAAATTCAACTTTTTTTTTTTAAATTTTCACGGTTCCATTGGACTGCTTGGGAATCGGGCGGGATCCATGGGGATGGTCCAGTCCGGTCTTGTCCCAAAGTTAGTCGGTCCGGTTCCCTATCCTAAAGACTAGAGAGTCGGTCTCATCGGTTTGGGCAACAAGACTGCCCAAGGGACGGATCGCTCCTAGTTCATACTTTTCATTGATAAGAAAGCACATGTATCTCTCTCTTTCTTGTAATTGAAAGTTGTAATAGAGATGTGGGATGTGCTAATATACTAATTATAATGGAATAATTTATCAGATGTAATCTTGATTCACCCTTAAATTAGGATATACTGCCTTTCTTTTCGATTTCTCTAATTCTGTTTGCCTAATCCTAAAATATTAGCTATCCAAAACATATTTTCCCAGCAAAAAAAAAAAAAATGTTTGCTTCAAGTCTAGCATTGATCTTCTTTTATACGTCCATTCAGTCTTCATGTGCGATTTTGACTTCAAAATAGTTCAAAGTTCGCTTTGTGTGTTGAGTAGGATCTGCTGAGTTCGGAGGTAAAGCCTTTTTATTCTAACTTTTTTGGAAGACGGGAGATACCACCGCTCAAGTTATGTTGGTGCTCCGGCCAATACAAGAAAGGGATCACTCTGAATTCGGATGCGTTAACATGTTCAGGGGGAAAAATGTTCTTTATTTGGAATATTGACGGCAAAGGCATCGATATCAAAATTTACCGAAAAAAAAGAGGCATCAATTTCAAATCTCCTAGGATTGGAAAAATTCCTTTAAAAAGTCCCAAATATACTGATCTCAAATCTTTTAACTGTTTCAATTCAACCTTAAACCATTTTAACATTTTATCAATTAAGTTCCCCTAGCTGATTTTGATTAGAAGATGCTTACATGAATGCCGATTGTCATATGTGACACAGCCAAAACTGACGTGGTCATTCTTAATAGATTTTTTTTGAATTTTTAAATAGCATTTTTGGTTTTTTTTTTGTTTAGATTGAAGACCGATAAGGATCACTAGACATAAATAATGGCTGAGATACCCTTATTGGATCTAGGTGAGGGCCGCAATACCCTCGTTGAATCTAGAAGTCTTGGCTCACCCATATTGAGCGAGGGTGTCAATCTAGGCGAGGGACCACATGTGCCCACAACACTTGAAGAATCAATGCATCATTTAATTATTGATAAAGTCAAAATTGGTAAATTGAGTTATGCTCAAGAACATCTCATAGATGGGAAATCTTACATCATACCATGAAAAAGAAAAATATCGGCGGCACTGAGATTACAAGCATAATTTGTTGGACAACATCCGTTGGTATAAAACTCGTGTAAGGATCATCATGATTTATTTTTATTTTTTTGGGCAGGAACAAGCACGAAACTTATCACAACTAAAAGAATATTTTCTGTTTTAGAGTGACTAGCTTCAATCTTAAATAAGACGAGTCTTAATTCCTTCGGACTTCAACAATAGGGATGTAATTCTTGTTATGTGATTTAAATGGGTGTGATTGATTATGTAGGTGGAGATGAACCCCGCGTGGCAGCAACAGAAGGTGAGGGAATTCTGCAAGGAAAAGGGAATACACATCACTGCCTACTCTCCATTAGGAGCCAAAGGGACCCTTTGGGGGACCAATAGGGTGATGGAATGCGAGGTGCTTCAGCAGATTGCCAAAGCTAAAGGGAAGACACTTGCACAGGTTGTCATTCATCAATCTCTATGCACTTATCCTTTTCGAATTTGATCATTGCTATGCATACATATATGATTAGTTTAGACACTTGGTCCTTTTAAATTAAATTTCTCTGCCGCTAGGCCGTGGTCAATTATTATTACATCTAAGGACACTAGAAGTGTCAAAAATTTCATATGGTGCTTATTTTAATACCAATATTCACTTTAGTGTCTAATCATATATATATATATATATATAAATATATATGAGTTGGCTTATTTATTAAATGACGCATTACACTAAAATTGCTTAAGTGATCTGAAAAAAAAATACACTAAAATTAGTGCTGTATAAAAATTTTGAAGACCCTAAAAAATTTATCGTTTTGGTTAGGTGAAACATATTACAACATATAAACATTCCTTAACATTGGATCACTTGATCATGCTGCAAGAAATTTGCCGGCTTAGTCAATCAAGTCCAAAAATTGAGCTAGAACTTAGTAAAACGATAAAACATTATGTAGTTCTATTAGTATCTCTCTAGTTATTATCCTTGCAAATATGTACTCTTTACTCCAATGGGAAAATGATGCAAATAGTCCCTAGAATTTGACTCAATGTGTAGTGTCATACTTAAACTTTGAATTCGTTCAGTATAGTTCTTGAACTATTCCTAAATGTTTATTCTAGTCCTAAAATTTTAATTTGTTTTTAGTCCCTCAACTTTCTGACATAAGATTACCAAATAATTGACTTAATTTTATTATGAAAAGTTGAGTGGATTGAACAACTAGAAAGTCTAAAGACTAGATTGGACACTTAGAAATAGTTCGATGACCATATTAATTGAATAAAAAGTCCTACAATGACACTATATATTGTGTCAAAGGTTATGGACTATTTGTGTAACTTTTCATACACGGATATGTTTCAAACGAATGGTCAAGCTCACAGTTTGGCTATATTAATGGTTTGCATGAAGGTTTGTTTAAGGTGGGCATATGAACAAGGAGTCAGTGTGCTAGTGAAAAGCTTCAACCAAGAGAGGATGAAGGAGAACGTTGACATATTCGACTGGAGCTTGAGCCTCGACGAATTGAACAAGATTAGTCAAATTCCACAGAAGAAAGGATTCCCCGCACTTCAATTTGTATCCCCAGATGGTCCGTACAAGACTCCCGAAGAGTTCTGGGACGAGGAGATTTAGTCAAGAATCATTAGTTGCTTCACTTAGTTTATTTAACTGTACGCTTAGTGAATGAATTATCCCAAGATAGTTGAATCTTAATCCTAAAGGAACCCTAGTTCCCTTCTATTTGCAGTGTTCATCCGTCATTGTGCGGTGTAATAGAAAGGTGTGTCAAACTGTGCTTCAGACTGTAATACAGAGTCGTTCTAAACCGTATTACATGACTATTAGTTATTTCCACAGGATCAGCGAATCATTTTTATCAGAAAATCTTGATAAGGTGACTAGCTGTTTCACGTAAGAATAAGATGCTGTTGGGAAGAATTGGGCAACAACTCACCAAGAGCTATACCAAATCCAAGATCAACATCTTCCTCAAAACTTAACCGATCAAAATCAACTTAACCCCAGCAATAACTAGCCAATGCAACCTCACAGTAAGTAAATATAATACCAAATGATAAAGCAATAAAGTCAATAGACAGCACCAAGATGAGGAAAAAATCACTGATTGCCCCAAAAAGATTCCTCTAATCACCAAGAATAGTCAGATACTCAAGGTGTTCTTTTCTATTTACACATTAGAGGCTCAACATCACCAATACAGTAGTATATTCTCACCACAAAAGGTGGACTAGCATAAATGGAGCAATAAAACCCTAACAGCAATTGGAGATCTCGGAGGCAATTCTCAACGAACAAGACCAATCAACTTGTAACCCTCCGTCTTACGAACAACATACTGAAATTTGAGCCAATTTTGTCAACATTTTTTCGTCCCGTTTCTTCCTCTAACTCTCTGTCCTCCACGTTTTTTTTCCCCTCTCTTCCGTAGGGTTACAAAACCAGCCCCTCTTATTTTCTCTTGTCTCTTGACTTTTTGACTAATCCCCCCCCCCCCCTATTTTTTTCCTTCTTTTTTCATAAGTAGGCCGGGCCCCACAAATGAGGTGGACGACCCAGCCGACAGATGCAACGGTTGCGTAGAATGCTGCTGTTGTTTTTGAGACGGTGGATGCGTGATAACAGGGCAAAATGTTCCGTTCATGAATCTGCGGAGCGGGATCAAATGCTTTGAATTTAAGCTCTAGCCCAGCCGATTTGTCCCAGCAATATCAAACTAAAGAGATCATTCCTTGCCTTGTTGACTTCGATGCATACATTCAAGTAAGATGTGAGAGCATGTCTTGCTTACGAGGATTAGGAATTTCATTAATAGGGGATTTGATTACGCTAAATTAATATAATATCATTTTGGTTCCTTTTTCCATCTCAAAAATATTTTGTAGGCAATCTTAGTCAATTTCATTCCCGAATTGCTAAAATATATATGATGGGTCATCATTCGGGCTTAATAATGTAGCACTCAAAAATCAAAGCGAGATATAATTGTTTGAAGAGATAGGAAAAACTTGATGCAATAAGCAAATCAAAGGCAAAGCTCCGATATGTCCAATACATCAAGTGTTCTGCAGATTGTTAACTCGAAGCCAAGCAGCCATGTAAAGTGTGCATGAAGAGTTGAACAAATTCATCAGATCCCACAAAAGAAATTAATCAAGAACGATTGGTCTCTCCAATAAGTTCCATTCGAATTGGGACGTATTGAATGAATTGTTCTGAGATTGTCGAACCTTAATGACAAATGTATGCTAGTCCCTTCGATTTTAGAACATCGTAATCATGTCCACCCTTCCTTTAGCACTGTAACAGGGGAGGTGTTTCAACGTGTATTGTCTGACTAATAATGAGCCAGCCATCATGCCCGCTCGTGCACGATGGCGTTGCGGTGTTCAGATTTTGGTGGATGGAATAAGAAGATCGTCAAGTGGCACATGCTTAATACAAAGGTGTCAGGGTTTCTAGTATTCATTGCAATCTTCTAGACTTAATAACTTCAAAATGTTTCATATCTTCTCCAATTGATAGCCTCAATTAATTTACTCTAAAAAAACTTATTTAGGGTCCGTTCGTTTCGCGGAAAATAAAGCACTTCCGGAAAATGTTTTTTAGGAAGTCATTTTCCTAAAAAATGACACATTTTTCGGTGTTCGTTTGGAATTTAAAAATTTTCCAAAAATTATTTTTCAAAAATTATTTTTTGAGAAATTATCCAACGACTGGCGATTGGCGGTGGCGGCGGCTAATGGGGGCGGCGGCGGCTTGTGGCGGGCGGGCGGGCGAGCAGGCGGGCACCGATGGCTAACGGGGGCAGCGGCGGCCTGTGGCATGGGGGGGGCTAACGGCAACGGCAGCGGCTGATGGGGGCGACAGCCAGAGGCCGACGGGGGGTGGCGGCAGCCACCGAGGGTGGCAACTGACGACTGCCAGCAATTAAATTGCTCATAGACTCATGGCAAGAAAGAAAGAGAGAAGATTTGGAAAATGTTTTCCATTTTTCAAAAACGGAAAACATTTTCCTTAGTTTTAGAAGAAAATCTTTGGTTGATTGGAAAACATTTTCCTTAGGAAAATATTTTCCGCCTCCCGAATAGCTCAGTTTCTGGAAAATATTTTCCGGAATAATATTTTCCGCCAAATGAACGGACCCTTAGAGTTCCATTAACCAACAATACCTGCTTCCTTTTACTTTTCTTTAACTATCTTATAACTTATCTTTCTTTATATGCAACTCTATAAATAAGTAAACTTGATTAGTTTTGGGTTAGAAAACATTATTTTCTGAGTATGGTGGTTCTAGAAATACACAAAATTGAGAAGTCATGATCTTTGATAAATTAAAAAAAATTAGCGTGTCCAAAGAAAATGAAATTTCATAAAGCAAACCCAAATTACTCACGAAAGAAAATTACTTCGAAAATTCACCTTAGCATGGTCAATATTCCAGGATCTATCATATCAGCAAAACAAGAATCTTCAATATTTTGCTATTTCATACTAATATATTATGTGGCATTCTTTCCGTCATGTGGCAATAAGAAACATCAATCGAACCATTAAGTCAAGTAAGTTAAAAAAGAAAAATATGCACTCCTTCGTTTAAATTCTCCCTCCGTTGCTGCGACAAATGACTTGCATGTCAAGGTGATAATAGCTTGCTATGCAAGATCGAAAGAAAGAGAGAAAGACGTGAAAACTGGAATTTGACTGACCAAAAAAGAGTTGCATGCATTGTTGTTTTCGGGGCCATAACCAATCATTTGAGATATGCAGCAAATGTTGCAATAAGTAGGAAGTGATATCAGAGGGGCCTCTAGGCGTGCCATGGACGGCAATCTGGTCATCACCTTTTCCTTCGCCTCGGCATCAAAAGTCACGCCCCCTCCTCCCCTCCTTTGGCCTTTCGCGTTTCTCTAAATTCATGGAATACGAATCTGCAAAAGTTAATCATAGGATTTTGCCTTTTGGAAAACAAATGGGAAAGTCACATAGCCAATGTGGATAGGAATATCTCTTTGCCGTTTGATCTACTCGATTTGTCATTGGACGATTGACCGGCAGATAAGAATGCAAAGGCTCGACAAAGGATATCTTGAAGCATAAAAGGCGTTAAGACTATATCGAGCTTTCGAATAAACTGCTCAATAGTTAAGACCAACACGATATTGAAAGTTGAGAATCTCATCCTTTCGTCTTCAGGGCTAGATACAATTTAGGTCCTTTAAATCTCACTAATTTGTGCGATATGTCCTCTAAACTTATTTTTATTCTATCAAATCCGCTGCCTCCTTCACTTTATCCATTCTAGTCTTTCCATCAATCACTATTACAAATATAGAGGGAGAGAGACCGGGTGCATTGCGCCCTTTGACAAACGGTGGTGAGCCCTTTCCGGAGCACTCTATTTTCTAGGTTTTCTCTTCTTTTTATCCTGTGTTCTTACTGTTTGCTAATTTGATGCTTATTGGGCGACGTATTAACACGGCATGCCCGTTATGTTCCGCGTCAGCAATTCCATATCACCAATTCAGCAGTGTGGTAACGAGGGTTAGCAAAAAGACTTGATTTGATTTAACAAATTAAGCGAAGCGATACAGAACTTGATTTTTTTTAAGCTATGACTCGAAATTGCGCATATGATGAAAAGATCGAGGATCAAAACTGCACTTAACTCCCATATTTCTTAAGACTTTATACTTGGCATCTTTGCAAAGTACCATAAACTTGGAAGAAAGATGAACGGCGTTTACTTTTTCGAGCACATTTTCCTTCACTTTTTGTTTCTCTCTAACATCATAGTAACTTCTGGCGAAAAGTTATTTCTAGGCTTTTGCAAGACGAAAACGCCGGGTTTTAAGTTTGCCCATAAATAGTCAATACAATATATGACATTTTTTGACCAAAAAGACACCATTGCACTGCATTGCATTGTGATTCAATTAGGGTTTGATTCGTCTTTAGTAACCATTCCCCCCTCTTCTGATTTGCCTTTCGCTGAATGCGGTTGTCACATTCAAGTAAACTTGGTGCGATAATAATAATAATAATAATAATAATAATAATTAAGTTCAAGACAATGGAACTATGTAAAATCTGTAATCGCATCTCATTAATCATATAAAAGGTCCAGCCTGAGCCACCGTAGTGAAAATTAAGTTACCTGAAACTAATGATGGCAACGACTTTTGCTGTGGTCAAATTTCAATCCACCGTCATGATAAGAGGAGAACCCCAAATCAGCGGGGAACTCAATCATCTTCTTTGTCTCTTTTCCGCTAGTGAGTGAGAAAAAAAATCTGCGAGAATCGTCGATGTCGTGAACAAGGCTAAGCCGATTTTGGATTGCACGAATACCCATGGGGATGAGATTACACTATGAAGCATAAATGATTGATTGATTCGAAAACCCACCACGACATCTTCATTTGCGATTCGAAAATCGAGGTCTTAGCTGTTGCCTGAAGCAAGTCTCCCGGAGTTCTTTCATCGACAAACCACAATTTCCATTCCATACTTAGACAAATACAAGGGCAGTCGAAGGCAAGTTAAACAAGTCGAAATGCTTTTATATATTTATCTCATTGCGAAAAACCACAAAAATTATAGAATCGAAATGTTAAAAGTGGCAAGTCACAAATCATGCGTAATAATCGACATCTCTAGACTTGGCCTTTGTGAAATTGGCCGGTCGTTACAAGAATGAATATGAAAATTTATGGGCTCAAGCATCAGATGGGGATAAACATCTTGTTTTACTCCCACCATTCGTCTCCTTCTTTTCTTTATCATTTAAAGGGATGCCAAAGTCAAAATGAAAAATTGAAATCGAATGAGCATGTATGTAGATTGAATTACTTCATGCCTTTAGTATAACGCATGTTGCTTTCTTATTTTGTACCACAGTCTTTTCTCCTTTCAGTGGAACTTTCATGTTTTCCTGTTGGTACATGATAGTGCTTCTGCCGAATGTCTTTTTGTCAAGTTTTCTAGCAGGATAAAACCATAAGGATCCTCAAATGCTGTCGGCATGTCCCTCAATAACGTTGGCATCGTTACTCGATTACTTTGGTTCCCATTGATTATCCGATGATATTGCAAAGAACCTAGACATGAACAATCTTGTCTTATCGTTTGCTTTTATATATCTTACTCGAGACGCATCTAAAATGTGAATAGTCAAGAAAAAATTCAGGCAAGTGATACGAAGCTCTAAATTGCATTTGGCAAAGCAGTGAATTACAAGTGCATATGCGATCTTTTTACTCTACCAGAGAGTTTTGTGCGATTTCTTTTTCCACCCTTCTCAAGTAATTCCTCTTTCCTTTCTTAACAAAAGATAAAAGTAGTTGATCTTCATAATATTATTTGGAAGAATGACATACAGAGTTGCTAAATTTTGACTCGATATTCATTGTCATCTTTGACCTTTAAATTAATGTGATTTTTGAACTATTTTTGTGTATTCAATCGGGTCCGTAATCTTTCAAGTTGTTCAATCTAGTTTCTTGGCTTTTCGTAACAAAATCAAATTAGTCATTCGATACTATCCATGATTTTTCACAATTATACTATTATCCATATTTTAGACTACTTTCTCATATCAAATCCATTTTCTAAATCAACAGAAAAAATGCTACATCTTAATTGCACTTTTTGTCTTTGTAAATATTATTATAGTTCTATTTGAGTATGTTTTGACTTATGATCATTATAATGATAAAAATATAACCTCATGTAGAGTTATATTGGATTCATAGTTCTCTTATTTAAAGAAAAATTTCATACGTCTATTTAATAATGATATCAAATTATCTATACATTTCATGTATTATATTAATCAAAATCTTGTTCATAATTTTTTTATAGATAAATTTTCATTTTTTTTTGTATTTTATGTTTGCTTAATCATATTTAGTTAAATCTTAATGTCAAATCTTAAATAGCAAGAATATCAATCGATACAACTCTAACTGAGGTTCTTTTTTTACTATGATAGAGATCATAAGTTAAAATATTATTAAATGGGATTATTAAGAATCAAAAAGGTAAAAAAAAAATGAAAAAAAGATAGCCAGAATTTTTGTTGATTTAGGAAATAAAATAAAAATAAAACAATATACGGGCAATAATTTAATTGTGAAAATTTTTGACTTTGTCATAGAAATTTGAGAGACTATGGATAATTTGAAAGTTTGAGAATTATTTTAAATATTTAGGAATAGTTTAAGTAGCACATTGAATGAATCATTCAAGGATGACATTGCACATTCGGCTAAAAGTTAAAGACTATTTCATTTGGGGAAAAGTGTCAAAAAAGTCCTAAACATTTGCCACTTGTGCCAAAAAAGTCATAAACCTTTTTTTGGTGCCAAATAAGTCCTAAACCTTTATAAGTGGTGCCAAATAAGTCCTTCCCATCGGAAAAGCACACGTGGCCGGAGCACCGACGTGGCTCGCCGGAGCGTGGCGCCGCCGACGTGGCGTCAACCTTTTTTTTTTTTTTTTCTTTCTTCTTCTTCTTCTTCTTCTTCACCGGCGGAGCCCTCGCCGGCGATGGGCGAGGGCGGCGGGGGCTGGGGCTGGGGCTAGGGCTGGGGAGGCGGCCATCGGCCTCGCCCGAATCTGGGCGGGGGCGGCCTCGCCGGGGGCCGGGCGAGGCCTCTCCCGCCTAGATCTAGGCGGGGCAGCCCCGCCCCTGCCCAGACAGGGGCGAACAGGGGCCGCCCAGATCTGGGCCGGGGCGGCCTCACCAGGGGCCGTCGAGGGCCGGGCGAGGCCGCCCCCGCCCAGATCGGGGCTGCCCCGCCCAGATCCGGGCGAGGCCGGTGGCCGCCTCCCCAGCCCCAGCCCCCGCCGCCCTCGCCCACCGCCGGCGAGGGCTCCGCCGGTGAAGAAGAAGAAAGAAAAAAAAAAGGTTGACGCCACGTCGGCGCCGACGTGGCGCTGCCGACGAGCTCCGGCGAGCCACGTCGGCGCTCCGGCGAGCCACGTGTGCTTTTTCCAGTGGGAATGACTTATTTGGCACCACTTATAAAGGTTTAAGACTTATTTGGCACCACTTAAAAATGTTTAGGACTTATTTGGCACCAAAAAAAGGTTTAGGACTTTTTTGGCACAAGTGACAAAGGTTTAAGACTTTTTTTGGCACTTTTCCCATTTCATTTTCCCATAGCATTACTATAGTTAATGTAGTTTTAGTTTGATAATGAACATGGCAACCTAGTTCACCAAAAGCGATGTGACTGTATAATTTGGTCAATCTGTCCTTAACGATTCATCCTAAATTAAGCACAATCCGTAGACATGGAGAAATGACTCCTTTCTATGATTTTGGCTTAAATTATCTTTGCTAAGCCTTTTAGGTAAATAGTTCACGAACCGAGTAACTTTAATTTGTAAATCAATACATTATTCTCACTCATTTACCATTCTACGAATTTCGAAGTTATTTACCAGAGAAGGCAATGAATTCCATCGGAGGTTTTCCAGAAAGAAAAAATGGAGGTGGACCCAAAAACCAGCTATAAAGTGAAAAACTTTCACGTCAAGACTGAGGATGAGATGAACCCAAGAGTTTTTTTAAGAGCTAGAACAGAGAAGAAAAGGCAGCATTTCAGGAGGCATCATCACCTCCAATTCCATTACCAACAGGGCTCATTGATGGTGTTCCTCCTTGTGGGCCTTTTCTTCATTACATTATTGTTATAATTATTATTCTCTTCTCCATTAGTTCTTCCCACCTTTGCCACCTTAATTTTCAGTGGACAAACAATCCAGCTTCAGATTTACTGGTTGAACCCCATGATCATTGATTCCCCTCCAATTTCAACATGTAGGCTCCACTCCACACCCCTAAACATCATCTCCCTCACCAAGAATCCTCAACAGGGCCAAAGTTGGGGGAAGTATCATGTCTTTAGTGGATCGTTTCATGATCTGATCGCAAAATTAAAGTTGATCCTCACGTGGAACCGATAATAATCAAACCTCAGAACTCTCTACCCTGTCCTACACTGTAGCTGGATGACCCTCGTACCAATATATTCGTTTTCATGGGGAGGCCCTTTCGCTTTTTTTAAATGACATTTTTTTTCATGTACAAGCATGACTGGTCTTTAATCAGAGACAGACTCATTCCTCCATATGAGATGGGGAGGACCACTGTAGCATAAAGCTGAGCACAAAGTGTTTAGCATCCCATTCTTATGCCCTCACACTCAGTCGCCCCTTGGAGATTAGGGACCCGAAAAGAAAGACATTCTCACGCTCACTGACAGGACACTGACTGAGTATGACTCTTTTCGAGCATCGGATCAAGCACTACAAGCTCCCACATACTTTCGGTTCAGACCTGAAGGCACAGATCCTTGGACATGAGACTTTGCCTGTGGAGCCCACCAAAGCCTTTGGACCAAAAGTCAGATCAAGATCAATCTCCTCACTCTCTCTCTCTCTCTCAAAAGTCAGATCAAGATCAATCTCCTCACTCTCTCTCTCTCTCTCTCTCTCTCTCTCTCTCATAGTAAATCTCCCCCACCCGATTTCAACCCCAACTCTCTTTTATTCCTCTGCACGTTCCCTCATTTTGCATTTGCGAAAAAAAATATAAGGAGGGAAGAAAGGGTTCTTTGCCTTCTTTTCCCTAAAGCTTCCCTCATTTGCTTTGCACCAACACACCAACAAAGTATCATCACTCTTACACACCCCTTTTCCCTTACTCTCTTGGAGAACCAGCCATTGCTATCTCTATTCTTTCAGATGTGTTCCAGAAGAATTGTTTCTTCAATGGAGACCAATCCGATTCATCTAATCTACCGAGTATTTTTCATCATCATTGGACTTGTCTCTGTTTCTGCAGCCGAACAGAGTGCTTCCTCCATGAAAACGGATGCGGAAGCCCTGATCTTGTTCAAGAAAATGATCCAGAAGGACCCGAATGGAGTGCTATCTGGGTGGCAGCTCGATCAGAATCTTTGTGCTTGGTATGGAGTCACATGTTACTCAGGGAGGGTGACTCAACTTGATCTTAGCGGCCAGAGTCTTCAAGGGACCGTGTCTTTTGACCCTTTGAGACCTTTAGACATGTTAACTGCACTCAATCTGTCATCAAACTCATTCGCTATCAATTCATCCTCCTTGCTTCAACTCCCCTATGGCTTGCAGCATCTTGAACTATCTTTTGCAGGCCTCCTTGGCCCGGTCCCTGAGAATTTCTTTTCCAAGTGCCCCAATCTTGTTGATGTCAATCTAGCTTTCAATAATTTAACAAGCTCGTTGCCTGACAATTTCTTTGCGAATGCTGATAAGGTTCAGGTTCTTGACCTGTCTTATAACAATCTAAGCGGGTCAATTTCAGCACTGAAGATCGAGAATTCCTGTGGTTCTCTTTTGCGACTTGATCTTTCCAACAACCAGCTCAACGAGTCCATTCCAAGCTCCTTTTCAAACTGCACCAGCCTCCAGACAATGAATTTAGGAAACAACATGTTCACTGGAGAGATTCCCCGCTCATTTGGGCGACTTGCTAGCTTGCAAAAACTTGATCTCTCTCACAACCATCTTACAGGGTGGATTCCTTATGAGCTGGGAAATGCATGCAACTCACTACTCGAGCTCACGCTTTCTTCTAACAACATCTCTGGGCCAATTCCATCATCTTTCTCATCATGTTCACAGATGCAGATGATTGATTTGTCCAACAACAACATGTCAGGCCCCTTTCCAGATTCTATCCTTCGGAATCTTGGTTCCCTCGAGAGCTTGCTATTGAGCAACAACATCATCTCAGGGCCAATTCCTGCTTCCCTCTCACACTGCAAAAAGCTGAGAGTCATAGATTTCAGTTCCAACCAGCTTTCAGGTATCATACCACCTGATTTATGTCCCGGAGCTGCCTCACTCGAGGAGCTAAGAGTTCCAGACAATCTCATCACTGGAAAAATCCCACCTGAATTATCTCAATGCTCACAACTCAAGAAGATTGATTTCAGCTTGAACTATCTAACCGGCTCAATTCCACTGGAGATTGGTATGCTTGAGAATCTGGAGCAACTAATCGCGTGGTTCAACGGCCTGGAAGGAAAAATCCCACCAGAATTAGGAAAATGTAGGAACTTGAAGAATCTCATCCTTAACAATAATCATCTTGAGGGAGAAATCCCACCAGAACTGTTCAACTGCAGCAATCTTGAATGGATATCACTCACAAGCAATGAACTGACCGGCGAAATCCCTCATGAGGTCACACTTTTATCAAGATTGGCTGTTCTGCAGCTGGGAAATAACAGTTTGAGTGGTCAGATCCCATGGGAGCTGGGAAATTGCAGTAGCTTGGTGTGGCTAGACTTGAACAGCAACAAATTAACAGGAGAAATACCACCACGACTGGGGAGGCAGCTCGGAGCAAAAGCATTGACTGGTATTCTTTCTGGAAACACCCTTGTCTTCGTAAGAAATGTGGGCAATACATGCAAAGGTGTAGGAGGTCTCTTGGAATTTGCTGGGATTAGACCTGAAAGGTTGTTGCAAGAGCCGACATTGAGAAATTGTGACTTCACAAGAATGTACTCAGGCCCAATCCTTAGCATGTTCACAAGATACCAGACAGTGGAATACCTGGACCTTTCTTACAACCAGCTCCGAGGGAAGATCCCAGAAGAATTTGGGGACATGGTAGCTCTGCAGGTTCTCGAGCTATCACACAATCAACTATCTGGAGAAATTCCTTCATCGCTTGGCAAACTTAAGAATTTAGGGGTGTTTGACGCGTCACACAATCGACTGCAAGGCCAGATTCCAGATTCCTTCTCAAACTTATCTTTCCTGGTCCAGATTGACCTTTCCTACAATGATTTAACTGGGCAAATCCCACAGAGAGGGCAACTAAGTACACTCCCCGCCAGCCAGTACGAACACAATCCAGGACTTTGTGGGGTTCCATTAGCCCAATGTCAGAATAACGAACCAGAAACAAACCCAAGTGGCGCCGTGGGCACAAAAGGAAGAGCCAAGCCAGGGACTGCATCGTGGGCTAACAGCATCGTCCTCGGAATTCTACTTTCCGTTGCTTCCATCTGTATTTTGACTGTATGGGCAATAGCAATGCGTGCAAGAAGAAAAGAGGCAGAGGAAGTGAAGATGCTGAAAAGCTTACAAGCAGCACATGCAGCCACGACATGGAAAATTGACAAGGAGAAAGAGCCACTGAGCATCAATGTCGCAACCTTCCAGAGGCAGCTGAGGAAGCTGAAGTTCTCCCAGCTAATCGAAGCCACTCATGGCTTCTCGGCAGCAAGCCTCATTGGCTGCGGTGGGTTCGGTGAAGTGTTCAAGGCTACGCTGAAAGATGGCTCAAACGTTGCAATAAAAAAACTCATAAGATTGAGTTACCAGGGCGACAGAGAATTCATGGCTGAGATGGAGACATTGGGGAAAATCAAACACAAAAATCTAGTGCCTCTTTTGGGTTACTGCAAGGTGGGAGAGGAGAGGCTATTGGTTTACGAATTCATGGAATACGGTAGCCTGGAAGAGATGCTTCACGGGAGAGTCAAAACTCAAGACCGGAGAATACTTACATGGGAGGAAAGGAAAAAGATAGCACGAGGAGCTGCGAAAGGACTGTGCTTCCTACACCATAACTGCATCCCCCACATCATACACCGGGACATGAAATCAAGTAATGTGTTGTTGGACCGAGATATGGAAGCAAGAGTCTCCGATTTCGGAATGGCCCGGCTTATTAGTGCTCTCGACACGCATCTAAGTGTAAGCACACTAGCCGGCACACCAGGTTATGTCCCACCAGAGTACTACCAAAGCTTCCGATGCACAGCAAAAGGAGATGTGTATTCGCTGGGTGTTGTCCTCTTGGAACTATTGACCGGGAAGCGCCCTACAGACAAGGAGGATTTTGGGGACACCAACCTGGTGGGATGGGTGAAGATGAAGGTGAGAGAAGGGAAGCGGATGGAAGTCATAGACCCGGCACTGCTATCGGCAACCAAAGTGCCGGAGGAAGCAGAAGCAGAAGCAGAAGCGGAAGCGGAAGCGGAAGTGGAAGTAGTGAAGGAGATGGTGAAATACATGGAGATAACACTGCAGTGTGTGGACGATTTCTCTTCCAAGAGGCCAACCATGTTGCAGGTAGTGGCCATGTTGAGAGAGCTTGGGCCTGGCACCACAAACGGAAGCAGCAACAGCACCTGAAACATCATGAACTGTTAATGTTCTCTTTCTTATTGTTTATGGTAAGAAGGTAGCGCCTGTATGTTTTATTCATATGTTAAGAATTAAGACAAGATCTTTTATGTATCGAATCCACAACAACTCCAATCTGATGATGAACGTTGAGTGCCTATGCCATGACCCTCTGAACACTCAAGTCATGTACTCACCCAGACCGCACAGTGAAAGATTAGATTCCACGAATGCTTCTATCCAATGGAAGGGCGTTTGGACCTTTGGGTGCAGCATTTACTCAAACAGTTGAAGGTCATTGTCAAGAAAACGGAACAAGACACCAGGACAGCAGGTATCACTCAAACCAAACAAGTATATATTGATGAATTGCCATGGAGAGGTCGATGAAAAATAACCCATTACCCATATGGACTGGAAGAAGATAATGGTTGAAATTTTAACAACAGTAAGTTAAGATGAGCAGGACATCGTACCTTGACAATAGACATGATAGTCCAGTTGAAATTTCATCAAGATAATGGGAACGAACGGTGGAAATGCAACGCAGGCAAAATTATCTTGCAAACAAATTAGACGGGGGAGAAAGCAAAAGTTTTGGGCAATCGTCGAAAAGGGTTGATTGGCTTTTGCTGCTGACGAAGAAAAAGGTCGAGACTCGAAGCAATAGAGTATCAAGGAAAGATTTTAAAGAATTTTGGGAATTCATTTTACGCAATGACAGAGAACTTAACAAATGTAATAAAGAAGAAGAAGAAGACATGAGTCATCAGTAATGAAATGCTTAGCTCTGATAACAATTATAAAAATTTGAGAAAGCTATTAAAGAAAATTCAATATAAAATCTCATTATCAGATATATAATCGTCAAATTATTGAGTGATTCTAAATTTTTAATTTATACAATCCGATCCATCAACTTCATATCATTTTTTCAATACAATTCACGGATCTTTGTAATTATACATGTGCCTAGACTTTAAAATTTCTTTTTGTTTCGATCTTTTTTTCTCCCGAATGCTATTTGCGTTTCTATTCACCCTTTTTAAATTATACAAATGTCGTGAGAGTTCCATTATTAAGTGGACTTTTAGCTTATGGTTCTATAGTAGTGAAGGTAGCAACACATTCGGCATCACTTCGAGTTAATACACCCGCTCCTTCGAGCCTGAGTGTCTTGATAGGGATATTTCATCAACAATACTTGTTATTCAACAAATATCCGTACTCATATTAATCTAAGGCTTGCTCCTTATTTGTTGGGTTGGATGTTGTGACTCTACCACGACACGAATGGTCATTTTGCATACTTAGAATTGGGAATGAAATAATGGCATAAATGGAGAAAGGAATGGGGAAATTCGTAAGGAGCCGAAGGCAGTCGCTCAAACTCAGAGGGTTCGATCGAGTGATGAAAACGGCTGGGGCCCAACCCACCTTGTGATTTTTTGAAAGGCCTGAAGATGAGTCTGATTGCTCGGCCCACAGCTCCAAACAAAGCCCATTTAAGGCAGCACCAAGCCACGTAATTTGTTTTCTTGCTCGACTCTTTTTTTATGTTATCATGGTACCATTTTTATTTCCCCGAATTACTTGGCTAGGGCTAAAATAACATTTTTAGAGAACTGGGTAATTAATTTTGGAGGGAACGAGTAAATGGAAACAACGTGTCTACTTTTCACCTGTTCAAAAATTTTACTATATTCATAAAAACATAAATTAGAGTCCTTTGAATTACTGGGTAGAGGTGAAGTTACATCTCAAATTCGCCCCTTTGGGAGGACAGTACATCAACCAATTGCTAAATTGATTTTTCTGTCTATGCAGGTGCCGTTGGATAAATTTGTGAAAGAGTGAAGATCCTGATTATTCATGGATGAAAAAAATTCATGCATAATAATATAATTGAATGCGAATATATGAAAATTTATGTACAGATCTCCAGCCATTGATAATGTTCGATTGAAACTAGATTCATAGAGACTTGAAAGATCAATGAGTTGATGTTTCTAGTCAATTGTCGTCTCAGTGTGATGGTATGTTTTCGGATAACGAGAGTGTTTGGTTTAAAGCTATATATATACCTATTTAAAACCCTCTGAGATAATTTATTCTATCAAGATAGTTATTCGATATTAAGCAATCACTATATAACTCAATGTGATTTATGAGCAGTCATCACGTCACTTAATACATGGGCAATAATAAACTGAATGTGGGATCACATTACTAGTATTATCGCATATCTCTCTCGGCTACTACCTCGTGGGGGTGGCGGCCCCCGCTCGCATTGGTTGCGAATTAGGAGGTCAGATGATATGGTCGCCTAAGGTCTAAGAGAGAGGGAGAGCACGTGGAGGAGGCCACAAGTGATATGAACAGTGGAGGTGTCTTGGCCCTATAGCTTCATGGAGGGAGGGCATATGCAGAGGGAGAGAGAGAACTTTCAAGGTTAGGGGTTTAGCGCATGGATGCGTTACTTTTGTAATAACATCGGGACAATTTTTCTAGGAGTCGGATTCGAGGGGTGTGGTTCATATCTCCGGTCGATAGGAAGACACTGAATGTGATCTTAGCTTAAAGGTAAACTAAGATAAAACATTATGTTTCGGTTTCTCTTTCTTATCTTCACTTTTTATTTCTTTGTGTTTGTGCGCCTGATCCTAACAAGATAGTGTGGGTAAATTTTGGATATTGAATCATTGCTCATTTGTCAGTTATCTACAAATGCTGAAGTTGTTGTCCCCTTCCCTTGTAACCGCACTTCTTAAATATGCGAAATACAAAGAAGCATGTTCACTTCTCACAAGAAGGCAGGGCAATTCTTGGGTAGATGAATTGATCTCTCAAGGTAGTTGGCCGAGACATGTTGCATTTCTCTTATGCTCACTTTAGTTAAAACCAACTTGGCTCAGGTGAGCGTAGACTTTGGTGGAGGATCGAAGTCATGCCCTAGTGGTTAACTTAAGCGTATCGATAAATCACAAGCATGGAGCCTCAAATTTTTGTTTAAGAGAGATCGCAAGACTGGTCATTTCATGTGAAGTCGCGATAGATTTGCAGGAGGAATCATATTCTGATTAATCACGCAAATAGTGATGAGTTCTTACTCGGTTAAGCCATTGTCTCATCTGGGTCATCCCCACATTTTTAATCTCTAGGCACTTTGTGTGTGAGCTGAAAAGGCAGACTATATCTTAGCATCCGCCTCCTCGTTTGCCTCAACAGTTTTCAAGGAATTCTAGCCGGTTTTCACATGCCTCTCTCCTCAACATGTCTCATCTGGACTTGATAGGATGCAAGAAGAGGAAGAGGGGAGAGAGGGCTTTTAGGTTCAAGACATTCGGAGAAAATGGGTACCCAATTGGGTTTGATGGGTCGTTTCTTGAGAATGTGAAGGCACTTCTTGAATTAGGGCAGTCTGAGAGCAGCTCATGCATTGGAGTACCATGCTGGTCGTTTGAGCTCGAGATCAATCGCCAGCCACCTCTTCATGTCTTGCTATACGTGATTGAAGAGCCAATTGAGGCTTCACTCAGCCATCACTGCAAACACTGCTTATATGTAGGTAATGCCCTTAAAAACCCTCTGTTGCTTGCGAGTGGACAAGGATAAGTGGATGAAAATCATGGAAGCCACCTAAGTTCAGGAAAAATCATAGGATTTATCTTAATAATGAACTCCACAAGAGACCCACATAATTTATGAATTTTGGCTTACTAGATGTTCGTGTGTCTAATGCGCTCACTTAATTCTCTTAAGTTTACATCTATATGTAAGGAAAATGTGATTTCGTTTGCAATTACCTTAGTTCAACATCTTTTTCCTCCACTCGAGTGAGATAAACTTGGGCATACGTCCTTTCTTTTGTTCATCGTTATTCCATATGGCTGATCACCAACGGACCAATTGAATCTTATGTCCCTTAATGATAGTTAGAACAAACCTTTTTCATCTCAGCATGAATATGAATCCATGTTTTATTTTTTTATCTCAACAACATGACAGAAACGCATGATACTATAAGAAAAAAAATTACAATTCAGAACCTATTATACTAGCGTAATTAGTAAGATTTGGATGCCTTATTTACAAGAACGAATTTTTACGACAAACACATTATAAAAGGGTGCAAATCGTAATTCTTTCCTTTGCATGTGTAATTTTGTTGAGTCAGATCTGTGTTTATTATCGTCACTTGATGAATTTGTGTATCGATAGACTTATATTTTTGCTACTGACACACTTGCGGTTCAGGCTGGGGTCAACATCTCATTTGCAACAAGAAGTATCACTTCTTGTTGCTCTCCAAGGACACGACACCTGCTTCTTTGATCTTCAAAGGTGACTCAATTGATGCAAATCCAATGAAAGTTAAGTTGAACTTAATCGAAGACTGCAGCTGCACCATGCATGGTGTCTTCCATTCGAACGGTTTCGGACATTTAATGTGCATTAACGGGTTGGAATCAGGTTCCGACTTACCCGGCTTCCAGATCATGGAATTTTGGGATCGATTGTGTACTGGTTTAAAAGCAAGGTTTGCCTGTTGATTAACTATTCCTTTCAATTCTAGAAAATCATGTGAGCTGGTGAGTACATATGCATTCGATGTAATGAGTTCTCGATGTACAAAGCACATCATTTTATGTTCTTCCTTTCCTCGCAAATTGAAAAGAAAAGAAGAGTTTTTGCACATTTTGAAAGAAAATTATTCAACTTGCCTTTTCTTCAAAATAAAAAGATTCTAAATGCAACTTTTCCACATCATCAATCTGCGCATCTTTAGTACTTTCCAGTGAAGAGAAATCAAGTCTTTTTAAGTATAGATGCACCCAGTTGTATGCTTGCGGCATTAATTGAAAAATACTAAAATTCGAAACCTCTAGTAAAAAGTGAAATGTTTGGAAATTCATTTTTTCCCAATTGAACTCTCCTTATGAATTCGCATATGTGACCTATTAGAAGCTAATTCATGGATGAGAATTGCTGCTTCCAAATATGTACTGATGTCGCTGCTAGTTTGTCATTTTATTTCCTTCAAAGTAATGCTCTATCATTTGCCTATTTATTGCAACCACGATACGATTAATCTACAAAGAATTCGACTCATGAACATTTAATGAAGAACTCTCTTCTAATGTTGAAAAAATTCCTCTCATAAAAGTTTGTTTGATTAGCAAATAACCTAGTAACTATAGGAGCGATGGCATGACAAGTTTTGTTCTCTCCTTTTTGGTAGGAAAGTGAGTTTGAATGACGTTTCCTATAAAAGAGGCATGGAGCTGAGGTTACTTCATGGATTAGCTTATGGCGAACCGTGGTTCGGTCGCTGGGGTTACCAGTTTGGCAGAGGAAGCTTCGGCGTTACTCTTCCCACGTACAAGAAAGCCATAGAAGCCATTCAAGGCATGCCCTTAACTCTACTTATCCATCATTTGGGGAACTCCGGCCATGACGTGCTATTGATCTTCTCAAGGTATCAATCGCTGTCGGACCGTACCTTGGTCAGCCTCGGCGAGCTCTTCCATTTTATGTTGGAGCTCACGACCCGTGTTCCAAAGTCGAACTTCTTTGATTCGTGTTACAGTCCCGGTTTCCTTCTGGAGAGCGCATGCAGATGGTCACCAAAGCGAGTCGAGATGGCGACCAGAGTGATTGTTGAGGCCCTAAAGAGAGCCGAGTTCAGGTGGATATCAAGGCAGGAAGTGCGGGACGCCGCCCGTGCCTACGTTGGAGACACAGGGCTATTGGACTTTGTTCTGAAGTCGCTCGGGAACCACGTCGTTGGGAAATACTTTGTTCGTCGGAGTTTGAACCCAGTAACAAAAGTTTTAGAATACCGCTTGGAGGACATGTCCAGGGCAAGGGTAGAGTCAGAAGGTTCAGTCACGAGCGGTTCGAATCTCAGAACTCGATCCAAGATCACGAGGGTTCAACTAATGAAGGACATGTTTTCTGTTTACAAGCACATCGTCAAAGAGCATGAACTAGGAACCAACACCTGCATTAGCGACAACATATCACTTGCAGCGAGGATCATCTTGGACTCCAGATACCTTATCAAAGAATATGTTGGAGATTTGCCGTCCAAATTGGAGCTTGGTTTGGGAGGTAAGTACAAAGTCTATTGCACGGTTTCATTGAGGGATGCAGTCCGTTGCGAATGGAAGACTAAGCTGTTGCCGCCCTATGAATGCATTATGCTGAAAGAAAATGCCACCGTGAACGAGCTTAAGGTGGAGGTGGAACGGACTTTTCGAGAATTGTATTGGGGACTAAAGAGCTTCGTCGCAGAATCCGTCATCAATCTGAACACCAGCGGGTCAGAGATGGTCTTTGGGCTGGTCGAAGTGGGACGCAGGCTTATATTTGAAGGCGGCATTCGTGAGCAAGGACCGATCACCTGGGACGTGTATGAATGCGGCGCGGACGGAGGACGTGTGGTGGATTGTACTTGCGGCACCAAGGAAGATGATGGCGAGCGAATGATCGCTTGTGCTGTGTGCGATGTTTGGCAACATACGTGGTGCGTTCAGATCCCCAATAGCGAAGAAGTTCCGGGAATATTTCTTTGCAAGAGATGTGAACAAGTAATCATGGTCTTACCTTCTCTACCATAATTAACATTGCAGTTGATTATCTAACTTAAGAACTACAGTTATGTACCGTTTAAGAATTAGCGAATGCAGAACCATCGAGCTTAGGTTAAATTGGAGAAGAAGCCGAACATTATACGTTCCAATACCCGGGGTTGGTCACCTAGTGGCCGACTCATTGGATACTCCACCCACACTTTGCATGGATGCATAAAATAAAGATTTCCTAATCATGTTTTATATATGGAGATTTAATTGAATCCTAGCGCATAATATGGTCCACCCTTAAGTTTACGTTCAGCAATTAAGGGTCAAATATACTCTCATCCCAAGAAATTCCAAAGTGAACGTTCTGATAAAGCATGGGAACAATACAGCGAAACTCAAGCCGATTTAGATTTCATACGAGAGAGGTCATTGATAGTTCTATATTTGAAAAGTGCAACAATCAAGAAATTCGGCGAAGTTAAGTCGATGTAATATTTTTCCAGGATTTCGGTTTAGAACTCTAGCAGGCCTCTCAATTAGCTCTTCACTCCCTCGCTAGTTTTTCCTGACCTCGGTAACAAGCATAGAAGCCCGGAAAGAATATACCGAGATAATCTCTCGTGATAGGTTTCTCTTCACAGCTCCCTAAAAACTCTCTCTGAGTTAGGCTTGACGTGATAGACGAATTAGGTTAGACGCCTGATATCCATCCAAAGGGGGCCAGACGTCCTAAATTCTAGCTCAAAAACTGCCCAAGTCGAAGGTCCGATGAAGGACCAGCTGGGATTTTCTAGCTTTTACATCCTAGTCTGACGTCCAATCTTGCCCCTGGAGATCCATTCTTCTCTCGTTACGGATCCACAGGAACTACACGACTTAGGTGCTTCATTCCAAACGTCCATCACAAAATTTAGGATCTTCGAAAATGTGTCTTTGCACGCCCTGAAATATATTTGCCTAGTCCGCATGTCCTCGAATAAGTTTATTCCGATTCCAAATCAAATCGGGTTGAGCTTGGTGCTATAACTAACAATTACTAATGGGTAAATTGACTATCTTGCTTTATCTGGGACCAAATTACAACATAAAAGAGGAACAAGAGAACACGAACAGCTAAAACTAATTACTGATAAAACAAAACCTAGGAGTTAACGAGAACTATCTGTATCACATCATGCCATATGGACAAAATATAGAAAGGCGTTAGTAAAAAGAGTCTCCCATCTTTCTGGTGTCGTTTGCGAGCAATGAAACTCTTCTCAGAAAAGAACGCAAGAAATAAATATGTCCACTGCAACTCTGCTAGAGAGTAATTAAATCTGGAATCTCAACTTTATAGGCTTGTACATGGTGTAGTTGACGTTGAGGTTGAGGATCGTTCGAACTTCTTACACTAACAATGTCCCGTTCCATTCCATTGCCAACATTCACGCTCATGAGGTCATCGCCGTCGTCAAAGACCTCCCACTTGTTTGTCACGACGGTCTTCAAGACTTTCCCCGATGACGATGGCACCAATTCGCCGCCACCACTCTCTCTCACCACCATGGCCTTAGACTCCTCTTCACCTCCACCGCTCTCTCTCACCACCATGGCCTTAGACTCCTCTTCACCTCCGCCATTGACCATCCTGTCCACCTCCCGCATATCCTCCTCCGGGATTCGCTCGACCTTCGGAAACTCTGATGCGTTGAGCACGCCGTAGAACTTGCAAAACTCGAAGAATTCGGCGAGCTCGTCGCCCTGTGCGTTCGCCTGTCGGAGCACCGAGAGCGCCATGGAGGCCTCAGCCTGCGAGACCCCGTGGATCTGCGAGAGGACCCTGGCGATCAGGTTGCAGACCCTGCTGTACGTGTCGAAGATCTCAATGATCACGCAATCCATGGCCTCGAGGACAAGTGTGCCACGCATACCGTCGGCTTGTGGTCTGACCTGGAGGAGGAGGGCGAGGAGCGACTGCAGCCTTTGGAGCATCACGATCTCCGCCATGATCGAGTCCTCGGGGCTGGCCGACTTGACCTTGCGGATCTCCTTGAGGTCTGTGTTCAGGAACGCCGACATCTGATCGAGGAAGTTGAAGTAGGCACGGACAAGGCAGTTGTGGCCCCAGGTCTTGGAAGGGGAGGAGTGGCCGTCGGAGAAGTCAGAGAGGTCAAAGGGGAGGCGGCCAATGTGCTTGACGGCAGGGACCTTGCAGCAGAAGACGCCATGGAGGAGCATAAGGCACTTGAGGGCGACCGGCCAGCTACGGGTGCGATGGGCGCGGGAGGAGATGGCCCACACGATGGGCTTGACGTGGGTGGACGGGGAGGTGCGGGCCCACGTGAAGACGCGTTGAGCGTTCCGGTAGTCGACTCGGGCCTCGTCGTGGCTGGTAGCCTTGATGACCGCAGCCTCAAGGTCAGGGTTATGGAGGTGAGTCCGCCGCGAGACGGCGGTGATCAAGAGGCTGTTCTGGTCCTTTAGAGCTCCGGCGGCCCTCTTCCACAGCCTCATCTCTCTTTCTCTCTCCCTCTCTCTCAACGAGGCAAAGGCCCCAACAACAACGCAACTCCCGCCAGGATGAAGAGACGTGTTTACTATTTTTAGACTTTGATTGGTTGGCTTTCTTCTTTCGCCCGTTTATGTTTTGTAATCACGTTAACATACCAATTTCGACGGTCAATAATTAGAAAGTGCAGACATCGCCGACCGAGAATGAGAAGGAATGGGGCTGTTTCTGGTGTGGTCGTTGGTTGGACTTAGACCCGGAGATGTTTCGATTTTGGCATTTTCTTTTTGTTCTCCCTTTTCTCCTTTTTTCATTGGCCTTTCGTTCACCTATTTCTCTGAGGAGGACAAGTGCCGATCTGTGGTCGATGGTGACTTCGTCAAAGGCACGACGTGTCTGCACCGATTTGTCACGTTGTGTTTAGTCAAAATGCACTTCTTCCGCCTCTAAAACGAAATTCCAGGTCAACCCCACGACAGATAATGCTCTTCAGGTCCATTTTGGCAATCGTGCAGCCTCTAATGCTAAACTGCATATCCCCCAAATATGGTTCTTCTCATTTCTTTCTTTATCTAGAATATGACTATAGTATTACCAATTCATGATCCCCACTAAGTTAGCTCTAAATCACACAGTATCTCTCGATGGCTTGACTCGTAACTTAAACACCTCTACTTTCCGACCATCCATTGGTCAAAGATGTTTTGCTATTTCGATGGTTCGCCTTCTTTTAGTTAAGTTAATTTAAGATTATCTCGGATGAGATAGGGCATTCATTTGATATGCGCGTGTTTGATCAAAACCATATAGGGTAGCGCTTCAAAATTAGAAATTCAATTATGTTGTCGTCAGTTTTGAATTTCATACTTTTGGGTAAATATATATTTGGACGTTATCAAGAGTTTCTAATGCAAATATATATGTATGTACGTGTCTGCGTGTATATGCATACGTATAGTATGTCAACCCAAGACAGGTCGTTGGCTTACCGAGCGAAGCCGCTTCTTTGAAATTGTTCCTAGTTATATTTATCTCTTTCCTGTTGGCGGACTGCTGAGTAGACACTTGAATCCTGGAAAGCAGCCTTAGGTGGGTCATGGATGTCCGCACGACAATGAACCGATGACAGCCGCGTCAGAGAAGTACATCTTACCGAGGGGGAAGAATTTTGTTCATCGGATTAGGCAACTTCGGCTTAACAGATGTTATCCGATACTTCTTGAGCTCATTTTCGACTTGTGGTTCGAGTCAGACGAAGAAAAGTATTGTGAAGAGCTTGATCACGCGGAATTTTTCGGTACCTAACAATTGCACCTCTCGGAGAGCGGAAAGTGACAATCGAGAAGATGTTAACATTTTTATGGTACGAAAAAAGTTCGAAGAACCTGCTTGTTTGAAAGAATATGCATTTGAGTCATATGGTGAAGAAATCTTAAGCAACTTACGTGTCGAGCACTAGCTCCTTACGTGCACGAGTGCCCGCGATAATGTGCTCTTGACTTTTGACTCTTGGGTCCTGAATTAATCGAGTAGATATCATTTGAACTAAACATCTTGCAATTGGAGTTTCAATTCGTCCTTCCCCTGTGACCAAAAAAATGCTTTAGATCTTGATACGAAAGTCATCTTGGGACAAGAAATTCTCTAGGACACCAAAATCGTTACTGGTCGATATGGAATTCGTTATATCTTATTGCTCGATGGTTCGGAACTCGAGGTCAAGTTTTCTCCAATATGAGACAGCTTTAAAATTTTATTGCCCAATTGGTGTAGATTTTAGAATTAGAACTTTGGAAAATTAACAAAGGACTTCTAAATCTATTATTATTGTATCAATTTAGCCATAAACTTTTCATATTGTACCAATTAAGTCCATCCGAGTAGTTATGATTGAAAATTACTAATATGGACATCGACTATTTTATTTGGCATGGTCGACACTGAAGTGAACCAAATTAAATAATTTTTTCAAATTTTACTTACTTATTCATTCTTTTTTTCCCCTTCCCTTCTTCATGTAGCTGATCACCAAACCTCGATAACCAACCAAATCTGAGATCTAGAAAGGCCAACCTCGAGCCTCGCCATGGTTGGGCAAGACTCGAGCCCTTGCTAGAGGTCACTGTCCGTTGGGCTAGTGAAGGTCAAGCCTTGTTGGCCATGGGCAAGGCCCAACCTCACTAGAGCCAACAAGATCGTAGCCCTTGGAGAAGGCTTGAGCCTTACCAATGGCTAGGTGAGGCGTGACCTTGTCGAATGAGGTTCGATCAGGGCATGTCCATGGCCAATGAGGTTTGACCCTCGTCCAACCCAATGGTCAACTGGGGCAAGGCCACCCTCGTAGCCTTTGGCGAGGGCTTGAGCCTCACCACAAGTTGAGTGAGGCACAACCTTGTCAATCTTCACTTGTGGCTGATTGCCAAGGTTCGGCAAGAGGAAGAAGGGCAAGAGGAAGAAGGGAAGGGGAAAAAAGAAAGAGAAAGAAAAGAAGAAAAAAATACATGAAAATTTTGAAAAATATAATTAAAACTTTTCCACATAGAACAACTAATATTTATGCTAGTGACTTTTGATTAAAATTAGCCGAATGGACTCAATTGACATAAATACAAAAAATTTAAAACTAAATTGGCGCAATTACAGAAGATTTAATCTTTTTTGGTAATTTTTTCATTATAATTTTAATAAGATTATTTTTTACCTTATTTAGTTTAGTTAATTAAAGATATCTAGACTAAATACGATTTTTAATTTATTTGCAACTTTTGGTTGAAATTATTTAGGTTAGAAGAGATTTATACACTCCTACGAATAACTAGCTTGAGCACTTAATAATTAAAAAAAAACTACCATTAAAAGCTAGTGAAATTCGTTCCTAATTATCCTTCTTTTTTTCAAGTCTCTTTCCCTTTGGTTATTCTCACCAAGATGGTCATTCAATCCTATTTGTTTTGTGCAAAATATTACATTTTCTGAAAAAAAAAAAGAGTAATTTTTCAAAAAAAAAATTGGATATTTAGCTAAAACTTGTAAAAGAACTGGAAAATATTTTCCATAGTTTGAAAAAGAAAATCTCATGTGATATTTCTAAATGGACATGCACCATTTGGACATCAACGATTTGTGCATAATAGTCAAGGAACCCAACAGGGTATTCATGGTTTCAAGTTTGGTTCCCTGACTATGGGTGCCTTGGGTCTATGAAAACCGAGCTTGAGAACTTTGTGCCTATGCCTAGCTCCCCAGTAACCTGGCCTAGGTCTTTAGAGGCTGGGCCTAAGCCCTTGGCTTCTAGGCTTGGGTCCATGGGTCCATCAAGGCCAAGCCTCGAACCCATGGACCCTAGCATGCAAGCTTGGGTCAATTGAGGCCAAGCCTAGGTCTTTGATACCATGTGGGTGGCCAAGGTCCTAGGCACAAGGGACCCAACATGGGCATGAGAGTCCCAAGCTCGGCCTCGATGGACTTGGGCTTGGGTGTCTTGGACTTGGGTATGGGTATCAAGGTTCAAAGCCTACGGCCTTGCCTTAATGGACCCAAGCATGGCCACTGGGTCTCAGACACAGCCTCAATGAATTAAAGCCAAGGCATTGAGGTCCCAAGCTCAGGCATCAAAACCTAGCACTAACTATTAGCCCGGGGCCTCTCTATCAAAGGCCTGAGGACAAGTTTGAGATTTCATGCCCTAATTTAGAGTTTTTTTTTTATCTAAGTACCAATACTTAGTCAAATTTCAGTAAGACATTTTTTATCGGCTCATTTTCCTAAGCAATCCAAACATGAAAAAGTGGGAAACATATTTTCTGAAAACAAACATTTTCCGTTAAACCAATAAAATTTTTATCAGAATTGAAACGCTCATTTAAAGGTAAACATCCTCAAAGGTTGAAGCAATTGATCTCGATTATGGCAACTGAAAAGTTGTTGGCCATGACAACCTCAGACCCAAGGTCATCCCTATCATTGATGACTTGGACAACTGGAGAGCAGACGACGGTCGATGGCGGCAACAAAGGTGGGTGGCGGCCAACTCATCGAGAGAGAGAGAAGGGGGGCGGGGGGTCGCGGCCGAGGGGCTGGTGTGTCAAAATCACATGCTAGTGCACGTGCAGATTTGTCGTTAAAATCGACCAAAGATAGGGGGCAGCAAGCAACATGGCCGCTGCACTGCAGCAAAATGCAAGACTCGAGCTCTTGTTCATGAGCCTCCACGGAATCTCCTCAACAGCGATCGACGAAACAAAACCCGTTGCTTTTTGGGTACGTAGCTTTCCCCCCATCTCTCTTCTTTCCCCTTCCCTCCTTTGTTGGGCTTTATGAAAACGGGCTTGTGTGTACGCATCCCTCCTTTAAGCTCTTTACAGCTTACGGGAAATGGGGGCTCGACCAGCCAGCCGCTATGTCGTGCTTTCCGCTGGCCGCTTTCTCGTCTCGTGCTTTCACTATGCATCACCTCCCCCCTCTTCTCTTTCACATTCGCAATCCCCCGTCTTCTCCGAAACCCAAGAAAGGCGTGACGAGGGGAGAAAAAAATAAGAAAAGTGGAACGTTGGTAAGATTTTCAACCCAGACACCCGCACTGTTGCTAAAGCAAGAAAGTGAAAAGAGAAAGCTCTGTCCAGCCCCGCCCGGCAGAGATGGAGGAGAGGACCCAGTTCAGGAAAAGGAAAAGTTGCACCCTCCCAACAACAACAAAAAAATAATACAGAGAGAGATGGGTAAAGATAAAACGTAATAGATGACAAAAATAAAATGAAAGAGGCAACATGGTGGCATCTTTTCCTTCCTCGCGACTGTGCGGCTGATCCCACTCCGCCACCTCTCCTTCCCAGGTTCTCCTTTTCATGCTCTCTCTCTCTCTCTCTCTCTCTCTCTCCCTGCAATAAATTCCCGGGCTGAAGCTTCTCAACGTGTCTCCATGGAAGTTTCATGTGAAGATGACACTGTGAGTCTCTCTCTCTCTCTCTCTCTCTCTCTCTCTCTCTCTCTCTCTCTCTCTCTCTCTCTCTCTGGATTTGATTTACTTCAACTGAGGTGAGTTTTGGCGTATCAGAATACAGAAGAACGGAGAGTTTCATTGACGGAAGGCACACAGGATAGGAGAGAAGGAGGTAATTGTATGGAATTCCATCATCACCACCACCACGAGGTGGATTTGGAGATTGAATTCTGGCCGCTGGAACACCCGACCGAGCCGCCGGACGAAGATCAGCCTGTGAAATGCCCAATGCTCAGCACTCCTCCTATTCCCGTAAGCATGCTCCACGAAAGTCGTTCCTACATGTCTGACCCCATGTTCACTCATCTATTTGCACACCGGAAGGAAGCTAACTAAAATTCCTTTAGCGAACAATGTCGCGAAAGTTAGTCTGCCAATTGAAGGCGATGAAAGCTGAAACTTTTTAGAACTACAGATTAGGTAATCGTTGAATTCTAAAGGCCGTTACACGATAGATTTGCGTGCGTCCTTTTCATGATCATCTTACCGTAAGTGTGCATGTCAACTTGGCAATTATCTCCACGTATCGTCGGTTAGATAAGTTCGTTCATGTGATCCTTTTACGAGTGAAAATGAATGCTGCTGTTGAAGGGTTCTCAAATGAATGAGGAGCCAGCCCCGCAGAGCCAGAGGAAGAGAGCAGACGCACAGGAATTGGCAAAGACAGAGAAGGTCATGGTGGCTTCTGAACCATCCGTCCGACCACTGCGCAAGAGGCATCACACTCTAACACATGGGGACATTGTAATAACCCCGCTAAGGACTATGCCGCCGCCTCCGCCCCCGCCCCCTACGCCACACAACATCACCATTTTCCACATGCAGCAGTTTGACAGTCTCGAGAACTGAATGATCATCGCCATTGAAAAAGAGAGAGCACCTGAACCTCCGCTCCTTGCCTCTACCGCTTGCAGCACATTTGGTGGGGTTCTAAATGTCAAAACTGCTATGGTATCAGATCTGTCAAAGAATTCTCTTCTTACCTGTCAAATTACCAACGGTGTACTCGGAATAGGCCATGTGTATGTTATCGGCGGGTGAATTAAGTAGAAGTATTTCTTCTTGCTTATGGACATATACACATTATCTTATGGCTCCGCATGCCAAAAGCTCACACCAAGCAACCATGCTTCCAACAATGACTTTTTAACTTTGGCTCGGGACTGTAGTCTCATCATGGTGTTTTCTTCTTTTCCCAATTTTCGTTTTCGATAACAATGATACCATGATTGTTTAGATTGTTGTGTCATGACTTTGACCGATTCAGAAATCAACAGGACCAGAATCCTACTCATCACACTTGACAGAGGAATTTCACCATCGTTTACAAAACAAGCGAAATCCTCGAAACACCCAAGGGCATGTGATATTGTCGAGACTAACAGAGGAGGAATTTGGCAAAGAGCAACTCCTGCTCCTATTTTTTGCGATTCACAATGATTTTCCAATTAATTTGGCACTCTCTAACATAAAAAGTGGAGGAATTTTTCTCACACTACACTTTTTCAGTCAAGATGTCATCTTATGGACTCTTCTTTAATTCTACGCGTCCTTCCTTCTCAATGCCGGGCATCCATCCAATGCATTCTTTTCAATACTCTACCCACTTGCTTCGCAAATTATACCCTATGGAGTATAAAGCCACGCAACCAGAGTTCCCCAATCTATACGTGGTTTGGGGTGGGGGAGGGGGAGGGGGAGGGGGAGGGGGAGGGGGGTGTTGGTTTGGTTTGGAGCGCTACGAAAGAGAAAGTCCTCTTGCTATACGAAATGAAGCAGTGCCCAGCACGCTAAGATCAACCACCTTTTTATGTCAACAAGAAGTTGAATAAAAACCACTAAAGACAAAATAAAATATGGGAAGATGACAGACGCGTTCCGAATCTTCTTCCTGCATCTGGATCAACCTCATGGACTAACACATGCAAAGAACCCCTTGGTTATGCGGAATTTCTAATCCAAGCATTATCCCATTTAAGAAGAAACATTCGAGCGGATTAAGCGAAGCACCTGTATATGAATACTTTACCAAAACTTTTGCTATTTGTCAGAATTAAAAGCATGATTTCCCCGCGAACACCTTATCTTAGAAGCATGTCATTTCAATGTGAATTGTTGAAATTTTTCATCATCCCTCTTGAATGTGCCAACAAACAAAATGAGAAATTCCTTTTCACTACGTTTAAATCTTTTCCACTGTTTTTCCTTTAAGCATCGTTATCCACAAGAATTATGTTGCAGCTAATCAAAATATGTAAAAGAAGAAAGGACCTTGCACCTAGCATTAGATTCGCCGAGCAGTTTCCCTCTGCGGTACTGCTGTCCTAACAGGTAGGCTCAAAGACATGGCCAAGAATGACCTTCACCAGTTCCTTCAGTTCTTCTTCTTTACACAAAGCTGCAAATTTCACTACACAACAGAAAGTCAATACATTAATATTGATTTGTATTCAAACAATGAACCTTCAATATTGCAGATAATTAGGTTGAAACAAGATAAGTTCAAATCTCATCATTCAAATAAGTCAAACAAAGATATGCTAATGGTTTAAGGAGCAACACAGAGGAACCCTTATCTTCCATGAAACAGAAGAAAGTCAACACTGGAATATACTGGGTACTCAACATGCAGGAGCAAAAATTTCTCAGAAACATTTATAGTTCTCCATTTTGACACTTCAGCTCGGCAGTCGTGCCAGTGAAAAAAGATCTCAACAAGCCAAGTTACCTCCAATACTTATATTCTGTCCATTCTACATGCTGACAATCCAGAAACAGTATTAAATCGAAGGTGTCATGGTGAAATACTTGAAAATCCTATACATGCCACATAGTGTGGAGACACAAGCCACTGAATATCCACAGAGCATATCAGAGAATTAGTAGACAGCTCAACCATCATCAAAAGCAGTTCAATGTGAATGCAGACAATACACAGTACTGTTTGTGAGAGAAAAAGAGAGTGAGTCAGTAATTTAATAAGATTAAGTGGAAGAAAAAAGAGGACTCCACGAAAATGAATATAATGAGACTATGATATCCTTTTAATGCAATATGAAGAGCTCTAGTTGTACCTTATAGTTAAGGTACATGATGTTAAGACTTAGTCGAGTCACTATTTGGGTACAGAAAGAAGGAACTACCATGGAGAAGATGGAAAGGCAATAACTTGAACACGAAATAGTACCCCAGGCAAGAATTGGAAATTCCAAACTCTGTTTTGGGACTGTCATAAGATAGGAACAAACCTGCAAGGGATTGCAAAAGCTTAGCTATAAACAAGTGTTTTCTTTAGCTGAATAAATTATATCAGTTAAAACATGCCAGAACAGATGCAGCAAGAGGACGAGGAAAATGATAAAGCCTTGTCATTTCCTCCTTTTCATAGAGAAGATCCATGACATCCATGCATGCTTGGAAACTCAAAAGCTTCCCTACTGCTGCGACTTCGCTGAATTGGAGAACTCATAAATACGTAAGTAGCACCTCAAAACAGAAAACCACACTGCTGAAATTCATTTAACCATTGTCAAGGGAGGAAAAAAGACTTGCTTGAATTGGATGTAGAGTTGTTCAAGAAACATGAAAGCATCACTTGCAGATCCGATTTCAAATTTCAGCATCTGAAATGACAAATCCATCATTCGATTGATAGACTATAGAGAAAGCAATTTTAATTCCGAATTCAAGGTTTGTACCTGCAAAAAGATCACTTCCTAGACAAAGCCAGCCCCATTAATCACAGCAAGATACATAAAAAAAAAAAAAGAGTTAGCTATTTTCAACACTTATTGATGGCAACTAGCATACTCCTTCGGAAAAGTCTCGAGTTGTAAAATGTTGGTCGGTGATGAGCCGATCCCCCCAAGACTTCAAGGTTTTTAGGGACAGGGGGTGAGACAGATGTATCTGCAAGACATCAGAATATCAACACAACACAGGACAGCCATCTAAGTAATGTTCTAATGATGCCAAAGTACCGGATTTTACTTTGCTTGAGATCCAGATAGAGATAAGTGAAAATAACTGCAGGTTGCTCTCCCTAATAGGCTGTAGTAGCCAGTGTTGAATAGCAGTACTCTCTTCCGACCTTTACAAAGGAAAGGTTGCTTACTTAGTACAAAAAGGGCCGACAGCGATCCCAGTTCTTACCCACCTCAGAAAGAAATTGCGAGTATCACATTGATATCCTTCTATCTAAAGTCTTAATCTCAAAAATAGACATTTATTAAACTCGACGTGAAAAAAGAGGGCTTCGAAAAGGTAATGAACGCAAAACAACAGCATCTAAACCTCCGGTTAGCAATGAAGATGAAACGCCGCCGAAATTTGTCAATCAAAGACTCCTAAAATGAACTGATAAAAAACAGATTGCCCCAAAAAGATACGCGCACAACATAAACATAACAGTATCTGTTCCGATGGCTGCAAAATTTTCCAGATTAGCCATCCACAACCTCGCCAAGGAATTCCATCGGACACTTGTTTGCCAAGACGAGTTCCACTTGACCTCACTCGACACAACAATAAAGCAACGCTGAAGCTCTATCGTTCGAAAAGCATCCCCCGCGAAGCTACACGGTAGAAGCGGCGAACCAGCGCATTACCGTTCTAAACTGGAAATGGCGAAGCGGCGAGGCCAACCTGGAGAGAGAAGCGCAGAACCGATCGGCGAAAAGCGAGAGGGCAGTGTACTTGACGATCGGATCAACCCCGAGTTGCTGCAGATGGCATCGGGCGGAGGGGCGTCACGAGAGCAAATCGGATCAGGATCGACCGAGGCTGCCGACCAAAACTCACCTGCGCGGAGAGGATGAGGAATTCCGCCATCGGAAGCCGCCGCGGGTCGTCCGAACGGCGCTCCTTCCCCTCCCACATTCTCCCTTGCATCTTCGCTGGCTCCAAAGCGGGAATGACTGTTACTGACGGAGCGCCTCTCCGGGTATCTGTGAAACCTTAAAATTCGCGAACTTCCTACCTTTCTTTTTTCTTCGAAAAACTCTTCTTCTTCTGCTTCTTCTTTTCTTCAGAAAAAAAAAAAAAAACCCCCACAAAAAACTCCAAACTATATATCATGTTACACATTTATTCTAAAACTTTTTTGTAACACAAAAATCTTGAATTTATCTCACGGTAACACATTTATCCTAAACTTTTTCTTATTTCTCTATATTTACCCAAAAAAAATTCTTCTTCTTTTCTTTATTTTTTTAAAAGTTCACTTTTTCAAGAAAACTGAGCTCGGTGAGGACCGCCGGAGCTCCCTAAAGGGTCACAAAGCCACTACCGGTAGCCCTCGCCGGCCAAATTAGATGCCAAAAATAAAAATTAAGAAAAAAAATTAGAATAAATGTGTCGTAACGATTCAAGTTTAGAATTTTTAATGTTACAAAAAAAGTTGAGGATAAATGTATTACAAAGAGATAAGTTCGACATTTCTCGTGTCACAAAAAAATGTTTGAGATAAATATATCACAAAAACATAAATTTGGGATAAAGGTTTAGGGTAATTTGTTTCTTTTGTCTCGTGCCAAGACAAGTGAGCGATTCCAACTAATCAGATCGCCTAAACTGGGAATTGTTTTAATCATGTTTATCATTTCGCCTCCATGATCCGACCACATCTTGTTGTTAGCGCGGCGATAGAGCTCGTGCTGGAGAGGGTGGCGCTGAGTGGAGCGGATGACCTTGCGGCTACAGGGGAAGCCGAGCATGCAGTGGAGCTCCCCGTCGTCGTGGAGGCGGATGATGCGATCGGGCTGCCTGCAAATCAAGAGACCAATCTCCTTCGGATCACAAATCTAAGCAAAAGCAATAGTGACAAAACAGAAACAAGGACAAAAGAAGAAGAAGAAGAAAGTGAAATTGACGATGGAAAAGTGCAAACAGCGAGTGAAATAATCACTGGGAAAGCTGTCTATATTGTTTTGAAGATGATTACATAATCAAAGGCTACAAACATGCGCATGAGTCGAGCAATACTATACACTAGTCACTATGCAAATGATATCCTCTTAGGTATGATCCTCACAATCAGGTGTGATCTTAATATGTGTCGAGTGTTCTGTTATAATTTGGAACGCTATGTCAATATGGAGGGATTATTGTCAATATCTAAGCTGAACAGGGTATTGAGCATCAAAATATCTACAGGCTAGAAGGATCACTATAAAGGTGAACAAACTAAAATGACATTAATCAAACGATGAACGAGATGAGAAGAATAAAGATATTACTGGTGGCTTGAATTGACCTAGATAAGGTGAATGGTTGGATGGACATTGGTAAAATAAGCCGAGAACGATGATGTTGGTTGAAACTTGAAAGGACCACACTAATGAAAAACTCTAGAGCAGGCAATGTTTAGTATAGCTTAGAAGGACTAGTCTAGTAAATTCACATTCCTCAATATGATTGGAATAACGAAGATATAGATGATAAGAAGGAACAAGAGCAGCAAAGCTTCACGACCTTAGATGGACTCGAGAACAAGAGAGTCTCACGATGTTGGAGAGTTTATAATGAAAACGATGGATTTGGGAGGAAGAAACATAACAGTGGATTTGCCTCATGATCTAGAAGAGTTTAGGATATTTTAACATGCTCTGGGTTCTATTTGAGTTTATGACCCAACTGAACCGAACTGCTTATAATGTCCGAACATGAGAAATATTCAGCCCAAAAAGACTTGAAATAGGCGATTCAGTTTGGTTCAATTGGAGCTGGTTCCAGCTTCTTTGATAGGCCTACTTCAGTTACCGATGAGCCGAGTCTCTTCTCATAAGAAACTGATTTTGTCACTTTATATCCTTATTTAAGACAAAGTTTACTATAAACTCTCTTTCAAGAATCTGACCCAATTTCATGCCTTTATTTGCAATTTTCCCTTAAGTAATGCATCATTTCTTCTCTCTCTCTCTCTCTCTCTCTCTCTCTCTCTCTCTCTCTTTTTTTGGGCTATGTCTTATCTTCCTCGTGCATTCTTCTTCCCGGTACGCTTGCCAGATTCCTTCTCCGTAATTGTCGCTGTTGTTGTCCATCATTGTCATCTATCACATTATGCAACAGTCGTAACCACTCCTTTGTATCTCTCGAGTAAACACACCATGGAGGTTGTGCCGCGAGTTGAGGTCGTCTAGCCTCAGCAAGACATTCGCCATCCAGAGGGTGTGTCCCAGATCTAAGGTCGACCAGAGAGAAAACTACGGTGATTGGCTACTATTGGCCTATGATGGTGGTGATAGATGGTGGCGATAATGGGCGGTGATGGTTGGCAACGGCGGAAATGGGTGGTGGTGGGCTTGAGAGAGGAGAAAAAAGAAAGGAAAGGTCGGGCAAAATAAAGAAGAAAGAAGGGTGGGACTATTTCCATTGTAACCTGACTAAACACTCTATTTTCAATGGATGAAAAATTTTGATTTTCATACTTGTATCGTTGCCTTCAGTTTACTGATATTCCTCTTAAGTTTCTTTGATATTTCGATAAAAGGGTAAGAAGAGAGAAGAAGGGAGAAAACGAAAGAAGGGTTTTAGTTAGCTTTCAACCTGGATTACTCTTCATTTGTCAAAATGCGTATTATCACTACATATGTAAAATCTGGTAGCGTTGATTACCAAGAAAAGCTTGCCACATGTTCCGGTAGAAGCGTCGATCTGCTGTCCTGCGGCAGCCAGATCATATCCAAACCAGGCACGATGGTTCATTGCAAGGTGCCGACATCAAGTTCATTTGCAACCTGCCATAAAATATGACATAATGTTTCAGCTTTTGAACACTCTGATCAAAGACGACATTACCTACATGTGATCTTAGAGTTTGTTAAAACCCCCAAATCAAGAATTAAAAAGTATGCTATCATCACCGCGAGGCAGAGCACTATCTGCGATTGGTTGAAATGCTACCCGCCAGCAAAATTTAGCGGTGAATGTTTCACTATCAAGATTGCCAAATGAATGAGTCATGCAACGCTTATTTTGTCGTGAATTGGGGTTCTCTTTGGGAAATAATGAAAACGGAAATCAAGCTGAACAATGTATCACATTTAGTCCCCATCGAAACGAGTCAAAATCATCATGCATTAAAACCAGAGCGGCCGTTGGCCGAAAGACAGCTATAATCTCTCCAAACCCACTTGCTATTAATCATCATTTTTGTCCCTTAACTACGCATAAAATAAGCCATCGATGGTGATGCATAAGCAAAGCGACGATGCTTTTCCATGGTTCCATGCAATACCATGGCCCAACCGAAGCTTTTGTTTAATTACGTTTGGCCTAATCTTCCATGTTGGACAAATCTTGTGGTTGGGAACCTCCAACCAATTTGATTCTCAGGCTGCTCCTAATCATTGGTAATTTATGTTTAACTTAATCATACATTAATCTAGGCCTGCGTGGAGATTAGCACGGAAAGGCCCTACTAGGGTGAGATCAGGAAGCATCCGTTTTGTCCATTGCTTCCGACCTCAATCGTCGGACCAAAACAAAGCCCTAATTATCAAATCCGATGAAAGCGATGGATGACTTGGACATCTTTTGTTACGCAACAATACGTGCACAATAAAGACATGGGACTTCCTGTGCACTCCTCATCAAACTATAACACAAGCAAATTAAAGAAGCTTCTCATGGGGCTATATCTTTCAGATTTCCCTCCTAAGGTATTAAAAAAAATAAAAGTCACCATAATCTCCCTACTTGTTTTAGTGTATTGCTATAGGTGTAGTGATGACGACCTCAAATTTGGAAGCTGGACCGGCCTTTACATAGCAATCCATCATCCTTGGATGAGACCTCAAATCGGGTCGCAAGTTGATCGAATCGTTCGGATAGAAACAAGCTCCGAAGACCTCTCAACGTCCGGGAAACCCCGACCTCCGTGGTGAATATCGCCTTCACCGGCCTATGATCGGACAGCCTTGATTCACCTCGTGTGTACAAATGCTGCTTCAATCCTTTTCCACACCAAATTATCCTGTCGCACCTGCATAAGAAAAGACGACAGATTAATTACATAAAAGAAAAGGAAAAATGAAAACCTTTTTATGCTTATTCTTTTCAAGCTCTTAACGACGGAAGTTCAAGAAAATGAATTTACCATGCCGGAGAACGCCTTTTTTCTCCTTTTTTCCCTTGAAAGCATCCGTAATACAAGTCCGAGTTTGGAATATACTTGTATGTCGGGGCGAATTGGATCGCCCCTTCGTGCCAACCTTGTAATACATGCCCGTTTATCAGCTCCATCCTCAGCTTCATTTTTACAACAAAAAGAAAAAAGATGACTTTTAGAACGAGCCGATGTGAACTGAGAATCTGGGCTTTTATCATGAGGATTGAATATACAAAGACCAGTATCCTTCCTTATACATGTGGTACAAGTAATTCAATTCGATAAGTAGTAAAGCATTGTAATGAACGATAATCTCCAACTACTGTAAACAGAATGATATTCTATCATGAGACTACTTCAAGAGCTGACTATTTCGCATCATTCGATCTAATAAAATTTCGAATATTCTGGGCTATAGGCTAGCTACCTGGTCTTTGTCTAGCAATGCATTCCATTCTTTTTTGTCCACCAGTTCTCTGGTGGTCGCTTCCGGTAAGGAAATCCGGTAATTCAAGTCCCCGAGCAAAATAACCCGACTGCATCCACATACCAGACACAATCAGCTGAGATCAAACATATATTTTTAAGCTTAATATATTGTTTAAGAACCGCTAATCAGGGTTTCACAATCGTTTATGCGTTGATTAGTAGGTCAACTTGTTTAAACTGTAGGATAATACAGAAAGTGGACCGCCTTGCCACTCTGGTTCTCATTCGTTTCAGGCGGTTAGTCTACTTAACTTAATTGGCTGGAGAACCAATAAAATAATTCCTCAACAACCATTAAATTCACCTAAAATGGTTTAATTGACTAATCAATCTTCTTTGGCGGCCCAATGTCCATGTCGACAAATGCACAGTTTTGAACAAATGATTGTTTATCACATTTAACCACGTCTTATCCTCATGGTTTCTAGCGAAGAAACATTTTCAACAGGAGTAATGAATACATAAATAAATGGAATTGGTTAGACGGTTTGAAAACCAGCAAACAAAACATAGAAAAATATAGTTTCACGTACTCATGGTCCAGAACTTTTCTAGGTAAAGTAAGCAAAGGGCCTTTAGGAAAGGTTGTCCGAGATAAAATCTCTGCCACGTTGGATGTTCGACACTTTTCATCTCCTTCTCTACCACCGGAGGCGAGATGAGTGCACAGAAAACAGAAGCTTGTCTCGTGCAATTGAAACCTCACTGAAACTGATCCCTGCGAATTAATCCAAAATTAAGAAGAACTGAGATGGAAAAAAAAAAGTATTTATTCTCATATTATGTGGCTGGGCGTATGGTACTGGATTCCCTAAGGTAGTTTATTTTTCAAATGTTAGGTAGGACCATTTGAGATGGGGTTGTGCGTGTGCGTGTGCGTGTAAATGCATTATTTGTTACGAGGATCTTCACATTAGGAGCTTCTTGTTCTCTTCTATATCTCGGCGACGTTACAAGTCACATCTCATGTATGGCCCATAAATTTCACAGTCACCCTTATCCGCGTAAGTTGATGGTTTCAGTGAACGAGACGACGAACGGAAACGTGAACGGCAACAGAGGATCTCATCCCCGTTCGACATGTTATGGACAATCTACAAAAACGAGTATTTATCATACCTTGTTGCCTAGGCAGCCCATAACGCCACAACCGACGCATGAAACGCTCGGATGACTAACATAGGGACGGAGATCACTGCGAACCCACACCGAGATGAATATCCCCACCATTTGCTTGCTGATAACACAACGAAACTCTCGCCCATGCATACTCTTCTTCTCATAGTCAGATCGATGGCGACAATCACGGTTTACATTCAACGTCTCTCTGATGAGCGAATTCCATTTCATGCAGATATTCACGTTCTCAGACCCCAGAACATTGGAGGGCTTCAATGGCACTATCTCTTGAAACCTGAATCAAACAAGGGAAGGGAGATCATCTTCACGCGAGAAGTTGATCTCTACCAAGTTCATGAAATTATCGTTTAAGCTATTATTGAATCATACCGATCACAGTAAGAAAAACGAGAAAGTATGGAGGACAATACCAGAGCCTACAAGTAGAGCATATTCTCGTGTATATTTTCAGTAGTTTGTTTTTGTTCATCTATTGTACTATCTATAGAGCATGCTGAGGCAACTTATGATTCATTCCACGTAGTTTTCTTTTGAAGTAAACCATTTGCAAAACTCCTGATCCATGCAAGAAGCAATTATTTTATACAATTTCTCATTTTGATTTTATGTATTACAATGGACAGCCTAGAAAGTTAGAATAACATATCTTGTCCAATTGGTCATTTTGATTTCATTCTGGAAGGCTTTTTTTTGTTATTTTGTTTTGTTACTTACCCTAGAACGTAGATATCGTAGGAGTCGTTGCACGAATATAAGAAGTCCTCCATTGCCAAATCTTCATGAGGTGCAACCCCACCAACATTCCAAGTACTAACGAAAACTCTAAGCTCCTCAAGAGAGAAGGAACAACAAAAGAAGTTAGAATTATGATCGTCTTACGTAGACCATGCAATTATTTCTAATATCATGTTAAACTTGACTGCAAAACCTTCTTTACAGGGTTCAGCTGTTAAAAAAATTTATGGAACAGAAATAAACTGTCATGCCGCAACCTTAAATATATAATCACCAGGTGACGAAAGAAGGATGGGAAACTAAAAATCAGATAGGAGGGGGTTTTGAGAAGATTACTTGTACTTGAGGGTGTCCTTGTGGTGATTCAAGATGTTCTTGCCTCTCAAGGAAGGTTCTTCCAATATGGGGAAGTCAAGGAGAGAGTCTTCAACGTTGATGGGGTAATCGGTCACGAAGTTATAGCTTCCCAATCCCTTCTTCAAGATCTTGTTAGCTACCAATCTGGTCCACATGATGATGATCCGATCAAATCAGCAAGCTCCTGTTCATTAGTACGTTAATATAATGCAAAAGGCATGGATATTATCACAAGCCAGTGTCACTAAAGAACATTCAGAGAAGATTGGATTTACTCTTGCTATTCTGGGAATTTGGCATGAGAGAGAGAGAGAGAGAGAGAGAGAGAGAGAGAGAGAGAGAGAGAGAGGGAGAGGGAGAGGGAGAGGTTGCAGTCTTGGAAGGTAGAGAAGACTGGGGAGGATTGGTTGAATAAGAGAGCCAACCCAGATAAAAAGAAATGGAGAGAGAGAGAGAGAGAGAGAGGTCCCTCCACATGTTCATGTCCTTTATTTTCTTCCATTCTGATTGGTTTGGGGTTTCTAATAAGCAACGGATGTTTTCTTCCACTCTAATTGCTTTGGCTTATAGATATAATCATTGTCCACCTTTATTTTCAGCTAAATCTGAATGCAATCGACGTCCGTATCTGTAACCCACCAAGCTGCTTGATTGGTCGAATTGAGATTAAAGAAAATAATACGATTCTCTAATTATTTGCAAGTTGAGCTTCTATTAATTCAGTTATCGCGTGTATATATAGTTTCGATTTTTAAATCTACATAAAACCATATATGACTGCGATTTAAGATAATCGCAATTTCACAGATATTTGAAATGGCATTTTCATCCATAATACGAAGAAATTTCTTGACACCGATTTTCTCATCATTGAATTACACACAAGCACGTCGTCTAAATGTATTAGTAATGAAGTTTCTACGCAAGTGATATTCACATTTGGTAACCTATCAAATTAAAAGTATGGCTGGAGTTAATTTTGTCCAATCTCAAGAATGAAGCGAAACACAATCCTAAGGAAAATAAATTGAATTTTTTTTTTGTTCAAATGGGAGTCATATGTATGTATACTTTCCTTTTGTCCTTGTGCTAACAGCTTGTTAGTAGATTTGAAGGTTATCTTACGTACCGCATAGCGCAAGTGGACGAGTCGCAGAAAATGGACTTTGTAGCATGATGATCCGCAGTGTCGTTGGATGATGTGGCACCAGTAATAATTGCCTTTAATATTTCTAATTTTTTAAATAATGTGAAGTATACTAATATCAGCATTGATATAATAAGAGAAGTGACAGAATTTAATGGATGTCAAACACAAATGTTAGTGGAATAGGCGTCTACCATGGACGTCCACATGATAATAACAAATTCACAAGATTGATTAAATGAATGTTAGTGGAATGGACATAGTGCGATGCATATCTTGGTGGCGGCTATTTTTATGAAGAAAGTTCCAAAACTTTTTTCTTGGGATAAGAAGAGGCCAATTCAAGCAATCTGCAATCGTATATGGCACATTGTGAAGATGGTTTTCTTGTAATATATTTATATGGACTCTCTTGCATCCACTCTTGTGGAGCTAATTTGAGCTGGTCTAGCTACAAAACATTGTAAAGTAGCGTACTTGTAGAATCAAAATCAGGATAGGAACGTAGTAGCCGGATCGAGATTACTTGAAAAATTAAAAGTAGAGTTATAAGTTCTTGATTTGAAATTTGTTTTAGAAATCCATGGCTGTTATTCTTTTAGTGATGATTGAACCAAAAAATTAAAGAAGATGTCAAGTTAAAGTATCTATGTCAACATCGTTGGCATCTACCAATTTCCTTGGCAATTTTAGGTTTGTTGAAACCTGTATATGTATGCATACACATAACATGTTTTGTAGACAAACCAGAAATTAAATGCGGATGAATAATCCGAATGCAAATAGATAATAAGAACCCATTGAATTCACTTTGTGTCCTTAAGATAATTTTTCCCTCCAATGTTACCTAAGGTTTTTGGACAATTACCTCCTGAGATAGAACATATTATTTTTCCTATGAAGTAGTTTTACTCCAATAGGAAACCTTCGAACTCAACTTTTCGGAATAATCGCACAAAATAATGATGATGAAGAAAAAAAGAATCACAAAAACTGAATGCAAAAAAAAAAATTCGAAGGAGACAATATTTGTTTCATAGGCAACAAAGTGGTTAAGAATGAAGAGTCACGAAACATAATAAATATCTTCCAACGAACATGCTTATTCAAAGAAAAAAATTTCCAGACAAGCATATCTATTCGAATTGTGTACGTTCGAACAAGAACAAACTTCCAAACAAACATGTATATTCTAAGGGTGATCGATTTCCGGGCGATTCTCGGTCCCTATCATTTGGAATTGAGAACCGAACCAATAGAACCGGTTCCCTATTATTTGGAATTAGGAATCGGACCAAACTGGACTAGGCGGTCTGATCTGGTTTCCGAATGAGTAATTATTAATTACCGGCGACGCGCTAGCTTTGTTTTAAGTTAAAATATATTCTACACAATGTAAAAGACCAGAAAGATCTATGTTCCATAAATAAATAAAAAAAAAAAAACACCATCCACCAAGAATATCCCTCTTTCCACATTCCTCTATTGCCATTCTGGAAGCAGCAAGAATATGAAACCTTATGCTCTGGGGCTTTTCACATAAACCTTGGGAGCTTTCATTCCAAAGCATCTTCAAAATGATGCTCGAACTGGATCGCCAAAGCTTACTTCCACTGTGTTTCCCTTCTTTTTTGGTCGGGGGGCTTATTGTTGTGGCCGTTTTAAAAAAGTATATTCCCAAGCTACTCTGTTAGTAGTAAGTTGATAATACCTATCATTGGCCCGAGCCAAGCTTAATAAAGAGGCATAATCCAAGTTTATTTGTACATAAACCACAGTAGCAATAGAAGAGAGACATTATCCACTTTGACCATTTGTTTGGCATGTGTTTCAATAGTCCTATAATGCCAAAATATTAGATATTGGGTTGGCAAGAGAGGAATGTGGAAAGAGGGATATTACAAAAAAAAAAGGCGGAATCGTGGAGGGTTAGGTCTTAGGTGACCCGATTCATCAAAAAATAAAAATATGATATATAATTTTTTTATATTTTACTTTTTCGGGTGTGCGGTTCCATCCCCGGAACTGGTAACCGGACCGAAAATTCCCGATTTCATTTATGTATGTTTAAAGAAACAACTTCTAAACAAATATATATGTACATATTGCGTCCATTCGTACAAAAAACAAACTTCCAAACAAACATGCATGTTCAGATATGATGAAATAAAACTAATAAGCTTCATCCCTCACTTCTCATTCACCTTCTTACTGGATTTTAAAACCAGAGTCTCAATGACGTTTTGGGGGAAATTTTTCTTTCCTCATTTTTATTCGAGAATATATGTTGAAGGTTTAATAAAAATCACTCCTATTACTATTTTGCCTGTCATTGTAATATATTTGTTAATGCGTTATGTGTTTTAAGTGCAAATAATCAAATTGCAATCAAGAAAAGAATGCTAATAAACATGCGCAACACACAATTTAGGTCAATCTCCCAACTAACTAAATTTTTTTTCTAAATTGATTTATCAAACAAGAATATAGATTTACGTAAAATTTGACAAATTTGGAGTCTGATTTACCAATTGCATATTTTGCTTCACTATCCTTGTTTCTATTGAGTATGGTACAACTCTAACTCACAAATTGGACTGAGTTACGATATTGTTACATAACCATACATATATTCCATTCGGAACATTATTGATAAAGCTAGCTTTTGTTGAAGTAAATCAAATATCATTAATAAATTGGAAACTTACATTATAATTTGGAATTTCTAGAGTTCTATAATGATCAAATTTTGTTCAAAGAATTTAATGGGACGCCAAAGGCTCGTGAGGGAAGTCGAGTGAATTCCCCCAGCTGACCATAATGCTGATCTGTTTCCTTCTCTGTATAAAATGTAAGTTTGAGTCCCACGTAATTTAATTTTGGAAAAAAAAAATGGTTCTCTAACGACAAATACATAATAGATTTTTTTTAAGCATGAGAGATTAGCTTTATTGAGTGTGACAATCTATTTTATTCATGAAAAATTATCCAAAAAGTCATAAACATAATATACTCTCGTCAATTTAGCCCTGAAGTACTTTGATTTTGTCAATTTAATTATAAATACTTTCAAGTTCTGACAATTGATTTCATCTAACCAAATTTAGCCAGAAACCCGCCTACATGAATGTTGATAGTACCACATAAGACGGTCGGGGTTTAGATGGACAAATTCATGTGATTATTTATAATTTTTATTATATTCTTTTATTTTTTTAACCAAATCTGGCAAGGGTCAGTCACCCTCATCAGTCGCTGGGCAAGGGCTACAACCCTCGCCAAGCATGGAAGGGGAAAAAAGGAAGGAAAAAAAGAAGAAGAAAATTATAGAAATTGTCCACATCAACTCGGGTAGTGTTAAGTCAGGCAGTTGGTGTTCACATCAACAATCCCTAACTAAAATTGATTGGATGAACCCAATGGCAAAACTTGAAATGTTTATAACTCGACTGACAAAATTGAAATATTTGAGTCCGAATGAGCTATAGTGCAATCGGTGTATGACATTTTTGGACAACTTTCCCTTTTATCCACGTTAATCGAATAATGCTAGAATACATAGGTTGATACTCTACTTAATGGCAGTAGCTTCTTACTGTGCAACGTTTTCGTATTTTCTCTTAATTTGAAGATTTTAATTGCTCACTATCCTACTGACCATGAACTCAACTCAAGGATAGAAAATAATAAAAATGTGTAATCATCATCATATTACTCATGTATAGATCAAATATATATCCCCAAGAATCCGCCACATATTTTTGCAAGAATTTTATATGAACTTGTTAGATTTTGCGTGTGTAAAATCCTCAAGCTCATGTGCAATGCTCCAAGTTGCTTGGAATGTAGGATGTTATAATCTCATTGCTTACATAATTTGCTTATCTTATGGTGTTTCACAGTATAGTATCTTCATGTTTCCACTTATGAAAAGCATTTCAAAAGTGCTGGCTAACCAAAACAACATGCGATTGGGTTCAATACATAGAAGACGTCCTCACAGCCAGACAAGTTGGGTATATTTTATGCCTCTTACGTGGTTTACAATATGAATCCTGTCGTGTCATGGACATGCTAAAAAAAAAATACTTTGCATGACCTCGCTGCAGTGTCTAACCTAACCTTGGAAGATCCAGACCGCAAATACATCACGTTTAGTTTATATTCGTGGTCACATCACGACGCTATTGGTTCGACTTTCATGCAGGGCGATCGAGATTGGCTGCCTGCTTATTATAATGCACTCAGCTTTCTCCATTAGCAGCAATGGATCTGGAGAAATGATTAAAGATTCTGCAACTGGTGGTAGAGATTTGATGACCGCACTCATCTGCAACCACACAAATCGAATCCACGAGTTCGTCGTCGTTTCGATTCAGTGACCTCGGCATTGAAAACTCAGTACGCCCTCTCTCGCCCTCTGTCTCTCTCTCTCTCTCACATACGTCTTCTGTGCATTTGTAAATCACCCACCATTGTTGAGCGCTAGAGCTGTGATTCCACAGTTTTCTCGTTTGGTTCCGTGTTGACCTCTGCCTTTTCAAGAAGCGTGAGGATCAGATTAGAAGCTACAATAATAACAAGAATAAAATAAATAAGAGGAGCTTTCCGGGAAGCCCCCTTTGTTGTTTAATAACGTACAAGCAAGCCTATTTGCCGTTTCAAGTGAAAGAAACGCCATCTTTCCATGTCGTCAAATATCTTAATAGATAATTTCACAATTGTCAAGAAACCATGTTGCTTTATGATGGTGAAGTCAAGAGTCTACGTGAGCAGCACTTATTTTGGAAGTAGTTAATCTGAGATAGAGAAGTAAGGCAAAAACTGTCTTATTCCAATGAACGAAATCTTACATTAACGAAAAAAGTAACATCAGCCATTAGTTTGGTGATTGTAGCACAATTCGCCCCTCAAATTGAAGGGCCAAACCGGGTCGTAGCTTTCCATGTTTGGTCCATTCATTTGTTTTATTTTGTTTTTCGAATTGACGATATAACTACCTTGAACGAGTCTGCCTAGCGTATCTTCATCATCACGTAAGAAGTGGTTTTTCTTTTTCTTTTTTCCTTTTTTTGACAATGGAATGGGCCCCCGCAAAAGAATCTGAGTAGGCCCAAGCTCCGAAACCATTAGAACCAGAAGTGAGTCCTAAGAGCAGCCCACTAAAAGCTGATGGTCTTAATCAACTCTCCTTTGGCCCAAGGTACGTTTGACACTCGCCAAAGAGCCTTAACATTGCTAGATCATCCACATCGAAAATCATTTACGATAATCGTCGCTTGTTTCGATCTAAAGTTGCTTCTAAACCCACTAGCGTCTCTCGTATGTCGGTTTTTCTGTACACACCATGCATCAATTGCTCTCGCTTTGGATCATTATGACTCGGCTTCCTTCCCACTCTTTTGACATGCACCGGTCAACTTAACATGTGGGTTTTCTTCTTCTTCTATCTTTTTTCCCTCAACTTTAAGATGTGTAGTCGAGTGTATTATTCATGCCAGAATTACGCACAATGAACACTTTTTTGAAACTCTTACAAGGATGGGAATGATGCTCCACATCCGTGGGTCTTAATTGGACTTCAAGCAACTTAAGCAAGCTCCAAGTGCCTGAGGAATTTTCTCTATTCATACCAGTGTAATTATAATGATAATGTGCACATAACAGTTAGTAGGCCCAAGCACATGTTTGGATCTTGCCCACCAACAATTTCATTGCTTTTGTGGACAATTCGTAAGTTTGCACTATTGTGGAAGTGGAAAGGGGAATGACGGAATAATGCTTAGGTACTACATATTATTTATAGAATGTAGTGTGTCAATAAGATGATAAGTCGTTTGGGTATCAAATGCGAATTACTTGTCTAAATGCATCGCATCGCTTAATACACTAATTTTGTGAACTCATTATAATGTATTTTACATTAGATATAGCAAAAGATGGCAAATCGAAGGGTCGGCTCCATTTCAATTCTTAGTTTAAGACTCCGTTCGTTCATGCCAAAATAACTTCTAGGAATATATTTTCCAAATTTTCTAGCATTCGTTTCACGGAAAACAAGATAGTCAATGAAAATATTTTTCAATGATGGAAAAAAATTGTTTCAAAAGTGAGGAAAATGTTTTACTTTTCTTAAAAGTGAAAAATATTTTTCATCTTCTTTCACCACCTTTGAACATTTTCCATCTTCTTTCAAAAGTAACTTTTGACCAACGGCCAGTCAATGTTAAGAAAAAATTAAAAATCAATTTTTTTGTCATTTTCCACGAAAATGACTTCCTAGAAAATATTTTTCAAAAATGGTACATTTTCCGTAAAACAAACAGAGCCTAAATATCAAGTTATACTCAAATCTAAGTCCTGAACATTTCAAATGCACGTCAGCTCGGGTTGGAATCGATTTGGTCTTGATTCATTTTGAGTTGTCTAGTTTTGGGACTCAAGTCAAGATCAATTTTGGTCTTTATTAGTTTCAAAGTCTTCTTGGATCACGGATTGTTTTCATGCAAGCCTTCTTCCATTTCGATTGGTTCGACCCGATTATTGCAAGTAAATATTTATACGTGTTAAGGTTGGATCTCCATGATTATCAGTCATATCTAAATAAATTGCTACTTTTACTGATTACAATTATATACCAGTAATAATGAAGTAAATTATATGTCATAAAATAATAACCGATAAGAATGTCAAAATGAGATGTCCTCTTTTCAGCAAGTGCTGTGAAACCCATTCTAGTTTCAGACAATTTCACGTTCGGACTTTCTCGGATTAGGAATTGAATTTCAGGTTTGTATCGGTTGGGTATTGCAAATGTTCTTATACTACTCTGTGACTTGCTTAGAAATTTGGCTTTCACTGGAGCAGCAGCACATGTCTTGGTTTAGATTTTTCAGAAAGATGCTTTGCACAACAAAATTCTCCACCAAGATGAATCGCAAGTCTAAAGAACAACATTCATGACGGATGAACAACGGGTTTTTAACTTAGAACAGTGACATTTCTAGTCTTTAACAGCCACTGCACGATCGTTTCTACAGTTTTGCCTGATGTGAAATGTTCAATCTCGTCCTTCTCCAAAATAAAGCGTAATCAGCGTTTGGAATCGAGACGAAATGTGTCACTCACTATGCATTTCACCTTTCTTCCACAAGCTCTTTATAGAAATTGTGTGTTTACTAATTTCCATTTTTAACATTTTGATGCATTTCAATTGATGATACTGAATATTTTCAAATTGTGCAGGAAATCAAATCGATCCTACATTTAAGAAAGCATTGCAATATTTTTCCCTCGCATGAAACATAAAGAGAGATGGCACTTCTAAAGCTGCCATGTTCCTCATCTCAACAATTGCTGCATAAATTTGCAGAGTGTAGATAAAGATTAGGAATCGTATTATTGATAAGGCACATCTTTTTGTCAATCAAGAAGTACATCATATTCGTAACTTGGAGAGTGTACAAAAGTATTTGATTAGTGAATAACTTATAATAATTTACTACCCAATTAGTTTTCAGATAAATTAAGATCATAAGGAGATGAAATTCGAAAACATGTGGTATACACATTTAACACCCCGGCTATAGGATAACACACATACCCGCTTTGCGTTAAACATTGATCTTAATACATCGAGATAAGATTAATTAGAGTGCAAGACTGAAAAAATTATTAAATCTTGAAGTGATAGCAAATGATAGACTGGATACACAGATCGTGGATATGGATAGGGTGGCAAGTGGGGGTCTGTCCATCACTAAAGTGCCCCACCATCCGAATGATTTACCTTGTCCCGTTGTGCATTACTTGTCATCAATGCCATGCTTCTTGGTCTTTGCAAAAACAACTATCTATGCCTTATGATGATCGACACCCTTTCCATTTTTTATCAGGAAAGTGGCGCATTATTTTCTCTTATTCCCACTAGGAAGAGTGGCACCGGAGCAATATAAAAAGTTTGCTCCCACTCTGCGCTCCGACGTCCATTCTTACTTTCTTCATCTTTCCCTTTCCCCAAGAGAAGTTGCAGAGCCACGGATGACCATGGCTGCTTCTCTCACCTCTAGTCTCGCATTGTTGGCTCCTCTTGTTCTAGCAATGATGGTGTGTTCGGGTTCGGCTCGCGCCGAACTGGAGCGGTTCGAACACTCACCGAAGCCCGACGGCTCGCTGAGCTTCTTGGTGGTGGGAGACTGGGGAAGAAGAGGACTTTACAACCAAACTGAAGTTGCTTTTCAGGTCACAGTCTCATTCTTCTACAATTCCTCTTTGGTGTTTTAGAGAGCCCTCTATGTGACTATATATGTATGAATGCACGTGTATATACATGTAGTCATGGGTCTTCGTGTGAAATATCGCCATCGATGCTGTGTATGGTGAAAGACATGCATGACATAATGAAATACACGAAATGGAACCGGCGCGTGAAAAGATCCATGCGACTTGTCACCTCATAGACAAAATTATCAACTGCATATGTTCCAATCTTATCCTAAACTCAGCCAACCAGAAGTTTATTTACTTGGACTATAATATATGCTTTCCCATGCGGTACAACGCAGACATGCGACTGAGAAAATTATTTATTTCGGCTTTTCAAAGCAGTATCAAAACGTCCAATTACTATTCTCGACGCCACGCGGACTTGGTTTCATCATTGTGGCTCCTGATGATTTGGGTCGTGGATTATTTTATCCTCGTCGAGCTCCTTACTTGCGTATTGATTTGCGTCATTGAACGCAGAAGATCAGTGTAACCTTGATGTTCTCTGCTCTTTAGGGGGAAGGGAAGTCGCCGTACAATGATTCAATTGCAATGCTTTTGTTTTATCTGTCAAATCTACTCTTGACGTTGCGACTTGAGGGCTTAATTATGCTTGATTTTTAGGATAGATGAAAGCGAATGGCTATATACATGTGTGAACTTTGGAAGCTTGAATTAGCTCTGCGTGGCAGATGGGCATTATCGGAGAGATGATGGACATAGATTTCGTAGCCTCCACGGGCGATAACTTCTACGACAACGGACTCACTGGCGTCGACGATTCCGCATTCGACGACTCGTTCTCCAAAATCTACACGGCACCTAGCTTGCAAAAGCAATGGTACAATGGTAATTTCCTGGCCCATTAATAATATGGAAGTTTAGGCGACGCAGGTGCAACTAAATCCTAGGCTCACATTGACACTATATCAGTATGACACGGTTGTTACAATGGAAAGAGAAAATCTATCTGACCTAGTAAGCTATCGAAAAGGAATATACGGGCGTTCTGAGTTCTTCGGAATAGTGACGGTGAAGCAAGTTAAGATTGCCTAATAAAAAGGTTGTATTGAACTGGCAAAAAGATAGGATTTTTCGACAACTAGATACGCAGCCATGTCAGGACAAACCACAACAACCTGTCTTTGAAAATCAGTAAATCCAAGGTCTTTTGCAGGGACAAAACTTCGGCCAGAATTATGGTCAGAATTTGATTCCTAAGAACCCTGTGATTGGCCAAATAACTCAGCCTACGATCGCTGTAAACCAAGAGTCTTTGGCCAACTTAATCGAACTGCTTTTCAATCCTCTAAACCTATTCATATGGGAAATGATCACTGATTCGTATCGGTACTACTCCTTCCTTTTTGGTGCATACAGTTTTGGGCAACCACGACTATAGGGGTGATGTTGAGGCACAGCTTAGCCCCATCCTGAGAGCATTCGACAACAGGTGGCTCTGCTCCAGATCTTTCATTGTCAATGCCGGTAAGCCAAAAGAATAGAGTTTTATAAGTAGTTTATTTCTAGATGCATACGCATTCCGTTCCATTCCATTAATAGTGTTTAGGAAAATACATTTCCCCCTCGAAATGAAGCATGGGTAGGTTCATATACTCAAAGATTTTGCAACTGTAGGATCTACTTTATCTTATGTGCTGATTAGATATCCTCAATTACCTTTATGTATGAGCAGAAATTGTGGACATCCTGTTTGTGGACACAAAAGGGTGTAGGATCTACTTTATCTTATGCGCTGATTAGATATCCTCAATTACCTTATGTATGAGCAGAAATTGTGGACATCCTGTTTGTGGACACAAACCCTTTTGTAGATCAGTACTTCACAAAGCCAGGAGGCTATAACTATGACTGGAGAGGAGTATTGCCCAGAGAAAAGTATCTCTCCAATCTCCTCAAGGTACATACCATTCATTTAGCCCGTACCTGGATGTACCCTACGCGTGATGTGTTATGATCTGGAGAGCACACACATCAAAATCAGTAATCGAGAAGGTTCCGATCCGATTTCAACTCGGTGTCGCAACGGTTGATGCAGGATGTGGGTTCAGCTTTGAAAGAATCGAGGGCCAAATGGAAGATTGTGGTCGGCCACCATACCATCAGAAGTGCTGGATTCCATGGGGACACTGACGAGTTGGTAAAGCAGCTTCTTCCAATCCTTGAGGTAATTCCAATTCCTCAAATTAACCATCATGGCAAAATATATAAGTCCTTGACAACAGCTAACCTGGATATCTTCACAATGTTCTATCTCCAGGAGAATAATGTCGATCTGTACATCAATGGCCATGACCATTGCTTGGAGCACATATCAACAGCCGACAGGTAACGTTTCGCTCATCATCTTAGAAAGACCAAAGACATAAATTTTGCTCTCGATGGGAATACAAAAGAGGGAAAAAGAGGAGAATTATTTAAGTCACGACTGACTATAACAATGAAAGTTCTGTGAAATAGGGAGCGATTATTCTATTTCATGATTTGCAAGTAGAGTCATAGTGGTCCGATTTTTTGACTTTGAAAATCAATGAGGAAATTTTCTACTCTAGTATTACTAATGGAAAATGAAAATCACTCGTCGTGTCATTGATTAAAGCAAGATTCAATATCTATCTTCAATTTTATAAAAGCTAAAAAGATAATGGATTCTATTAACGAGCATTCTCGAGACACTTGTCGAGAATACTTTATGCGATAGCATTCGAGTTTCAAGACACCGATTATGCAATTCTTGAAGGCCATCAATGCATTTTAAACCGTAAAGTTTCTTTAATTTAGTTTTAACGAGCACTTGTTAACAAAATCCAAACGATAATGGGGGTGAATAATCGGGTTGTCAAACTGGGGCGATTTTCATGCAGCCCGATCCAATTCTTGACGAGCGGTGGTGGGTCGAAGGCGTGGCGGGGGGTGGTAAGACGGCCGACACATCCGGAGGAGATCAAGTTCTATTACGACGGGCAAGGCTTCATGTCGGTGAGGGTCACTCCGGCCCAAGCCGACGTCGCTTTCTACGACGTTTCCGGCAGCGTTTTGCACACGTGGAGCAGGAACAAGGACATCTTCTCCATCTTGTAGGGAAAGATTTGTATTTCTGCTTGATATTTGCTTGAAGATTTGCGATTATCTTTTGGTAAACCGTCGTTTTCAAGTCCATCGGTTTCTCTATTTTTTATTGACCTTATGCTGGTTGAATTTCAACTGCCAATCAAAGCTATACTTTCATAAATTACGATTGCCGATTTTGTGGTGACGCAAAGATTTAGCGTTGCTCTTACATAGAAACTGCCTACATATTCCGGAAGCATTCATGCTTTCAAAAGATGTTATCTATACATTTCGACTTTTAAACCCGACCAACCCGCTCGATATGAAATAAGAACAATATTAGGCTTTCGCTAATGGGAAAAATTGTCCAAATAATTCTAAATTTATTACGCTTTTTATCATTTTAATCATGGAACTCTCAATTTTGTCAATTGACTCGTAAATTTTTTATATTTTATCAATTGAGTCGATTCAATCAATTTTGACCAAAAATCATTTACGTATACATAAAATGCCCGAGGTCGATTTTAGTTTCTTTTTCTTGTTTCTTTTCTTCTTCTTTTTTTCTCGCCCTAGGCCAAACAAGGTCATAGCTGATTCTCCCCTGGTCTAGGCTAGGGCTTCTGCACCATCGCCAGCCATGAGCGAGGGCCTTCACTCCCTCACCTAAATCCATGCAAGACAAGGGCATGAGCAACTTTGCCGGCCTATTAGGGCTAAAAAAGAAAAGGTTGAAAAAATAATCAAAATTGCAAGATAATAAAATATTATTAATAATTCTCCATGTTGGCATTGGTTGTAGCAAATAGGGTGTCCGGTGTTCAAGTTAGCAATTCCAGGTCAAAATTGGCCAAATAGACTCAATTTGCAAAATTCAAAAAGATTTAAGACTCAACTAATAAAATTGCAAGATTTATGACTAAATTGACAAAATTGTAATAAGTTTAAGACTTTTTAGACGATGTTTTCCTTGCTATATGGAAGTTAAGAGCGTGTCATGCTTTTACATATTTTATCACATAGGCTCACTTATCATCAATATTTAAGTCCCCATCAACAAACCTCACCTTCGCCTTGTTAACAAAGTTCAATGAGAGTTACCGAGGGGACCTAGTCCCGGGGAACTAAGAGATTGCCTGGTCACAAGCGATCTCCCATCTGAGGCCGCAACCTCATATACGAGGTTACAACATCAATCATGAGGGCAACTAGACAGATAGAGAGAAGATATTAGATCGAGGTTTTTCATGGAGCAAATTTCACTTAAAAGAGGGACATTTCTTGCTTCGTTTAAGATAATTGGACTTGATTCAGCTATCCCTACAAATGGTCTCGGGTCGACCATGTAATATCATCCTTCGATTTCTAGTTTCTTCAATAGGATCAATGAATTATTAGTAAATACTTAATGTAGAATTTCCATTTGCTTAAACGACAAATTAGATGTCATTTATTAACATAAATTACTACATGTTGAGTAGGATTTTTTTTTTAGAAATGTTAGGTCTTTAACATGTTCATTTTCCAATGACGCAAATTATTATATGGTGATTTGAGATGAACTTATTACTTGAACAATTAATGACAAACTTTTTTTTGTCCATTGTCCTGCTTAATGGATTGGAAACCACGTCAGAAAATGGAAAACAACACTAGACATTTATATGCAGTTTATTGACTAGATTGAACATTTAACAGTATTCATAGACCATATGGTTCAAAGTCCAAGAATATAATGTCACGTTAAACTAAAATTTAGTAGTCAATTTACATCGTTTTCTACGGGGAATCTATTTCCTTTTGCACATAGTTTAGATGGTGCTTCCATGAATCTCCGGTTGCTGCATTATTGTCATTGACCTCGACATTTCCCCACGACGAAACCCGACATCTGGGGGCATTCAAGAAAAATCTCTTTTGGAGGGATTGTTTCCCTCAGATGACTACGCAACCCCGTCCGAAGCCATTTATTATATTCCGATCTCAAGTTCAGACGCTAACCGGCGACACACGGCCCGCGCACATCGCCAAAGCCAACAATGTTTGACATCGTTCTATGTTTCCTCATCCGACGATGTTCCTAGTCCACAAGCCACCCATCACTGTCGACCCCGCTCCCGTCCAACCCCAAAGCTATCTTCTCACCATCAAACACCGCCCAACAAAGCTATATAATGCCCTGACCGAGGACCATCTAAGGCATCAGCCTCAAGAAAGTCATTCAAGCCCTCCGTCTGTTCGTCTTCCCTCCATCAATTTCTGATCCGATCTCCCGATTGCTTAATTTGAGCCTCTGGGCACATCTCTGTGACAAAACGGGAGGATGATTAAAGGTGGGCATCGTTTGCTCTTCATGGGCGGCTTGTTGCTATGGCTGTGCATGGCTTCGCCGTCCGCTTCGGAGTTGCAGCAGCTCCAACACCGCATCAAACCCGACGGGACTCTGAGCTTCTTGGTCGTCGGAGACTGGGGAAGAGAAGGGAACTACAACCAATCTGAAGTCGCTTCCCAGGTTATCACGTACACCCCTTCTTTTCTTCTGTCAAGCGCATGAAGGGCGATTTTCTTTAGGCGTTTCTTGACGTTGGAATCTCACGATGACTTAAAAACGTCAATTTGATTTCAAGAAATCTATGGAAAGCCACTCATTTTTACCCCCATCAATCAACACAAACACTAATGGCCGACGGTTTAGTTGATCCATGAACAAGGTCCCAGTCCTCCATAGATTGCACCCAATAAAATTCATCCTTATAGATGAGGTCATATTTAGTTTCCCCAAAACATCTTTTGTGCGCGGTTGAAGGTCTTAGAACGTTGTGTCTATTTTTTTTTAACACTTAAATGAACAATCAACTCGAGAACATACACTGAATGTGCAATTCAGCGCCTTTTCGTCGGCCATTTTTTAGTGCCATTAGAGAAGAATCTAATGTTATGGGTCCGAAGAACTTCACCGCCCTCTTTGGAAAGAAGATTTCGAGCTCTTATCTTACATTTTATCGAAAGGCGAAAGAGGTTAATTGTGAGTTATGGACTAGGGTTAGGACGGCTTCCTGCCTACCACTAAGCTAGTCACATTTATGAGATTTGACGTGATGGTGAATGGTAACTACCCACCCACAAAGGCCCTCTTTTTTTTTTTTTGGTAAATAAACACGAAAATGAGGGGTGCAACACGAAAACTTCTCAGGAGATTATCCATCCTAATACTACTCTCGCCCAAGCACGCTTAACTTCGGAGTTCTGATGGGATCCGGTGCATTAGTGCTAGTATGATCGCACCCACAAATGCCCTCTTTTTTTTTTCCTTATTTTATGAGAATCCGTTTCTTTCGTTTCCTCTCTTATTTATTTCTCTTTTTTCTTCGTTTCGCGTGGGAATGTGTCTTAGGAAGGTCCATCGATCCTGATGGAACCTTTACCAGCAAGTCACGTAACTGTTGACGAATCGCATCGGCAACGTGAGCACGTGGAATTCGTCAACCTCCCATTATCATTATAAAACCACAGAACCTAACTCTCTGGAACACGTTCTCGCCTTCCTCATCACATATTTTATGAGCGTGATGCAAGATTTCCTAGGCATATGCGGGCAGCAGATGCTCCTTTTGAATCATGAGTAGAGTTGGTGCATTCTCGACCGACCACAGGGTTGAGATTCTCTTCTGGACGGCACTGGCATGGCCTTGGCCATCCTATGTGCGCGTCGGTCGCGAGTTCTTAACCTGGTTGCCACGAGAAGGGTTGCTTGTTTATAGCCAAACGAAAGCAAGAAAAAGCAAAAGGCACCGACCGAAGTCGTTTTTGTTGTCTGGGATTATGTAGTATGTGGTTGTATTGTCACGATGACTTGTGACTCGCGCACTTTGCTTGCGTAGTTCATACTCTCTCTTGCATCCACAAAAGCATAATTCCACGGATATTCCGATTGTGATTTCCAATAGACGTTAGAGAACGAAACGCCACGCTCCCTTAAAAAAAATGAGAGCACTTTAAGTATGGATTGACCTCCTTTCGAGTAGTCATTCGGCGGATTGGATCGTAGCTCCCCTGGAACGTCTTAACCTTTTAAATTACGATGAGTTCCTGTGAGACTTAACAAAAGTCAATAATTGAGATGTCCCTTGGTATTTATGAAAAGAGATAGTGACCCTTGTAGTCCCTGTGTTTCCAGCCATAAAGATTGTCCATGTCATTCATGTCGAGCCTTAAAACTTTTATCGCTCATCATAAGTATCTCTCACACAAACTACAATTGAAATATCGAACAATCTGAATTGAGACATTTCTAAAACTTTGGATGCTCTTGTTTAATTACTAAAGCACGTCATAAAGGGATAATGAGAAAGCGACTGGCTCACGAAATTTCGTCGTCAATAGAAACGTTTTTAGTTGGAAAGTATTGTTTTTCTTGTGACTTATTATGCTATAAATGAGAAATTCACCTTTCTTAGCCTTTAAATCATGCTCAAATTGCTACATTTTGATTTTTGTATGTCCCAATTGATTATCGCACGTAGATGGGAGTGATTGGAGAGAAGCTGGACATAGACTTCGTGATCTCCACGGGCGACAACTTCTACGAAGACGGGTTGACCGGAGAAGACGACCCTGCATTTTCCAAGTCGTTCACCGACATCTACACAGCCCCGAGCTTGCAAAAGCCGTGGTACAATGGTAGCTTCCGAACCTCTGAAATCAACCATGAACTCTATACAATTTTTAAGCCTTCGAAAAAAGCTGCAGAATGCTTGCATTATGAGTTATCAATTTTTAAAGAAAATTCTGATGAAGGGTTTTCTTATAATGTTCATCTTCATCTTAATGATCTTGTGCTTCTGGTACGCACAGTTTTGGGCAATCATGATTACAGGGGCAACGTCGAGGCCCAACTGAGTCCCGTCTTAAGGGAAAAGGACAGGAAGTGGATTTGCCACAGGTCATTCATCCTGAACGCAGGTTAATTCTCTTATGTTCCTTTCCTAGCATATCTTTAATCTCTCGAATGGCCAAAACCGGGTGGACGGTTTTCTCTCCCACGTTTGCATTATCACTTAGAAGTAATTGACCGACGTAATTCGGACAGGAATCGTGGATTTCTTCTTCGTGGACACGACCCCGTTCGTCGATAGCTACTTCACGGACCCTAAAGAGCACACGTACGACTGGAAGGGCGTGGAGCCGAGGGACGAGTACCTATCCAACCTCTTGACGGTACGCATCTCTGATTAACATTAGATGTTTTCAAAGCATGCGATCTCCTAGATGAGACAACTTGTTTCCCTAGTTAAGCCATATATGTTCCTCCGTTTTTTTATTTGAATTGCCTGCGGTAGGATGTGGATTCAGCTCTAAAGGACTCCTCAGCAAATTGGAAGATCGTGGTCGGTCACCACACCATAAAAAGCGCAGGCCATCACGGCGTCACCGCTGAGCTCGTCAAGCTGCTCCTCCCCGTCCTTCAGGTCATTCCTAGAAACTCTCATTTTCTTGTCCGACTACTAAGTTTTTCACACGAGGCCACTTAAACATTTATTCCACGTCAGCCATATCCTAGGATAATGTCTCGATGACTTACCTTTTCTTCTTCCTCCTTTCCCATTGCATCAGGCCAATGATGTCGACCTTTATGTGAATGGGCATGACCATTGCTTGGAGCACATCACCAGCACAGACAGGTACAGTTTCTCCGGTTTTGGAATTAGCCTTTTTTTATCATCTTACCCCGTCAATGATATTAACAAGAACTCGTCTTCTTCAAAAATAAAAACAATGCAGCGATATTGAATTTATTACGAGTGGAGGTGGGTCAAAGGCGTGGAGGGGTGACATAAAGTCGTGGAAGCCGGAGGAGATGAAGTTCTATTACGACGGGCAAGGTTTCTTGTCCGTAAAAATGACTGCAGACCGAGCTGATCTCGTCTTCTACGACGTCTTCGGACAAGTCTTGTACAAATGGTCCATCTCCAAACAGCTTCAAGCCTCATGCTTGGAGTTGTAATTATAGCAAAAAATTTACCACACAGGGAGAGAGAGAGAGAAGAAAGTTATATAGTTAGTCGAGCGAGAAAAAAGGTGTCGCCAATAATTGTCAACGGATCTCGTTGGGAATTATGTTCATGAAGCAGCCTATACATGCGAAAATGTTTTAGAACGTGCCGTAAGCCAACTTTGATGTAGAAAGAAAAAGAACGACATGTACATTGATCTGATGCATTAAGAAAAAGAAATTACCAGAAGTGTACCTCTCCGTAATCTCTCCTTGCTATAGCTGAACTGAACAATCGATCTTATAATTTTACATCTCTTGTTTCTGCAAATGTTGCATTGCTAGTAACTTAGTGGCAGCTAAAATGGGGGAAATGACTTGCACTTCCTTTCGAGTGTGGGCTGTGAAGTGATGCCACGGTGAAAGTGATTTGTCAGATCGATGCCTTCCAATTGGATCTGCGCCATCCATTAGCATGGAATCCAAGAGAGGCTCGTGATGAAATCCGCAATAATGAACGGTTTGAGACATTGTTACACTACCTTCCCAAGGGAAATTTAAGCTTATGAAATGCAGAAGCATATGACAACAAATCCTAATTCAAAGCTCGTCAAATAAAACGTCAAAGATTGACTGATGTTTTTTCCAGTAAGGTAAGCTCCTAAGTAAATCCTTGTGGCGCTCGCTCGTGTAATCTCTCCACGCATCAACAGCAGCAGAAAAGCTAGCCCAGCAAAATATTTCAGGTGCCCCACCCCTATCAAAGCCCAGACAACCGAATGTCGTCTGCGCCAACAGTCGATCCTTTACAAATACTGATTCCAAATCCCTTACCTTCTGGCTCTGTGATTGGGACAGGGGGATCACCTTTCCTTCCTCTAATATAGTGATGTGTCTCTGCGACTCAGAAGCTTTCCAAGAGTAATACCGCACCACCTGACCACAAAAGGCAATGATTTAGATACTTAAAGCACTTATCACATCACCACCAAATTTTAAAAGAAATCTTCATAAAGCAAGTAAAGCAGACCTTGTAAAAGATCTCTGAATGATGGAAACATAGATAGATTAGCAACCAGAACTCTTAAGACTCCATACTTCATGCGCTTGGCAAGTACATTATCTCTAGAAAATTTGTGTAATATCTAAAGGCTATCCATCTTGTGTGAGTGAATACTAAACAGGTTAGACAAATTTTACTCCTTATATAAGAATTTGTTCTCGCATTTGGCAATATATCCTGAACTATAAAACAGAACAAATTGAAAAGTGGGAATACCTGCAGCGCGTGCAACACATTTTCAAATTCCTGGTTAAACAACTCATTATTCCTTGTTAACTGCAGTGGTTTCATCAAAAGATCAGATATGTCCAAGAAGTTCATCTCATCCTCCAAAGAATAAATACCGAATCCCAGAGCATAAATTCTTGCACAGCATATATTGATTGCTGAATCATGGTCAGAAGATTGATCTGGTGAAAACCAGTACATATTAGTGGATGCTGGCAAGGGTAAGTTGGAGCCAGGAACACCAGTAACCCCGGTTGAGAAAATCTCTGAGAGACGAGAGACAAGCTTGGCATCCTCATCATGAGAACCATCACGGCTAAACCATAGCGTTAGAGTAAGTCTTTCCCCCTCGATGATCTGTCAAGAATGAAGTAATTAGCACCAGAGCTTGACTTTGCAATATATATAGTAAGCATTAGTGCAGCAAGGCAGTGGCCTAGACCAATAAAATTGCTACTGTTGCACACTCATTGTCCCAGAAGACCATATCACCTCGACCAGTTTCACGTTCCGTCCAAATGGAACCCAAAACCTACCAATCGGAATAAGTTCTCATTTTTTGGAATCTGAAATCTACACTGCATAATCTAAAAGCTAACTATGACAAGTTCTAAGGTCGGTTTCAAAATCTACCTGGGAACCCGTTAATTTCCCTCTTTTGATACATCAACTTCACACATACACAACAAATGAGAAGCAGCGACTTAGTTCAAACATATTATCAACTTCACACATAAACCCAAAATTATCAAATGAAAACAGATAAGTCATACTAACATGTTCTCAGGTTCATCAATGACAAGAACAAACTACACTGACTTAATTCAGACATATTATCAAACAGTTGACGTGCATTTCTGTCAAGGAGCTCTGATGAAAGTGTGATGCAGTGATCCATATCCAAATCATCACATAGTTGACATTGCAAAATCAGATCCTTAAAACAACTGCAATCGCAACTGATTTTCACCCAAGCAGTAACTGTAGATCTCAATCTCTTCTTCGCATGCAAAGCAACAGAGCCTAGGCAGTACCTCCAAAAAGAGCGACAACCGACTATGAATGCTGATGAGGTCATCGCAGACAACAATGCTGAGGATCACAGCCAGCGAATGTGAAACGAACAATTTCTGAGCATTTCAAGCCAAATGACGGGAAAAAGAGGAATGAAAAAGCAGTGTTTTTTGGGATCAAGCTCAGAGCAATTCAACCCTAAAAAACTTATTTTAGGGTTTTGTAGGTTCCCATGTGGGTTCCCACCCGCACGGTTCTCCGGTTTTACCCTAGAACCATGCTTATTCCTACCTTAATCATACCTTTAACACTCAACTGTCGACTAGCCGGTGCTTTGTGGCTAGGCGCATATGAATTCGAACCTAAGTTCTAACAATAGCCATACCTATAGAAATTTTCATTACTCCCAACTACAAGAAAATCAAAATGCGTACATTTGAGCAGCCTTAAAGAGGGTGAACCAAGTTATTCCTCTCTAGAACAGCATGTTATACCTTCTGTCCTCCAGGCCCCCACATAAAGATCATGGAAATAGTGAAATGCTCACACAAGCATACACATCAATGTCAAAGCATTTCAGATCAACCTTAACTTCCTCATGATAGCATCAATTCCTAATTTCCTCAGTAGCCTTATAAGAGGTTAAAGCAAATATCGGGGCATGCACGTACAGCTGTGTGTGAATGTGTGTGAGGGCATGTGCGCCCACTAACGCATGGGGAGAGAGAGAGAGTCAAAGTTATCTGAACTTACCTCATCGACAGAATGTACATTTCGGTTGTCAGCAGTGTATATCAGAACATCCTGACCAAATACAAGAATTCAATTCAATCAAGCTAGCGGAATAGCTCAACCAGAGACATGCTTGTCAACTTTTAATATCCACACACGGCAAAGAAAACTAACGTACAATCTTATGGATCAGCAATTGGCAAAATCAAATTCATACCATTTAAGCCCCATACTATCATATTTAGCTCAAGGACTTAACAAGAGACACAACCATGAACAGTCATTATTGTCATGCCTTTCAATCAATCTGTATGATTATGAGAAAACTTTTATAGTTGTAATTCCATTGTCTAAACCAATGCATATTGTAACCTAGAGAAAACTCAACCAGTTTTGACTACCTTGTCAATACTTCATTGTTCAAATAATTTAATTTATGACTCCTTTCTAATCAGAAAAGTAAAATATCATTTTAAATGACTCCACTGACCAAACATATAATCGATATACCACTTGAAGAGGCTGTAGAAATATACTTACGCCAGCGGAAGGTGCAACAGCTGTGGGTTCACCGTCCTGGAAATGGAACAGCCCACCTCTAAAATCTTTCCCATAGCTATTTAAATAACAAACTGCCTTTGGCCACCATAACAAGGAAGACTCTCAGCAAAGTGAGCTAGAAACACAAGAACCTTACAAGATACGCAAAACAGTACCATATCTACAAATTCATAAAACCATTTAGAACTTGAAAGAACAAGCAAAACATAATAGTATCAAGTGAATCAAAATTTAAAGTCGGGAACCTTAAAAAATATATGAAGGATGTTTTACCGCAAAGTCTCTCTGTTTCAGATAGGGCCTGTTATCATCACTGTGCCATCCAATGCTTGCTCCTTTAGTCCAGCTATTTCAAAAGTACAGAACCGCATATGTGTCAATGAGAAGATGCAACAATATCAGCAGAATGATCCAAAACTAGGGGAAGTTACAACAAATGCAATGGTATAATTTATGAGAAGCAAAGTGCAGTTAAGAGGACATCTCGCGATCTCAACTAAAAGAAATTGAAATCCCCGCACGCAATCTCAACTCCCAAGAGTCGAAATCACCCTCCACCAGAATAGTCAAAAGCATTTCAAGCATACACCTTTTATGTCTAAGGTATACAGTACAAGGTCCGCTCGCACTTGCCAATAAAATTCTAGGTAATTGGAACCGCACGTACAATTCTTACACTGAGTTATCACGGCTATCTTCGCCTGGGCACATGCTATTTCTGTGTTCACACCTCAGGCATATTTTAGGACTTAGTGCGTTAAGTGGGCCACTCGCCTTTAATTATACCACCCGACCCTGCCCCCATTGGTGAAAATAGAAGCAAACAAACTGCATGCTTAAGTAGGCACAAAAGGTGCAAAGAGAGACGGACAGAGACAAAGACCGTTGTCAATCCAAGGATCCATAACATATCATCAATCTTATATGGGAAGATATGATGTCTGAATAAGCTCCTCAGAAATTCATCTTTAGAAGATTAAGCCTGCAATACATGTCCATGTCTTCTGACCAGGCTCTAGTCCAGTCAGTTAAAAAATAAAAATCATATTATTGTCACCTCTTATCAAAAGTCCTCAGAAGGCTTTCAGGTTGAGAGGGATCACTATGTCCAAAGTTAGTTAAACCACGAGAAAAAGTAGTTTGAGAAGACATTCTTCCCAGGAACATAGCAAAAAACAGGATCTGTAATTGCACAATTAATCTACAATTAGAGAAGTGTCCTCATAAGGACTACTTTCTATTAAGCTTCAATATAGCAGAAGCATCTTCTCATGCACCAAAATTTTTGCATATAAAATATTCAAAGTCATTTGAGCTTGATCGACCTCACCAGTCGTGGTTGCACAGATATGAGTGTCAACGTATCCAACACTGAGTAACAGAAGTTCTATAAACATTTGATACTACAAGAAGGACAACAATGACCCAATTACGAAACACAAAGCTACAGATATGAGCACCTTCAGTTTCTTCCACTTCAAAGAAATAAAAGAACAAGCTAGGAGAGGCTAGAAGAAAGCAACCAGTAGCAGTTCTTTAGAGAAGTGATACATGTTATATTATATTGCTACAAGAAGTCCACAATGTCAGAAAAGATTGACAGACTTGCTCCTCAGTCAAATTACATCATCAAAACGCAAAAACACTTGGCTGTTTATACTGTGTTCATGCTCCACAAAAGCAAAATTATGATACATTAACAGAAACAAATTTGAAAGCCTAAGAATAGTTACAGTAAATAGTGAACAGATGATAAGAGGAGACCTGACAAGACCAGTAAATTCGATACAGAGCTCATACTCACATGCAAAGAATTCCTCCACCTTCTCTTTCAGTTTTTCTGACATGAATAAATGAAGCAGACGTTTCAGGATCAAATTGAAAGCTACACTAATTAGAAAAAGTCACAAACTACTTCTCTTATTCTGTCGGTCGCATCAAGCAACAGAGAAAAAGTAATTATTTGCTCATGATCCACAAGTACCCGAATGAGAATTACTCTCTCAAGCAATTCATGATCTTCTGACACATTTAAGGGCGATTTATCAAAGCTAATCCAAACCACTTTATCCCTCCATCAAACAGGAGCTACCCGAGAGCACACCAAACTATTAAAATCAGAGGCCATTGGACTAAGTTACCATGGAATCAAACCACAACACATGACCCAGTTCAAAACTCTGATTTTCCGAGCAAAGAAAAGGTCCAATGATTGCTCTCAACACTCTTAAGGAAAACAAGAAAACAAAAGGGCCCATCTTCCCCACCAGATTCTTGATTCCACCCAACAACGGGATCAACCAAAGGATCAACAAAGAAAGTGCTAGAGAGAGAGAGAGAGAGAGAGGAGTTAATTAGACCTCGGATGAGCACGAGGGGCACGAGCAAGTGGGCCGAGTTCGTAGCGATGAGATGAGAGAGCGTGGTGGAGAAGACGCTCGGCCTGTACCCAACCGTGCTACAGCTCGTGTGGATGAACTCCAGCTCCTGCGGGGGGAAAAATAACTCATCGAGTCCATACATGGACATGAACGTAAATGCAAGGCTTGATCAGATTACCGACCTTGCACTGCTCGAGCGAGAGGAAGTTGCTGAGCATGAGACGAGGGTTCTGCTGTCGATCCGCCATGTTCTTTCGCCGCCGGACCTCCTTCACCGGCGGGTCTGCTGGTGCGAGGGAGACTAAAATCAATAATTAGTAAATGATGCCCTTATTTACTTGTTTGTCCTGTCAGATTTAATAGTATATATATTGGCTCCATTTGTTTCACGATTTATTACTTTCAAACAAATACTTTTTAAATTTTTCAGCACTTATTTCACAGAAAATAAGATATTTATTGACGGAAGAAACACCTTCAAAAGTGATACAAATACTTTTTACTTTTTAAAAAGTCTTTTTTCTTCACGTTTAAATATTTTTCATCTTATTTCAAAAATAACTTATCGCTAGTGGCTAGTTAATGTAGAACAAAAAAAAATAGAGAAAATATTTTTTATAACTTTTCCTAAATGTCAAATAAATATTCGAAAATATCAATAAAATGACTTCCTAAATTTTCTATAAATATTACATTTTCTATAAAACTAACAGAACCATAGACTAAAATAATTACGATGTTCTCAAAAAAAATTTTAAAGCCATCATGATAAACTATTAATTATTGTCGAGCGATAAAGTTTCTCTATTATAAACTATAAACATTTTATTGGAATCCCTTTTATCGAATTCGCATCAAGGTTTATCATTGTCCAGCAACAAAGTTTCTCTATTATAAATTGTAGACATTTTATTATCGAATCCACATCAATGTTGAGCGTGTAAACGAAGTTCAATCCGAAATTAAATTGTTTGTAAATCCCATGCACGAATCCCATAATTGGGACAGTTAGGAAAAAAATCTGGAAATTGGATGAGGTGGATATCACAACATGGTTATATATATTACAAAAAGAAAATTTAGTATTTAATGAGACTTTTAGTCAGTGATTTTTTTCCATTTTTTATTTTATTGATAGATTTGAATTGTAATTGCTTTGATTATTTAAATTACAATTATAATATATTTTGCTTTGGAAAAATGACAAAAATAGTTCATAAGTTTTGGTCAAATATGTAATGTGATTCATGAATTTTAATTTACTCAATGTTATACATGAAATTTAATCATAAGCTTTAATTTGTTGAAAATGATCTCTCAACTTTTTTTATATTCAGTGTGGTCTTTAAACTTAAATCGATGAAATAACACCAGTAAACATTTTCATATAATGACTAATTTAAATATATATCAAAAATTCAATAATCGAACTAAATAAATTAAAAGTTTATAAATTATATTTATTACATACCAAATCAGAATTTACAAATTATTTGTGTTATTATTTATTCTGCTTACCGTAAAATACATGGCATTTGTTTAGAAATGAAGAGTTGAAAGGGTTAAAGAGGGCTAGCGAGGCGACCCCTCTCTTCTAAAATTTCGGTTCGGCGTCCATTGCCGGTTGCCGCCGCCACCAGTTCTTGCTTCGCGCAACGCCACGCCATTCACCCGCAGGTTCTCTCTCTCTCTCTCTCTCTCTCTCTCTCTCTCTCTTCGTTGTGCACATAAACTCGCACGAAGTTACGCCAGCAAAACGAGAGTTGCCTGTTAGCGATCTACTATTGTTGGACAGTTTGTTCACTAGCATGTGCGGTGCTGCGTGAAATTTTTGTCGTGCGATGGAATGGTGGTCGCGACTTGTTTGCCAGGATAAAGAACTTGAAAAGGCAAAGAAGCGTCAATGCCCTTTAATTGAGGGGTCTTGTTGTTGTCTTGCCGGTGTGCAGTTAGTTCCATATGGAGATGGCGCATGGATCGGATGGTTGTACCGTATGTTTTTCCTGATTTGAGCGCCGTCGGCATGCATATAATATGTTTGCTGTAATTCCAGAATGACGCGATCAAATGAAAAAAGGTGAATGCTTGTATCTCGCTATTTTCTCCTGCTCCAACAATGTGCGCGGCGCAAGGTTCCGAATATTGCCAAGACAGTTCATGCCCAGTTGCTCAAGAAGGGCCTTCATGGATATGGCCCTTTGCCCAACACTCTCCTGGATTCATATGGCAAATGTGGTCTCCCTGGAGATGCTTTCTTGCTGTTCGAGGAAATGCCCCACAGGGACCAAGTCTCTTGGGCCTCGATCCTCACGGCATACAACCAAGCTAATCTCCCTCACCGAACTCTTTCCATCTTCCGCTCCACGCTTGTGGATGATGGGTTGTGGCCGGATCATTTTGTGTACGCTAGCCTTGTTAAGGCTTGCGCTAGCTTGGGCGGCATCAGGATCGGCAGGCAAGTTCACGCCAGCTTTTTGCTGTCGCCTTTTTGCGAGGATGATGTGACTAAGTCGTCACTGGTTGATATGTATGCAAAATGTGGATTACCAGATGATGCTCGTGCCGTGTTTGATTTAATCGTAGTGAAGAATGCAGTTTCTTGGACTGCTATGGTTTCTGCATACGCTAGGAGTGGGCTAAAGTCAGATGCTATGGCAATCTTTGAAAATACACCTGCAAGAACTTTGTTTTCCTGGACAGCATTGATTTCTGGGTTAGTTCAGAGTGGGAATAATGTTGACGCATTTCACTTATTCATTGATATGAGAAGAGAAGGGGTTGACATAGTAGATCCATTAGTTCTTTCTAGTATTGTTGGCGCTTGTGCTAACTTAGCTATGTTGGAACTTGGAAAGCAGATTCATGGTCTTGTCATACTTCTTGGCTATGAATCTTGCCTCTTTATCAGTAATGCACTCGTTGATATGTATGCCAAGTGTAGCGATATTCTTGGTGCAAAGGATATTTTTAATGGGATGAACCGCAGAGATGTAGTGTCTTGGACTTCGATAATCGTTGGCGCGGCTCAGCATGGGAAAGCTGAGGAAGCATTGGGGTTGTTTGATAAAATGGTTTCTGCTGGAGTAAAGCCGAATGAAGTTACTTTTGTTGGACTTATCTATGCATGCAGCCATGTCGGATTAGTGAATAGAGGTCGCAATCTTTTCAATTCTATGATCAAAGATTATGGTATCGTTCCTTCCTTGCAACATTATACTTGCTTATTGGATCTTCTTAGTCGTTCTGGGCATCTTGATGAGGCAGAGAACCTCATCAATGAAATGCCATTTCGACCTGATGAACCTACATGGGCAGCTTTTCTTAGTGCTTGCAAACAACATGGGAAGACCGAAATGGCGGTCAGAAATGCCGACGGTCTTTTAAGCTTAAAGCCAGAAGATCCTTCGACTTACATACTTCTGTCCAATATCTACGCTCGTGCTGCTATGTGGGATAAGGTTGCCAAGATCAGAAAGTCGATGACTTTGATGGAAGTAAGAAAGGAGCCGGGATACAGTTGTATTGACATTGGGAAAGAAAATCAAGTATTCTATGCAGGGGAGACAACTCATCCAATGAAAGATGAAATATTTTGCTTGCTCAAAGAACTGGAAGCAGAGATGAGAAGGAGAGGATATGTTCCAGACACTAGCTTGGTATTACATGACATGGAGCAGCAAGAGAAGGAGAAACAACTTTTCTGGCACAGCGAGAGGTTGGCTGTCGCATATGGGCTGCTAAAATCAGTTCCTGGGACAGTCATTAGAATAGTGAAAAATCTCCGTGTCTGTGGGGATTGCCATACTGTGCTGAAATTCATCAGTGTTATTGTCAAGCGAGACATCATCGTTCGAGATGCCAATCGTTATCACCATTTCAAGGGTGGGACTTGCTCATGCAATGATTTTTGGTAGTCAACTTAGATACGACTGAGAAAATCCTCCTATGTCCATGAGTTGATCTTTTGGAGAGGCAATTCTCATATTGTTCGGCCATGCAAGACCTAATTTCTCGGCCGGACTTGTGATGTAGTTGGTAAACAGAATGTCTTCTCATCTGAAAACCGCCTTCTCTTAGATAACTCCATGGGCTTGTCTTACATTTACAATAGCAATCTTCTTCTATATTTTGCCTGCACATGGTAAACGATTGTCAATGGTTTTACTGTAACGGATTGGAATGGTAAGAGGCTAGAGAGGTTTTTCTTACTTCCATTGGAACAAAGGAAAAAAGAAAAAGTCGTATTTGTAGCTGATGTATTTTACTCTACTCTAGACAAAGTTCTTGTATCTTCAATTTTCCTAATCAAGTTCTTTGGCTTACGCAAAATGTCTAATTAAGTCTCTCCGGCACCAAAATCAGCAAGTCCAGTTGATGTAACTGTTCAGAATATGACGTGGATCAAATATTGCTTGCATGAACAACTACCTTGGCCGTCGAGAACTCCATGCAGAGCTTCGTTACCCATGTTTTTATTTACATTTTCTATTCTCTCCCATTCGCTATTCACAACGGTATGTTTATGAAGGTAATAATTGATCAAAATTACGTTTCGACGGTCATTTCGTCGGATGTGGTGCCAAGGGGATCGACATTTTGTGCAAATAGAAGGGCTACATTAGCAAAACCGTCAATACAGTAAGCTTGATCGAATAAACAGTGGAAGTTCTAAAACAAAACAATGGCTTCTTTCATTCAAGCCCTATGAGTCCAAGAGTTGAAGACCCCCATGATTTGGCTCCATCTTATTCCCATCCACGTCGGGATGCTAAAATTCAAAGCTTTCGTGATCCCGACGTGTTTTTTCATCAGGCAATTGCCAAGTTTCATTGAAAAAGGGTTCCAAAGGGCGGTGGCGTGAGAGGCGAAAATCATCGTGCTGAGCGTTGATGCTTTGATCGATGGGTGAAAACTTTGGGAGACTTTCCTCTCGTTTTGCTTTCAGCAAGCACAATGTTTTGATCATTCGGCTCTTTTGCCCATCTTTTTATATTGTCTATTCACTTTATTCTCCTTTTGACTTTCCCCACCCGGTAACTGATATAGCATTTCAAGAAGTGCACTTACAAAATTGCTCCAACTTTTCGTTTTGAGTGTCTCTCTGCAGGCGGACTTTTCAAGGAGGTCCGGTCCCAATTCCCCAGAGGCCCTCCCTCCTTTTTTTTTCCGTCTCTTTCTTGCCTAAATCTGATTTTCCTTCTCTATTTTTGGGTTTAGCCCTTTAATTTTTTTAAAGCGAGTTTATCAAGGCATATTTTTTTTTCTAGCTGTCGAGGGAGAGAGAGAGAGAGAGCAAAGAAAAGGGGGGATTAAAGAGGGTTGTTGAGCAACTTGCGTTTTCTCTTCTTTAGTGCGAGGATAAGTCATACCTTGCTTTCCTGACCACTAAATGGAAGTGAAGCTTTCAGACAGCTGTTTAGATTGTCCTCTACCCTCGTTTTCTTGCTTGACTCACTTAGGATGATCTCTCAATCAGGAACTTAATGTGCTATATTTGGCGCAATCCGTCAACGGTGGAAGCTATGACATCTAATTCCAGCTAATTCTCTTTCTTTCTCAGTAGTATTTTCAAGTATGGCCCAGAAAACGTCAGCCATTAAGCCATGAGCTCCAATATACGCTTGAATGCAATGACCCTTTGTCTGTCACACATCCCTCCACGATTACACTAAATTTGTCACCATATAAAGTAACAAATATCCAGTCGATTCCCTTCAACCCCTTCTTTTGTATAAACACCGGGGGGAAAAAACCAAACAAAGAGAAACAAAACGAGAAAGAAAACGACGATATTCACTACCCTTTCAAAACCGGGCTTAAATGCGGCTAGAATCCTTCTGCTACAAACGAAATTGTGTCTCACCTGTCACCACCTGTCCCCGCCCTCTCAAATGGCCTTTGGATTCTCATTTCCGCTCCGCTGACAAATTTGTCCCAATGCCGTGTTGGAGCTTGACAAAAAGGTACCATGAAACGGGGGCCCTTTGACATTAAATGGAACACAAAGCTTTTTGATCATGGCGAGCCTCTCTCTCTCTCTCTCTCTCTCTCTCTCTGGGGTCTCTCTTATACATTTGACTAATGAATGGAATCGAGAGTGAAGCACAAGGGACACACCACACCCACCCACTGTTAACAAAGATTCTGCATACCCGCATTAATGTCTGCATATCAAAACACACGCACATACCTAACTCGGGACAAAAGGTATATTTATTTGGAAATCCATGAGGTGTCACAGAGAACAGTACAAATCTTCAAATTCAGCAAAAGAAAAAGGGAAAATACAAGTCCATACATGAGATGACAAAATGACTGGAAACTCTATTGGTATTATGAACTATACACATAACCCACCCAGGAACCCATATAAAATTCAATGACGAATCTGTGTGCCCCTTCACTCCCCCCTCTCCCTTCCTCTATTTATCTTTCTATTCACAGACGAAAAAACAGAAAGTGAAGGATAAAAAAAATACAAATGACTGGACCAGGCATGATAATCAAACTGTGGGTAAAGTATAGTGGAAATGAGCCATGAATCCCCATGGTATGATGACCATATAAAATGCTGCGAGTGGTGAATTGAAGTTTTGTCTATCTCACATAGAGGCGTCAGCTCGGCTCGTCCGGCTATGGCGGTGACGCTTGGGACGGTGGTGCCTGCCATCTCCAAATGTGACGGGGTCAAAAGCCCGGAGATGCTCAGCTTCTCCAGGATTGATCACACACTCGGGTGGAGGGACTTTGTACCGAGCCTGGTCATAGCAGTATGAATAAGTCATGTGCTTCTTCCGGAAATACTCCATCTTCGTCCTCTGTCTGGGACTGATGCCCTGGGGGATCGCCTTATGACTTGGGACATCTTCACAGCTCGATTGGTGCTCAATCGGGTCAACCGTGCAGCCGTGCAGCACAAGATCTGAGAACTTGGCAACATAGGGGGCGTACCTGTAGTTCAATCGGTATTTTCCGCCATTTGTGGCCCAATTAGAGCCATCCCAGATTGTGGCATATAAAGACATCGGCTTAGAGGGAAATTGGCCTCCCATGGACGCTGTTCTCTTAACCTCTCTGATGGGTACACTGTCCACATAAAATCTACAAGAGAGAAAAAAGCAGTGAGAAGTTTAAACATAATCAATACATAGTAAAAAGGATGTTTTCATCCATTCATCTCACGATTACTAGAACAGATGTCATTGTTGGCTTAAGCTCTGGCATTACCAAAACATAAAACAGAATTTAGACTTACCAAATCCTTCTTCCTCGTAACAACACATGTGAACAGAATCACGAAGACGAAATTATGTGTTTGGTTTCAGAACTAGTACCTAACTTCCACTTAACTGAATCAAGTAACAATCGTTTTAGGCAAGCCAAAAAAATTTCAGCGCATATTCTCCACAGTAGTAGTTAATCCATTATAATCGGATGTTCCAATCACCCTTTGCAGACAAAGAGGAAAAGAAGGGGCCCAAACATCCATCTAACTCGTCTCAATTACTGGAAAGAGCTTCAATAGATGTTAGTCCACCAGATATTAACAGTATCAACATGATAAAACGAAGACACGGTAAAAGGAGTTTAAGCAAAAGTAACAACAGCAAAAGCCTTTTTCCACAAAGTGAGGAACGAGAGAGCCAGGGCCTTGCAGTAAAAGGAGTGGATGGTCAAGATAGACGCGAACGACCTGACCATCCTGACAGGGCACAGCAAGAGACACCGATCTTAATATACAATTTTCCTTGAGGAAAAAACCCTCCCCTAGACTCAGTGACATATTTCAGCAGAATAATAACAGAGCACTGAACACATATCAAGGACTTCTCAGAAAACCGGCAATCTAAATAGTGGCAACGATATATCCACAAAAGGTACCAAATGGCTATGCAAAAGAAGCACAATGAATTGTAAGGTGAACGAGAGAACAATATATTTTTATCGTGGTGGAACTAAAACTCACATGATCTGAGAGTCAGTCCACAGGATGCCGTACTGATGGAAGTCATCCGCAGGATCGAACCAGAGGCCATATCTCTCTTCCCTACCAATGCTGGTGCTTCCATTGCCATAGATATTAGTCTGAATCCTCCAATCTTTTCCCCGAATGTTACCCAGGAACTCGAAATCAATCTCATCGTGGTTCTTCTCAAACATATCGCCATTAGACATCTGTGCAATCAAAGAGCAAACAAGTCGCCAATCACCAGAGCTGAAATTCGCAAAACTACCCAGTAGAAGAATCCCCAGTCAAGCAGAACCACATATGTGATCAAGGGTGAAGAACTTGCAAAGGAAAAATTGCAGGTCATCATTCTCTAAGTACTCCAGAAAATACAGATACCCTACAGTAGCGAAATATTTTCAGGTGATTTGTCAAATGAATGGCCTTTGGAACTGAACTTAATCGCCCGAGAAGGATCAAATATTTCCACAGAAGACACGCCAAGCACCCATCACGAATATACAACCGATACATACCACGATCAAACAAGAAAACACCATCAAAAAATTGCGACAAAAAAGGACTTATTGAGCAGAGATCACTGACGTAGAAAGCAACCACAACTCCGGCAGTGTAATCCGAAGGCAACTTAATGGAAGCACTGAAGAAGCCATGTAGATAAAGATCCTGAGACGCAAATCCGGACCCTGCAACAAATCAAATTTTAAGAAAAAAAAGTCGAAAAACGGTCCTTTTTCAACAGAGCCCCAACCCAAAGAGACGCCTTGAATTTTTAAGTTCACCGATTGAATGGGAACAAATTGAGAAAGACGTTAAACGAGGCACCTGTGCGTTCGTCTAGAGAGAGATGGACTAATTTGCCATCTCCGTGGAGAGCAAGATTGTTGTCTCCGAAGAGCTGGGTGTAACCTTCATCGAAGGAAATGACGGGCAAGGCCGGGGAGGACCCAGAAGCCAGAACAAGAAGGACGGTACAGCAACTCAAGAACAACCCCAGATGGGAGCGCAACATTTTTTCTTTCTCCTCCTCTTTCTTCTTCTTGTTTTCAATGGAAAGATGATGTTCTATATATATACTCTATTGAGAAATGCGCAAGAGACTGATGAAGAAGAAGAGAGAGACTGAGAGAGAGAGAGAGAGAGAGAGAGAGAGAGAGAGAGAGGTGAGGTGAGGGGAATCTCTCTCTCTAATACTGATACAGGACAGCAAGGAGCGATGGAGAGAGAGAGCGAGAAAGGCTAAAATGAAAGGAAGACAAAAGCAGGTCGTTTTTATGGAGAGGGGAGAGAGAGAGGAGGCGTTTCTTGTGCTTTTTGCTCTGCTTTGGGTGGAGTTGAGCTGTTGTTATGTGGACAGGTTTCTGGCGAAAGTACTCGCTCAATCCGCTGATTGGGAGCCGATTTATCTCTGACATGAATATTTGCTACACGTGTCTTCCCCATGACATTATCATCTTCTCCAGAATCTTATTTTCGAGTAGGTTGCTCTGTCTGTAATTCTTCTCTCCTCCTCCCCTTTCGGCTACGACCATGGCGTTCCTTCTGGTCTCTGCATATCCGTGCCCCAGGTGGAGCCTCGGAGGAAGTAACCTCCCATCAATTCTCAGTTTTCCTACGTTGATCCTCTCTCGACAAATAATTGTCGATCATAATCTACATCCGAATAATTTCGAGGAAAATGGAAATATTTTTCTTCGACCGATTATTTTTTAAAAAAATATGCTTTACGAATTATCCACTTTCCGTGAAACAAACGGACTCGTTTACCTCTCTTTTCATTGGATTATGTATTTGAAAGAACAAGTTGTGTCGATCTTCACATATGGCCTCCATTTGCTTCGTACAAAAATGATCATTTGAAAAATATTTTGTCAAGAATAATCACTTTGATCCCTAAAATATACTGTCGAGCTAGGGCATGTTTGTTTCGCGGTAAATAATTGATTTTATAAATATTTTGCTACAAATGATCGCTTGTGTCGCTTGAAATTATTAGTCAACGGGAAATGTTTTCGATTGTCGATGACAGTTGATGTCTAAACATTCTTATGAACAATAAAATATTTTTCATTCGTTCGTTTTTATAAGTATTTCAAACCAAGCGCTTTTACAAATATATTTTTCGAATCGTTCATTTTTGTGGAAACATACGAAAGAAATTTCCTACTTTGATTTTTTTTTTCTTTATAACTATGGTGAATGTATTGTGATTAGCCTCCAAGCAAGGAATGCCAAAAGGAATAGTAGCGATGCGGTTTGTCCTTTTAAAGACTGGAAAATTACGGAAAGCACTCTAGCTTCTAGAATGGGAACCAAACTTTGGTAAAAAGAGAGACTCAACATTAAGAGGGGATTCGATGCTCCACGATAAAAACCCTAAGCCCGTCTTAAGCTCAAGAGCGTACGAATTTTCACCGCATCCCTCTTTTTTTTGGCGTTCACCCAAGTTTCCCACTGTTTTGCACGTCATAACCTCACGAACCGGCTCGATCTAGCTACGTCGTTTCAGGTTACGCTGTCGAGCGGTCGTAAATGTTGAGGTTTTGTAGGACCACTGCCAACTGTTCTAAATAGCTTAAACTGTTATACGAAGGCGTAAATTAATATTTAAGTACTTCATCAGTGAACGCCCTAGTCCCCACTCCGAGCAAAAGCCGGGGTCGCCAAAAGAGCAGGAAAACAAAAGAACAAAAACTAAAAACGGGACGGGGCCTACATAGACTTCGGGTCTAAGCTATCCCACCCGAAGTTCTAAATCCCTACATTACAATCAAGTAAAGCTCCATGGAAAATCACCAGCCCCCGGGAGCCAATCGCGCCTCTTCGACTTCTACCTTTTTTTTTTAGTGGGGGGACAACTTTATATCTCTCTCAAGACTCCCCCAAATCACATAATTAATGCAAAACGACGAAGCTTCAAAACGAGGCTTTGGAGACTTCGGGGAGGGTTAAAGAGCCTCCCTAAAGCTGGAGACTGAGGAGAAGTGGTGGCGAAGGGATGACGAGCGCGGGGCTAATTAAATTAAGGCAGGAAGAGTTCGATTTCATCGTGTGAATGGGAGAGGAATGCGATAGTTAAATTGCTAAAGTGTCGGAATTCTTTGGGTAAAGAGATCGAAAAGCCGATTCCCCCGTTGAAAAAAAAAAACGGACATAACAAAAGGAAAAGACGGGAGGGCCCCCCCGCGGTCCCGTCCCGTTTTGTACGTGACCCACTGACGTGCCGTGCTCCGATCAAAAGCGACGATTGTTGACTACCGCGTCGTGCTTCTTCCAGAGTTTCGTAAAAGCACTTAAACTACGTTGTAGAAATACGGTCCTACTACGCCTTGATAAATTTGTGATTTCGCGTTCGATGTGCGCTAGCTAAAATTCATCGCATGCAATCTTGGAGTATCGATTTGTCTCGAACGTCTTTAAAATAGGAAATTTGGAAGTTCCGTCTGAGTTCCAGAGCGCGCGCTAATCTTTTCCGTGAATTGAGTTTCTAGTCGGTTCAGAAGAGTCGATCTCTAATTTGCAAAAGCCGATTCCATAATCACATCGTTACGGCGATACCGGAAAAATCACGACGAACAATATAAAATTGATTAAAAAAAGGTACTTGGTGATTGGACGGGGGTTGAATAATCGGCTGTTCACGGGGAATAGGTGGACGCTCTCGTCAACGGCCATGGGGCGGCGGAGAGAGCGTGGAGCGTGGTCCGTCGCGCAGACGATGCGGAGCGTCCGGCGGTCCGAAGTTGATGTCGCCACGTGGCAGCTGCTCATAGGCCCAACGCTACCTAATCACGGAAACCCGTGGGGGCGCGGCCCTCCTTCGATGTTCACGAGAGTCGAAAATTGGAGTTGGGGTCGACCTCACCTCGCTCTCATCCATAATTTCGTCTCTTGTCCTAAATATCTGCCCACAGGAGAAAAAGAGGTGATCATTATTATCTAAATTCATCCAGATTATCGTTGAAAATAACGTTTTTTTCTTATACTTTATAAATTCTCTCCATGTCGAGATTAATATTGTACATTTAATCAACTCCATATCTCTTCTCCGATTAAATAAAAATAGTAAAAATGGCCCAAAAAGTATAAAGTTCATTGTAATGAGGTGAATTCAACCATAAATTTTTCTTAGCAAACATTTGCATTGGTATCAATTTAATCCATCTAACCAATTTTGACTAAACAAGTATTGATGTGGCGCAACTGGCGTTAACATGCCACCATCAAGGCCTATTGATAAATTTTAATATTTTAATATTCTTATTTTCTTTCCTTCTTCTTTCTCTCTTCTTCTTCTTCTTCTTTCTTCGGGCGGCAAGTTTGACCTCGCCAACCTTAGGCAAGCGTCACTATGGGCAAGCCCCATGACCTCTTGTGAGGTCAAGCCTCCCCAAGCCATGGTGAGGCTCACCCGAGGTCGATGCCCTTACCTCTAACCAGTCATCAAGACAGGATTAAGACTATATATTTTATGATGGGAATCCATACCTAGAGAAAAAATCATTTAGAATAATAGTCTTTAGTCGTTGATGCCCCTCTTTCATTAAATCTCTAAGCATTTCGCAAGTCCAGTGCTTCAAAACTTGATTATCTTTACAAGGTTACTTACCTCAGTGAAGATGACAATATTTCTAGTATCGAACCCTCGTTCATAAATCCTTTATTCTGCATTTGCCAAACCAATGTCATTTTCCCCCATCTACTTCATAAAAAAAAATCATTCACCATACTCCTAAATATATTAAAGAATATGTTCGGTCAACTCGCTTTCACCAACATCCCAACTAGAAGAGGAAGAAGAAGGGAAGAAAAAAAAAAGAAAGAAAGGAAAATAACAAAAAAAAAATCGAAAATTGTAGAATGTTCAAAAAAAGTAGTCCACGGCAATGTCCATGTACATCATACCATAAACTAAATCGGTACAAACGTAAAAGATTCAGAACTTAATTGTAAAAACAGAAGAAGAAGAATTTGCGACTAAATCAACAAAACTTCAATAGATTTAGTAAATTTTTTTTCTGTCATTTCCCTAATGAAAACTCTGCTCATCCTTCCTACTTCCATTCTACGAAGAGGGAGAAATTATTTTGCGCGCTCATTGGACATCGCTCGTTCGATTGTACGAGTCCCACATGGGATTCGTGTAAATGCATTCGGACAACGTTGCTTTCGGGGCAACTTGTATTTTTTATTTTTCTTTCATAATCCCCACTTGGGGAGGAGCCTTCAAGAGTCCACGTCAGCACCCAACTAGCCGTTGAGCAATGATTCAGCGAAGCGCGCGATTCAAGGGGGGGGGGGGGGGGGGGGGGGGGGGGGGGGAAGCCAGAGCCCCCGCACGACGTTGACGCCGTCAATCAAGGCGGGTCAAGCCCCGCTAAAGCGAGATAAAGCCGAATCGCCGGGGGGGTAGACGGCGCACGCGGAAGCATCCCAACGTCCGTCAACGACGCCACCTTACCTTCGTCATCTCCGGGCCGCCCGTCGAGACGACCCGTGGTGGTAAAAACGAATATCTTCTCGTCTAAATTGAATCCGACGAATCGAATCTATCGTACTTATCTTGATTTTTTTTTATGTGAGGTACGTGAGGTCCAGCCTCGTCGGTTGCATGAGAGGGCAATGCTAAGGCGGTGGTGCTCCCCTGCCCGATACTTATTGGCGGGTCGTCGTACTATTCTTGCAAACAACCCCTACACAGTACTTTCTCGACGTAAAACAATATCCGTGAAGCCAAAAAGAGACCACGGCAAGGGGAAATTGCCTGGCATACTTTATTGCGTCAAACCCATTTGGTCCTCTTATAGTACCTAACTAAATTTCAGTCGATCACGTAAAGTCGAAAAAGAGTTAAATTCTTTTACTAGATGTGGCTTGCGCTTTTGTTTTTTTTCATTAGGTAACTTTTCTTATCCTTGGGACCACCATCTTTTTTTCATGGCCTTTCGTGAAGAAACAGTGGAGCTGGCATCGGTAATGCGCTGCGTAAGCTAAGTACGTGCTCAAATAGTCCTATGCAACTTTTTGACTTGGGTGACCTGAAAAACCACCTTCCCTTTCTATTTTCGTATCTTCGCCGCGTGGAGTCCTTGTCACGACTCAATGACGCGTGACTTAGAAACATATATAGCGATTAGACGGATTTACAAAGCCGGTCCAATGACTATTGAGGCATACAGTGATTAGACCGATTCGTACAGCGTGAACACCGGACGACCCAAACGTTCATTCATGGAACCCCTTTTACGTGTCTCGTGAACAAATTAATAGGCATTCAACTAGTGAAAGTTGCCATCGACTAGGATAATTTGAATGCATCTTTATGAACAATGAAGATGTTATTAGTTTATTTATTCTTTTAAGCAATAGTTTAAAAAAAAGTATTATTCAAAAAATAACTATTTTCATCGTCTGAAATAATGAAAAATCATGATAACCGGTAGATTGGCTCCAGCAAGGAGACATCGGAGTTGGAATCTTTGTACGTTGGATCCCTAAGCCTGTCCCTGCCTCTTTTCATGGCAGGGAATCCCGAAGCGCTTATTGGATCTGCCAGTCGTCGATGTTGGATTGCGTACCTGCCAGGTGGCAGCAGCAACAACGTCACCAAACGCCAGCCGGTCTCGACCGTTGATCCCCCACTGCACCCCCAACGGCCGTGATGGTACGACGATCAATCAACAAGTGCTTTACTGTCCACACAGAACGGTCCGCTTTCGGCAGGTCACGAAGATTGAAAATTCTCGCGGAGCAATTAAGGAGGCAAGTTCGTCGTCGCCGTCAGAGATGGTGGGGGGGTGGTGCGAATTAAACCTGCGGTGCTTCTAGGTTTGACTAAAACGGCAGAGAGACTCGGTCGTTCTTGCAACGCGTCAGGGAGGCAGTTGGTTCAGGTAAATCGTTGAATAATGTCCACAGTGACCCGGACGGGTCGCGACCTTTCGCCCTCCCCTGGGAAGGCGGTGCTGAACCCAGCAGGAAGGTTTCCGCTGCTCATCCAGAAGGCTGCCTTTTCAAGTGGGTAATTAAAGTTTTATCCGATCAAATAAGGCACGGGTCAAAACTCGAACGCATAATCCAAACACGAGCGACCAATCGAGATTATTTATTGAGTGTTATCTTTCAAAGGTGAAGACGATGAGATATATCCAAGCACATGTTTCTTTATAGGGTAAATGAGGCGATTAATTATGGGATGGAGAGATTCGCTCCAAGTGAAACACGAGAGATAGACGAGGTAGGTGTGGGTAAGGCCATTTCAATATGCAAGCTCTCGGTTATTAATGAGCCCAAGTGTTTCCCCGTCATATGGGATTGCGAGCAAGATTATCATTCAAATCTAGTTAATGAACATCTCTAAAGAACTTGTCGACTAGGGCGAGTGATGATCAACTCGATCTTCAAGATATCGATGAGGCGCAACACGAGATAATCCATGGAATTGCAAAGTTCCGACCAATTTTTGTATCGAGATAAATCCCGTAGGACTAATCTTGACATCTAATGTCTATTTGGGTTTAAAAAAAAGTACTTTTTTTGACATCCAGATTATTTCCCCATTCGAGCAAAATGAATAAGAATAGTTTTATTTTATTAATTCCCCCCCTTCTTCTTTGTTTCGAAGCACTCTAATTTGATCTGGTCAAGAGTCAGAAGGGTGAACTCCGCTCAACCACCACCCACGACTTTTGCGAATCTGACGTGCTAGATATGGTCGACGGTCCAGCCACAAGAGAACAAACAGGCCGTTGGGTTCGCACGTGGGAGAAGTGTCAGATTGGTGATTTGAGCCCCACCTCATGGGTATTTTAGGCAACCCATAAAAAGCAATTAGAGAAAAATAAATAAAAAGGAATAAGCCCCTTTTCATTTTAATTTTGCCACCTTTTTTTTTCCCCTTTCTTTGTTTTTGGGGATGTCTGCACTCCAAAGAAATCGACCCCTCGGAAAGGTCGAACTTGACCAACCGGCAAGACCCACGTGTCGTGATAGTGTCAGGTCCGTCAGCTTTTTGCCGTGCGTGCATGGGAGGCTCACCACAATGGCGGGCCACGTCACGGGGTTGACGATCTTTCGGCACCGAATTTCGGCGGGCCGGCTACACGTGGCAAAGCCGCAATCCATCTCCATCGTCCCTTCAGGCTTACATACTAGGCCATTTGTGTGAATATGAACGTAGGATAGATTTCTTTAATTCTTGATAAAGGAAAGTTGCATTAAACCCGACGATGAATAATTATGTTGGTTTAGAGTTTCTTCATTATTGTCGATAGTAAGAGTTCAAAATACGCTTAATTAGCATCTTAGGTGGGGGCCGTGGTGCTGGGCCCGACTCGTTAGTGCCGTCTCGGCACAGGATTCCTTGGTCATTAAAAAAAAAGTTGTATTAACCTTTGATCTTGTCAAGAACGTATAATCAAATATTGAATTTGAAATCGAAACATATTTATATTATAGACTCTCAATTGAAACATAAAATAAACTTATCATATATGATATTTTTTTAGTATCTATATATCGTTTTCTATACAAATGACCAAAATGGTCTTGATCACAACCTTTTCTTTTTCCGTTTATAAAGGTTGAGCATTTATTTGCACCATGCAAGAAGGTTTGAAGCTTAATTTTCATTTCATAGGTTAAAAATTGGAACTATAAATGATTCTTTGATAGCTGTCGATATGCGACAGGATCGATCTTATAAAATAAAAGTATGTACCATTTTTGTGCGCCCAGTAATTTGTGAAATTTGGCAGGACGGCTAGCGGCTACTTTTACACGCATGTAACAGTACTCCAAACCCACCTTGTGAAGCTACGTCATTAAAAATACAATACAAATTATTGTATACATTTACTTGATAATATGTGAATAGATGTCATATATACAAATTCCCATTAGCTAGGCAGATGACAATTAAGGTATGTTGCTGATTAATTTAAGGTCATTAAGCCAGACAGGGTGCTCTCTAGACCAGCAGTGCCACCCTTAACATAAGGAAAAAACAAGAAATCAAAGTCTAGATTGATAGTCTTGTGCTCCTTCATAGCATTGCTATTGCTGGACCTGCCAAAGGGACATGACCTTCCCATTTCACCCAAGGAACGTTGTGTACAGATGGAATGAGAAAAGGTCAAGCCACGAGATGAGACTCGTGAACTCCAAAGTCTACGTAACACTCGATTAGACCGGCTCTTGAGCGCTACGTGACGAAGGTCGTCGAGGGCCCTCTCCATGTGATCGTCCTTCGGCCCTGACTTTGAGAAAAGAAAGGGGAAAAAAAAAGGAACCAATCGAACCCCACAAGAGGTGCGCATTAGAAAGCGCCGCCCTTATAATCCGAGTCACGAGATGTTGGTGCTTATCCTCCACAAGAAGATAACAAAATGCAAGTGAAATCAAGTGGATGATACGTTTAGCTAACGTTACGTTCACATCTCGAAACATGTTATAAGCATAACAATTGCCCACACCTGAAACAAACAAAGAAGGAAGAACCCCACGTTCTCCCCCGTCCCCCTAGACACCAAAATGCCGGCGACGCCAATCTCTCACCACCCGCTGTCCGTCGCTGGCGTGACATCAGCGCTCCTCCGTCGATGGTTTTCTCCAGCCATCGCCACAAAGAGAAAATCCTTTTAGTCTGGGTTAACAAAGAACTCAAGGAATCGAAGACAAAGATGTCACGACCGATTTGTCACATTAGACAGAGCGGGCAACTGAATACATGAGAGTCTAATGATCTGTCAATGGATAACACGAAGCATACTCTGTATCTTAACATTTTGAATGCGGGGTGCACCTAAGCATCATAGTTTTAAAATCGGGTAACTCATCACATGTCAGTGTATTCTTGAAGCGACAAACACGTGTCGGATCATCTCTTTCGTTGGCCGAAAGTGTCTTGCTGAAGGTTTACCCTATACCTCACCTGCAGTCTTGAGGCCAAAATCTTATCATCTGGTTCGCCGGTGGAAACATGACGCCACCCATTCACTGTCCCCTCATCACCCATGCCAGTGCATGTGAAGGAGGGAGCCGCGAGTGTCTTTGACCTAGCGAGAAATGCTTGTGAAGATATCCATTCGCTGTTCCCCATATTTCGTGGCTTTGCCCATTTTGACTATTTGCTTGGTGGTCTTGAGCTTTTTCAAAAAGCTCTTGGTCTCACTTATAGCGTACACTAGCAACTTTGGTCACATGCGTTCCTGGCTTAGCTGTTAAGCACGTTTCGCAATATAATTTAGGTCACCAATGGTCAAAGGTTGATGTCCCATGGAATCGGATGGGAGCACTACACGCATCTGAACATCATGGAAGTGGAAAGATCATTGGTCGAAGAAAACCTTAGACAGCATAAGATAGGGTGTATCGATGCCCAACTGAGACTTACCTTAAATCTTAAATCTTAAATGGCAGACAAACGAATAAACAAACAATAATAATAGTAGTATTAGTAATAGTAATGAGAAACCAAAAGCCATACAGAGACATGCACGCATCCACATGCATTTTATGTGAGTCCGAGGCTCTGCACGAGCTTATGATATATTCATTGAATTCAACACTAAAAAAGTTTGAACCCTAGTTTGTATTATTATTATAAGGGATCCCCATCTGGCCAAAGACATGCATTCCTGTCGAAGCCATGTATATCCGGTCTCCCTCCCATGATCCCATCTGAAAAATAGAGAAAAAAAAGATTTTAAATCTCCTTTTTTTTCTATAAAAATGCTAAATCCCGTCAATACGTCGTATGATATTATCGACTTTCCCATCAGAAGAAGAACGAGCAAAGTGCCAGAATATTTGTGTTGACATAACCTCTAAACGAATTGATAGGCAATTATTGTGATAGCCCTAGCCTCGGCAAAATGGCACTCAAAGTCCTCGCATTTGTCAAAGTTACTTTAGCATGCCGGCAAAGTCGTTGGATAAAAGAATGCAACTACGTGAATTTCAACATCGTCGCCAATTTGATAAACATTATGAATGTTTGAAAGTTTGGAGCTAGAATAGCTCCAAACTATACAAATGAAAGTTTGGAAACTTATTACGTTTTGTCGTTTTATATTATACAAATGATTGCGCAGATATATATATATATATTGAAATCACGAGATTCCATCAAAACCCTAACCGGTGGAGCCAAAGGAGAGAAGACACTATGATCCTTGTGGAATGTGGTAGGGCTCACTTCTGTATTGTTTTTATTTTATTTGATTTTATTCGGCCGCTCAAGCCACTAGTCAATTTATTATATTATACAGCACCCCCATTGGCCCATTTCTCAATCATTTATTCCCGACATCTCAAGCACATGAAGACAAATCCTAACTCATGAATTTCACCACCCAACTCGAAAAAATTCTGTATTCAGGTCCCGAAAAATGAAATCATTGTAATTGTGCTTTCTCTTGAGGCCACCACCCTTTTATGAAACGTAGCAACGATCCCAATAATCATATGAAAAATGTATCTAGACTTGAAATTCAATTGGGTGTTCGAAGAGCCATCGGTACCCCATTCTTAGGAAAATGAAATCTACGGGTCCTGTTCTCCCAATATCTTTACCCACTAAGTGAAAAGATGCAAGAATGCGGAGAAAACAACATGGTTAGGCTAAAATTTTACGAAACTTTGTAAACGGTCCTAATAAGAAATTTTGTCAGGTCCATCACCGGGGTAAAAATTGACTTGAACACTTACCACCGAATTAATCTATGAGGGGCTTCGGCTATTCGATGAGGAACATGAACGCATATATCACTCATCCAACGATGAAGACGTGCGAATTTTGTTTTTGTTCTTTTTGTGACCGCGACGGTGGACCTAACGATCCGCCTTATAATATGCGACATTGCCATTTAAGTACCGGAAGAAAACAGTGCATGGTTGTGGATGTGGACAAGAGGGGCGGTTTGGACAGTAGGGGACTTCGGGAGATGAGAAGGTTCCTTTGTCGTTTGGTGGAAGCATGATGTCTGCACAGGACATCTATACCTTAATTTGCTTAATCAGCAATAGCATGGGTGTGGGGGCCGTTTTGGGCCCATTCTGAAAGGAAGGAAAAGGCGCAATTGGAGAGAAAGATTGGGAATATAATCGTAGGCTCCACACGATTGTTGGCCCTTTGGTTGACCTGATGAATTTGGTCCCCCCCTCCTCGGCGTTTTTGCCACAGCTCATCATCCCACCTCAAATCCCAATCCTTTTGGTCTTGTGGGGGCCAGCCGACGATGATTTGGGGTTCACGGTTTAGTTGGAGAATCGAATCGAGTCGAGCCGATATCTTTATGCTTTGATACATGTTTGTGGCGATTGTGAGGAGGGTTTATTAGCTCGACAAGTTCGAATCGATTGGATTTGGTTCTTTGTATTTGGGTTCGAAGCATTGTTTAGATTTGCAGTTCGTCGATGTAACAACGAGCCGGGCGGACCTTTGAGTTTCGATCAGATGGTGTTCTTGCACTCATTTATCTCGTTCGCAAGCTCGTAGAAAATGGGATTTGCCCCACTGACATTTGCTTGGAATGGGCTGGCTGGATAGTGGACTGGGCCACGTTTGGAGTGGGCCAGAGCTGTCGAATCAGACAATGATAGGGAAATGAGCCCCCCTCTCCCTTTGTCGATTGCCCATGTCACAAATGGTCGCTCTCGAGACCCATCGAAATAATGCTAAAAGGTTGACATGACCACATCACTTCCACGTCAGAGACCTTGGGAATCAATCTCGTACGCTCCCAATTGTTCACTCGCGTGTGCTTTACGGAGGAATAGAGCTGCAAACTTGGACGCCAATGGGAAAATCTAATTACGTGTAACTATCTTGAGCCCGTAATTCTAACTTGTCAATCCCTCGTTAGGAAGCGATTGCCTCCTTTGGACCCTGTTGCCATTGACGAGGTTGTCGACGATGGCAACGTGACAAAAGCTTGTGCTCAGAGCTCCATTCTCGGCAAGGGGTTTGGCTCCGCGCAAGATCGATCGAGGTCTACATGTGCACTCAACTTTGGATATCCATGGTGTCGATTTCAAATCAGCACCCTCATTTTCGGTGACAATTGCTCCAATTTGACTAGTGGTAGTATCCACATCTTGGGTGGGGTCGAGGACTGACAGCTGGGAGAGCGACGGTGATAGATTCGGAGAAAACTTATGAATTTTATGGCCCTCATTTATATTGGAATAGACATCATGTGGATACATGTAGGATTGAACCGCACCAAATGGGACGTGTTTGGACAGATACAAACCCATCGGTATCGATCGTGCGTCGACAACGTGGGCATCGGGGCATTCGAAAGTCCCACATGAGAATAACAAGAACAGAGTGCAAAACGCACACGTATCGTGGATTTAATGTCCACCGGATAGTTAAGAATCCATCGTCGCCCTCCTCCACATTAATTCTTTTCTTCGCAATAATTGATCGGATCTTTTCTCATCATCGAGCATCTAGGCTATGATTCCTCATATTTCCACTCTTCACTTACAAAAGTATTACATACAGATCTTTTAGCATTGACTTCATGATAAAATAAGATAAAAATCGGAACACGCGTCATCGGAAAGATTAGGACGCTTAGCACGAGTTCGATTAGCTCATTATACTAATGTTTTGGGTTCCTATCATATTAGGGCGCGCGATGAAGGGAAGTATCTGATTTAGTAAGTAAAAGAAGCGATCGAGGGCTATGGACGTATGGATCTAGCAGATGATGTAGAGAAGGGAAGGTGACATTTAAGCTTATAGCCCAAGGTGCTTCCCGTTGGACAAGATCCTTGGGAGCGACAAAACAACAACGGCTGGAAAGCATGGCAACATCTTTGCGTGCAAGACAAGTTCGTGTGGGGGGTCCCGTGCATCGGTTCATGGTCTTTTCTGCTAAAAAAAAACATCTCCAAACGAGGAGATAAGTCCCAAGTTCACCATTCATTCCCGGTAATTTCAACTTGTTTTCCCACCCATGCTCGAGGGAAGCAAGTGCAAAAGCAGGTACATGCGTGCTAAGGATTAGGGCACACATGATATAACTTTTGGCTAGAAATTGAGTTCTGGAACAGAAATAGATTTTTGTATTACTGTTTCAGAATAAGTTTATGAGGAAAAAAATGCATTTGATAAGGACAAATAATTTATATTACAATCCCTTACCAAATAAAAATTTCTATTACAGAAATCCATTATGATAACGAAATTTTTTTGTTTTATTTTTAAATATATTTTTTCATTTTAGAGTTTGCAAGATGTTCATTTTTATAAATTTCAAATGATTATTGTTTAGTGCAAAAAATTGACAAATTTCATCACATTTTCTGTTGTTGTGTAACTCCAAATTTACTTTAGACGCGTTGATTTCCTCGTTAATACTTGCGCAAAAAAAAAAATCCCTATTAGGAAATACATTACAAAACTCGAGATGTGATACCAATTAAGGCAAACAAGCTAAACAGTCTCCAGGTATGCTATTCCACACTGGCGAGCAACTACGCTTAAGCTTCCAAGGGACTGCCTTTTAGGAGACGAACAACTTACTTGAGTTAAATGACACAGAATCACTAACATTGTGCGTCATACAAATGAGACAAGCTGTAGTTCCTTTAGGGTTTTACCAAGCTAAGAAGAAGAATGAGAGGATTTAGAGAGACATGGCTTTAGGATTTCGTCCGATAGAAATTTCTTTTCGGAAACTCTTATGTTGCAAACCACACTACCTGCTTTTATATAGGCAAAGTTACAATGCATAGTCTTAAAGACTGTTATCTTTACATGCTCGTGATAAGGCTGCATCAATTGTATATATGATATGCAATTCAGTAAGAGAAACAATTTCTGAATTACGCATTTTGGAACTGTTTTTGATTTCTTGACCAAAAATATTTCCGGAACAAAAATTTATTCCAGAGATAAATAAATAAAATATCTACTAAACAGATTTATATTCCATAATGAATTCTGGAACGTAAAAATTCATCCTGGAATAGAAATTGACCCTTAGTCCGTCATGAGCTCGACTTATGCAACAGCGCACTAACGTGGGAATGGACGAGTTATCCGCGACGAAGCTCGTCAAAAGATCAGTGGCCAGGCCCAAAAAAAAGGAAGGGAGAGGGAGAAGAGGGTGCGTGGTGATGAGAAATGTCCCCAGAATCCATCCACTACTTTGCTCGCGGAAGGCTCGGAAAAGCATGCTAAGCTGACGAGCACTACCAACTGCCATCGACGATATATCCTTTTGTCGACCCAGGATTGAACAGGGAAAAGAAATGAAAAAACACTCCGAATGTTCGGCTGAGTGATTAAGTTTCTGAATTGGATTCAATAGATCTCGCATTTCTGAACATAGCACCACTTAATTCCCATTAACCTTAAATTCGCGCTCCGCCACTTTGTAGGTAGAGTCTTATTCGATGTACGTAGTGGAGGGAATTTGCGTGTATTCGAAAGGATGAGTCGAGTAGTAATGTTCGAATATATATATATAGAGGACGGAGATGGAAGTGCTGGGATGTAGTAATAGTAAGGAATCGCATGTGAATGATAACTGGAATAATCTCCCAAGAATAAAGTTACTGTTTTCAGAGAAGGACATGCCCATATATCCCATCCCCCCCATATCAGCAACAATGATGACCATTGCTTGCATCCTCGCTTTTTTCCACCATGCAAACCCTTCTTGATTGGGTATAGACATTAAGAAAAAATGTCTTCCATGAGTGTAAAAAGTTGGGGTCTTCTCTGTTCACCTGTGTTATTTCCTTCAGTCGTAAATAATGACACTAGCTGAGGTCGTCCACATCAAGAAAGATGTGAGGTGTTGTTCGTGAGGTGCACCCCTTTCTACATGAGAGAAACGTTAAATAGACAATAAGACTGTGATTATCGCGCTTAATCGTGTTCGACGAAGATGATAAATGAAATTTCCGCAGTTGCGTTGTATACGCACGTCTAATCTTGCTATCACTTTTGGTCCATGTCCTGTAAATCAATATTCATACATTGTACGCATGGAGAAAATGAACTTGGTACGTATTTTCATTCGAAACAATTTCGCTATGTCACTATGAACTTCATATTCATGGTATGTATGCCTGGATTGTAAGATATCCTGTCCATGAAAACAGACTTGTCAGACATCCTGGTCTCACCACTCTTGAAAAGAAGAAAAGAAAAAAGGCATTGCATGCCCTAATATCAGGGGTGTCAATGGGTCGGATGATATCAGGAGGGTTTTTATGATACTCAACTCGAAATATTATAAACACATGCTTGACTCGGACAGACCTAGAATACTTAGTAATATGATTCGAACATCCGGATTATTTGGGTTGTGCTTGTGTATGTTTTTTTGTTTTGTTCTATTTTATGGAGATTAAGACGAACACTTGTTTTTTTTCCGGGTTGACTCGAAACACAATCCGATCTAGAATCATTATAGTTCTCAAGAGTTCAAGTGATTAATAGATCCAAAAATTCGGATCGAGTTTGCATCTCGATTTGGGTATATTGTTCGATTTTAGTACCCCTGCCTAATATTTCGATTTCCAAATCTCTCTCTTCCTCTGCGAGCACCATCGCCATGCATCAACGGTGACAAACGCTCGCTCAGGGCCACCACCACTGCTGTCGTCGCGCCATTCATCTCCCTCCCCCCCTCTCTCGAGCAGATGCAGCGGAGTATTTAGAGAAGGATGGGGGTAATCGAAGCCTCTGTGGTGGCGCACACACAACAGCACAGAGAGCCCACCCAATCAACAAGATCCACAAGCCACAAGCAATGACCAGTGTCGGGCCAGGTCCCCATCTTCTTGGGTCAATAGCCTAACTAGATACGAGGAGATTTTAAGCTTATACAAGGCCCAAGATCGACCAAGCCACCGACTTTCTTCAGTGTAAGATGAGAGAGACGACGGTTGCTTCAAGTATGTCTAGTTTTCATGCTGCGTCATTTCAAGCTAAGTTCATATGCTTCTGGATAAATCAAACCAAACCAAACCTGAGCTTTCAGGAAGCAGAACCTAATATGGTTCTCGTCTAATCATGGGCGCCTCATTGATCAGAAGGTGCATTTTCCTTCTGTTGTACCACAAAGAAGCGAAGGACAGTCGAAAAGCTAAGTGTGGGCTCAGTTCAGGCACGGAAACAAGACAGAGAAACATAAAGTATGATACCAAGTGAACTGGAGGATCTGGTTCTTTCTTGTGGCATCAAAACATAGTACTAACAGAGAAGGACTGTACCGGTTTTTATTGATTCCGATAGAGCTTTTTTTTCCCCATTTGGGTGCTTTACCAAAGCCGAAAGTTTCCCACGATTGTATACCAATCCCCATAACAAAGCAAAACCAAGATCAAGCTTCTTCCTCCTTCATGTTTCTATAAAGAAGTCATGCGTATTTCATCAAACCAATATCAGTCAGTGAAAAAAAAAAGAAAAGAGAGGGGGAGATTGCGAACAACAGAAGCTGAAATCTTCCTAAGTCTTTAGCTTATCACGTTCCGCGATGATCTCAGAGCGCCGATATTATGGATCGGCCTCTCGCCTAACAGTGGCAGCGCACTTTTTCGGGCTCCTCTCCATCGTTCTCTTGCTCATCTGGTTGCTCCACTACCGCGAGGGCATTAATTATGATTCCAGCAACCCGTTCCGAGTTTTCAATGTACAAATTAATTCTTGGGTTTGGCTTGTTATGGTAATTTACATTTGACAATTGAAATAACTTTTGTTCCTCTCTCTCTCTCTTTTCCCCTCTCCCGTGTTGCAGGTTCACCCATTCCTTATGGTATTTGGGTTGATTTTCTTCAGCGGTGAAGGTACGACTTTTTTCTCGTGTCAATGGATTTCCTCTAATTTGCACTTATCAGTCAGTCCTGCTGACAAGAAAAAAAATTGAATGAATTTTCCAGTATTTGGTTAATTGTTTTGCCATGCAAGGGCATACACTTCTTGAACATTACCGTTCTTCTAGCGAACCACATTAGCATTAGTCATTTCAAGACAGTGTAAAGTCCATTTCGGTCATCTTGCAACGACAGAAATCGAGAGGTTTAAAAGAACAAAGTAGCCATAGTTTTCAAGAGGCCCTTCTCCATCATAATCGTACATTTGGAAGATTTGTTACGACCTGGGTTCACAAATACCTATGAAAAGCGAAATTGCTTCTTGTGATTCGCGAAACTCGAGTTTCCCGTCTTCATTGATTCTTTTCCTGGGGCTTTGTGGAGGCAGCGATAATGGCGTACAAGACCGTCAGGGCGGAGAAGCCTGCTCAGAAGTTCGTCCACATGTCGCTCCATCTCACAGCGTTTGTCCTCGGAGTTGTGGGCATTTGCGCGGTTTTCAAGTTCCACGACATGCAGCAATTGGAGGACATGAACAGCCTCCACTCCTGGATCGGCATCGGCACCATCTCCGCGTTCGCACTTCAGGTGAGCGATCGGTGACACACGACGATGATTCTTTCAGTATCACAAGCTCCTACAGGAGACTGTATTTTACGACCTTCATGGCCTAATGTCACAGTTATTAATACGATATGCAAACACGACTCTACTACTTGTATGTACAGTGGCTACTTGGTTTCTTCACCTTCATGGTTGGAGGTTCGGTGAGCACCGCGATGAGAATGATGCCGTGGCACATATCTATAGGGAGAGTTATCCTGTTCATGGCGGTGTGTGCGGCCTTGACCGGGTTGATGCAGAAGGCTACTTTCTTAGAACTCAAGCATGATAGAGAAGCGCGCTTGGTCAATTTCACCGCCCTCTCCATCCTCCTGTTTGGAGTCTTCGTCGATCTCTCCGCCGCTCTCGCTCACTACGTATGATTTCTGCACCAATGTTTCGATCCGAGTGATCTCTATATACATACGCACCTTCTTTTTCTTGAATCATTTGCCTTTTGTTTCCCCCTTTGTTGAAAGTGTGATCTAATTGATATTGATTGATGTACTGGCGTCTCTTATCATAATTTATCGGTCATTGCGGTTTCTTTTTCAAGACCCAGCTGTTTTTTGCACGTGTGATTACTTGGTCTCTCTGTGTCAGATTAGCATAAGGATGAAAAGTGGATTCAATTGAAAAAGACACTGGGCATGCAGTTGCGCAGCAGGTTTCCTCTCGATAAAATTAAGCGAAACCCCAATTCTTTTGACAAGCAAAGGATCGCCATTTTATACAGACGACGTACATTAAGCGGGTTGCGGTCGGATAAGTGACGAATAATTAGGTTGCACTAGAAATACACCTATCACCAAGCCAAAGATGATTCACGACCATATGAATCATTGTTTTTTACGCTAACAGTGAATTTAATCATAATCCGCGTATACGCTAACATCAATCATTTCCCTGCAAACTCGGGGTGACCAAAGTTTGGAAGAGAAATGAATTTATGGTCACCATGAATTTGGGTTACCGACCTCATTAGATTATCGTCCAAGTAGCTCATTCCTTGGAGCAAAAACCAAATAGGATTCGGGATGTTCCATGTCTCTAGTTCAGACTTAACAGGAGGATCAAAAGAAATGACGAGGAGCAGCAGTCACCAGCGGAAGCTGCTGTCGAGTTTCTGCATTCTGCTTTCGGTCACTATCCATTCAAATCTTCCCCGAAAAATCTCGAGAGAACCTTCCTCTTTTTCTGGGTTTGTCTTGTTGTTCAGACCCATCTCAAATCTGGAACGCGACTCTCCTGTGCCAGCCATCGACACATGTGAAATGGCATGTTAGTAGTAGCCCACAGTGTCAATGTCGCAATAATAATCCCTACAATCTTATATCTAATGACGCAATACGGACGCAAATGTCAAAGGAAGATTCGAATCCATCGAAAAGCAATGTTAGGCAGTTATTCTCTGTCCGCGAACTTTGACCCTTTCTAGGTACTGTTTCTTATCATGCCGTTGTTGGTGGCTGGAGTCTGTGCTCGCCTTATCTTATTTCAACGCTAGAAAATGACAGAATACTATTCCCTGTTCTTTTTTCGGAGAGAATGAAATGTCTCCTTGCGATTTTAGTCGCTTTTATTTGCTCAGAGCAGCAAAGGCCAGTGCAAACCCAGAGTCTTTTGGGTGGACAACACAGAGCTCTGCCCTTGAACTAAAAGGGCCACCTTCATCCTCGCCATTGCAAAGAGAATTCCATTCTGCGCTCTGTCGCTACTTGGAGTAACACCATCATGAATAACCATCCTGTCTCTCCTTCAGCGATCCCAGTCGCCGAAGTAACTTAAATGAACAAAATTCAAAAGTCAAGACTTCAAATGAGTGATCGAAAAGTTGTGAAATTAAATTAAATAGAGTGCGAAATATTTTATCATTAAGTGCACTTTTCCAAAAGTCATAGTGTATTGAAAAACTTGGTAAGGTTACAAGAAGCAGGAAAAAAAGGGGATTTGACTTTTCTTTTTGTAATTTATGTAATTAGTATTTACTTCATAAACTTTTTATGTACTTTTCCAAAAGTTATAGTGTATTGAAAAACTTGGTGAGGTTACAAGAAGCAGGAAAAAAAGGGGATTTGACTTTTCTTTTTGTAATTTATGTAATTAGTATTTACTTCATAAACTTTAAATTAACCAATAGTACTTTTAAGACACTTGTTAGCGTGCAAAGGAGGAAAATAAACAGGACAGTTGATAACGTTTTCATTTTTGCATCAAAACTTTGAACAGTCCAATCATCCCCTAAAAAAAGATGCACATACAAGGCTGATAACATAACTTGTTTAGATACCTATGAACGGAGAGAAATAGTAAAAAAATTCGCACAGGAGGAGGAAAATAGTAAAGGCAAAGAAAAAATTACACGAGCTGTTTCTTTGTAGCCTCCATTCTCTCCAACAAGCCAGCAATCTCAGCTTGCATCCTCATCTTCATGTTCTGGTAATCACAGTGCGAATTCTCCAGGAACTTCAACTCCTCCAATTTCTTCTTCCGCCGTTCCTCAGTCTCTTGCAGGCACAGCTTCGCCAGCTTCTGTGCATACTCTTCCTCAAGCTTCTCTATACTCATCTGGACCATCTGTTTGAACCCATCCGCCTCTCTCCTTGCGTCATCCGCCTTGCTTTGAAACATTTGTGCTTCCGCTTGTTTGATCCGTATTACGCTCTCCAAGCTGTCGAACGTGTCTTTTCTCAATAGACTTCTCAACTCTTCCTCTGCTGTCAATTCACTTGTCAAGGATGGTTTTAGCTCCTTGTGGGAATTGCTCGGCGTCTCACTGGGAACCAAAGGCCTCATGTAGGTGGATTGCAGGTGAAAGGCCGGGTCTCTTCGGGCACTTTCCATCTGTGGCTTCACAAATGCACTAGGCGCGGAAAAATCTGAAATCCCATCTATGTCTAATAGATGCCATCAATCAGATATTGCCATTAGGGGGAAAAAAGAATCAGCTAGACACAAAAGCACAAGAACTTCATTTTTGTCAATGCAAAATGAGACATACAAAGAAAAGGGAATCAAGAATTAAGAAGAAACCTTCCGTTGCAAAGAAAGTAGTCCTCATTTGCTATCTTAAGATGCATCCCAGCATTAAGAATTTACCACACAACAAAATGCAAATACCCTTACTTTTCCCATGCTGACGTGGTGTTGACTCTAGTAAACAAGTTACTGTGAGAATCATCAGAAAAAGGGTTTTTGTGTGTGTGTGGATTGCATCTGTCGTAGGTGTACCCAAGGAACTCAGGCTAGCTATTCTGACTGCACCCTAATATCCCTAAGAGAGCGCATGTTAGATGAATTCCAACAATGGCCATAATATCAACCGACTGTGCTTGAGCAGAAGGATTCAAGATCTTAAACATGGCAAACAAAAGAACAAGGCACTCAGTTTCTTCCAACTTTACTAAACTTTCTAAAACAACATTAGAAACTTGGCAACAAGAAAAAATTCTCTCTGCCCTCTAGTTTCACCTTACCTGGAGATATACCAAGAAAAAATATGCAGTAAGAGCTACCCAGCTAACTGAAAAGTGGACACATTTGAAAAATTGTTTATCTAGAGAGAAGAAAATCAACACAAGAAGCAAAACGATTCAGAGTCTCCTGCCTTGTCAATCTATGTGGTCAAGTATGTAGTAGAAGTGTCTACATGCAAGAGCATGTTTGCGGATTCTTTCACTTATTATGTCGACTTGATACGATAGTTGCATCAAGGTGAAAGAGCTCCTTCCTTTGCTTCCACTTAGCCAATTATTGAGGTGGGAACAAAGATTTCATTCTGTAATTACTTTCAGATTCCAAGAGAAAGTTCTAGCAGCTCCCCACATCGTCATGACAAGGCCAAATCGGCTAAAATCCATTAGCAAGGATAGCAATAACAAATCCAGCTCGTCCAATACCTAGATAAACCTTATGATATTTGCCAGTTTCCAGAAATGTAAAAGCAAATCAGTAATTTGATGCAACTGACTCTTTAACCGGTTAAATGTTTCACAGGAGGCACATAATAATAAAGGGAATTGGATATCAAGGTTTAGTCACCCATTGCTTCGAAAGCATATATAACTACTCTGGCTCCACTATGATGAAATTTTCGAAATGCACGTCCACCATTATTTTCAGCTCAACAGCTTAACACGTACCTCTCATCAGAATATAAGTTTCTCCCAGGCCAATCTTAGTTTGCCAAAAGAATTTCTACTTTCCACTGATTATTCCACTTAAAAGGTAAGGATGATAAACGTGTTTTTTCACCTATGGCATTAAAATCTGCTAGACAAAACTCAGCCACCACATACTCTAAAATCAATTAGCACGCCAACCCAATTAAATCTCACAAATGCAGAGAACAGTACACAAGCAGGTCTGTGATCACAGACAAACAAACTAGGCGAGCAACAGTGCTGGGGCAAAAAGAGGAAAGAAGTGGAAGTCGAAGCTTACATGTAAAGAACTCCATAAGTATATTGCAGGCATCAGAAGGAGAAACTGCTTTATTTTCAAGCTCCGAAAGCAACTCGTCCGCCTTTGCATGCAGCTTCTTGCCCTTATGGTCTTCGCTATTCCTGAAAATCTTCCTCACACAATCAAGCTCTTTCATCAGAGTTTCTAGACCCCAATCCTTAGCACAGAACGAAAATACGTCCTTGACAAAACCATACATTTCGGAAGCATGATCACAGCCAATGCAGTGAAACTGCATTTCTGTAGTCCCCGAGGGTCCTTTCAAGCTGGGACCTGGTCTGATCAGATTTCTCTGAATGCCACAAGCAGCATGACACCAATGATTACACACATCACACCCCACCCAACTACAAGTATTACTAGCACAATCAAACTTAAGACAAATGCGACACGTGCAAGAACTGCAAAATCCCTTATTGCTTGAGCATAACTTGCAGTCACAATCCTCAACAGGCAAGAAGCTCTTACAGTTCACATTTTTACACCTCACAAACAAGAAAATATCCACCAATTCACCAGTAGGAAGCCTGTTCTTCCCAGATAAAAAGTTTCCAAGCCCTGTCCTCACGGCAACCAAAATTTCCAACTGATCTTTGTTGCACTTTGAGAGTGTCTCCCTGGTAAGGTCGCCCCTTTTGTTCAGCCGTTTCTGCAGGCCAGCTAATTCTTCTGCCCTCTCTGGTGCAGCTATCAAGGTTCTCAAGTACTCCTTCGTAGATTCCAGCACTTCTTCTGACAACTCCTGCACAGTCTGAGCCATAAAGGGGATCGACTCCAACACAATTTCGCGTAATATCTTCGCTGGCCTAGAGAGCTTCCGTGCTCTGTCTCCCATCATACATTCCACATCTCTCAAATGATCTGAATTCCTCCCTCTCGAATCACCCAATATCATATCTTTCCTCGGCCGAGCCGGCAATTCAGATGGGAAATAAGAGTGGTTATCGGAATTAGTAGGCCTATAGAAGCTGTTCGATGCCCCCTGCATCATGAAATTGCCTCCCCTACCAGGATTAGACAAAGCAACACTCCCATCACCAAGAGGCTTAAACCGACTATGTACCGACCCGTTCGTCCCCTCCCCTGCATACCATATCTGGTCATCTTTACCAACAGAGTAGTCGTAGTTCTCCGTCGAATTACGAGTGAGCGAGCAGCTGGGGTTGTGCGAAAAAGGATGCGAGTACGAGTAGGACATCGACGGGGCAGTGAAATCGTTGGAGTAGTAAGTGGTGTTCGTGGTGGTGGACCTGGTGGGCTTCGGCTGAGAAGGAGGAGGGTCAGCATTCTGCAAGGCGTTGGAGGCAGTGAGGGAGAGAGACACGTCGGGCAAAGCCAGAGAGAGGCTGAGAGTCTCGAGCTTTGTCTTCTTGTCCCTGTTTTCCCTCTCAATCTCCTCCTCGGCCTCCCTCTTGGAGAAGTTCCACCTGCTGCTTCCACCACCGCTCAAATTCATGAAATCCCTCTCCACGCAATTATCACAATCACCACCGTCCTTGCCCAGATTCTCAGACCCCAACACGATCTCCTTCCCCTTGTAGCTCGCTTTTTCCGGCGAAATCTCGGCGAGAACGTCCTTCCCGAGAAAACCCAGCTTGGAATTGTCGCACATGTAGCTGAAAGTCAGCTCCTGCTGCGAGCCCGAATTGCCGGTCCTCGAGCTTCTTGACTGGAACCCATCAAGCCCCACATTCGGGCTCTTGAAAAGATCCATCTCCTCTTCTCGAGAGGCCATTTTCGCATCTGGGTTTTCCTTGTTTTGCCCCAAGATGATCTGCTGGGCGGTGAAGCTGCTGCTATGACCACCGTTAGAGAGATCTTTCTCTCCAAACATGGCCTCGGAAATGAGCAACGGCCAGAGGGGAAGTACCAGAACGAGAGAGGGCGAGAGGGCAATTCGGAAAATTGCAAGGAATCGAAGGCTGTTGGTTCAGATCACTCGGTTCAGATTCCCTCCTCGCACTCTACAACGGCTGTATTTTCCCTTCTCCCCGGTTTCAATCAATGGCGAAACCATGCTTGGCTTTTCCTCTTGCTTCGTCTCGGAGATTACCGTAATGACCCTATCAGAGGCGAAGAATTACGACGGTGGTCCCCTGGCTGCTCTTTCATGGAAGAAGCTTTGTTTATTGCGTAGGGTTGCAGGCGAAGGTACAGAGAAGAAAAAAGAGGACAGAAGAGGACAGAAAATTCAAAGGACTGAAGCCATTCAAGGTTCCATCACCGAGCTGCATGCGAGAAGTCTTGAATTTCTGGTCAAACTCCACCGCCCGACAACGCGGTAACGGTCCCAGGTATCAAGAAGTCCGACGGCATTCAGTTTCCTCAATAGCTCAAGCAAGATCGCTCTATCTTGACAAAGGAAGTAATACATTGCCGCTAATTAGTAACTATACCGACACGACACCCCTTTATACAACTAGTATATTCTAATTTCCATGACATTTTTGTACAACCGATGCTTCAAATTTGAAAAAAAATTGATTTTTTATGGGTACAAATGTTGTCGCTTCCAGCTATTAATAACGACCATTAATGTTACTCAAGAGTAAACTTGTCAAATAGGCGGAACAAATTGGATCCGATCCCAAATTGCTTCGTTTAACTTGTACGAACCCATTTCCGTAATGTAATTTTAGTGACTCGTGTCTAATCCGAACCATGACCAACCTGATCCGTATCGCTTAAACTCTTCCATGTTTAACCTTATGTAGAAAACTAAAACCAAACTGAGGTGAGGGTGCAAACCAAGTGAGCGCAAGGTTAAGCAAATGCCGGAGAGAATAAAAAGAGGGTCATATATGTGAGTTGAGTAAAAGTAAGTTACAAACTCGTTGACTACCCTATTTAAAACATATATTATGTTTAAATCCATTTATAATCTACTTATTAAACATAAACAATCCAGTATGTACATATATCTTGTTTCCTCATAGTTATATTAAATATTAGTAATAAGTGAATATTTGATCCCACAGCATTGATTATGCATGTAATCTTAAAAAAAAAAACTAGGTGAGAAATGCAAATTTTTATAATGTAGTTACTTAACAACAAAGACCCCATCTAACAAACTTTTAATTTTATTATACTTATTGCAATTTAGGCTCTATTCATTTTATGAAAAATGTAGCATTTCTGAAAAATATTTTTCAAAAAGTCATTTTCCTATAAAATGATAATATTTTCGGGTGTTCGTTTGAAATTTAGGGAAAATTATAAAAAAAAATTAATTTTATTTTCATTTCTTTTCTCACATTTTTTTTTGTTCTACATTGACTAGCTGTTCGTCACAAGCTGCTTTTGAAAGAAGATTAAAAATGTTTAAAAGTGAAGAAAGAAGATGTAAAATATTTTCCCTTAAAAAAAACGGAAAACATTTTTCTTACTTTTGAAGGAGTTTTTTTTCATTTATGGAAAATATTTTCCTTAACTAGCTTGTTTTCTATAGAACGCACGTCGGAAAATCAGAAAAATATTTTCCTAAAAGTTATTTTTAGTTAAACGAACGGAGCCTTAAAGTGCACAAGATTGAAAATCAGCAAAACAATTATAGTTAACCTAAATTCATGCATTCAAATTTCTCACATATATAAGGATTTAGTTCAAGAGTTTTCCAAAGCAGAGTCAAAGAAGAAAACATTGCAATTAAACTTATTTTTCTCATTGGTGTTTAATCAACTTCTCACACATAGAATATTTCCTTGATATGGATATTTAACAAATGCTCTTGAAGAACCTGTTGAAATGAGTTTTATTGCAATAGCTAGGTTGTCTTCTAAAAATCAAGAGATACATAACTCACGTTCTAAAGAAAGAATAAATTTCAACGAAACTCGTGTGAAAATTTACAGAGTGGAGATTTATACTTTTGAGTGCAACGAAAAGTGCATTTTGATGACTTGTTGAATGCGAATTCACGTTGTAAACTTAATTTATTTTAAGAAAAAAAAAATAAAACAAGGTGAAATGGAAAGGAAAAAAGAAAAGAATTTGGTGCTTTCATATGTATTGTTGCAGACCTAATTTTGTGAAGCTCTTAAAACGTATCTTGGTCACCACTCTCGTGACTGATACACGATATATGACATATTCAAATCACAGAAAACACGATTAAATCTCACTTATGAATAGGAACCGTTTGTTCACGGGATGGCTTCAATCACAAGACTTTGGATCCCGAGGAAGAGACTTTGCGACCGGGACACATAATTCACGCGATTCAATTTAAATACTTAACCGTGTCCTCCGTCCTTCGAAAATCGAAACAGAACTCGTACTTGATGGCGGTCCAGATCAGGCAAATGCAGCTCAGACTTGGAGCTCGTGAATTTCTAGGTCGTGAATGAAAGGTGTTGGCGAATGGAGTGAAATTCTTGGCAGGTAATTGTGCAGAAGTGTCGTTCACCTTCAGCCCAAGGTCGTCATTGGAAGATACCTGGCGAATTTGATTATTCTTGCTCCAAAGTACTCCTGCTAGTGGAGCAGGACCCTCGTTGGTGAAGTGGGCATATTCTGACAACGACATCTTGATGAATTGTGTAAATCTCCTTTTTGATTATATGATTCCACTGAGCAATTCGATTGTCAACCCATTCTTTCTTTAGCTTTTAAGATTGTTCTTGAAGGTAAACTCATTAATGCAATTCAATAGAGAAGCTAAGAATTATGCTAAGTTCTACGTTCCAATCATGACGCCTTGCCCTTTCGTTTTGTCCCCAAGAGGGCTAATATTATTATGATCCGTGCGTGCAACCTTATGACTTTTGCACTCTGATCTCGAATTATCAAGAGCTCAGAATAGCAATCGTCTTTGCTTTCACTTAGACCTCAACTAAGCATTTCTGTTGATATTTGAAGATTGTTTTTCAGAGCAGTACATATCAGAACCGTGAAAGGTCGTGATTAATGCCGGAGGCACAGCAATTTCTCTCGTTAACCTCAGATGGTTGGGAGCTTAAGAAAGCAACCCTTTCCTTTTCTCCCTTCGGCCTCCCAGAACTTGAAAAATCCAGGGATCGAGACAGCATCCATGGTCACCTAGGGACAACAGGGGCAGATTTCTCCTCCAATTTTCTCGAGAAAACCCGCTAATTTTCCCGGGGCAGCCAAAATGCGGGTGGACCGATGCCTTCCCCGGACGCGCTGCGCCTCCCTCTTTGGTCTCCCGACGGATTTGGCCTTCCGCCGCCTAAATAATACTGCAACCATCGTATTTCCTAATGCCCATAATCCTTCCCCTCCTCTGTCTTTTTCCGTCGGACTGATTCCTCGGTCTTTTCCTCCTTTCACAACGGGGTCGCCATCCCGACGTCGCAGGAAGGCCACTCTCGCCTTTTGACTTTCCATCACTTGCGCGTCGGGAAAGAGACGAGGGGAGGGCACCAACGTCTTTTCATATTGTCGGGATTAGTCAAGATGAGGATGATGAGAGGGACGCGGCGTTCCCATGAGACCCGGGGGAGGGGGGGCGCACTTTGAGAGGACGATGTAACGTCGAATTTGATATTGGGAGAGAAGATCAGGTCGTGCGCTGGTGTGCCGTGTCTTAAATTTTCGATTATTGCTTAGGTTAGTGACCAACAAAAAAAAAAAAAAAGACACTATGGTGTTATCACGCGGGACCCAATTAATGGGCATATTCCTCGGGACCTTTTTAGTTTAAGAACGAGGATTCGATTTAAGTGCATTTTACTTTCCGGAGGCATATAAAATTAAGAGCTAGAAACCTGCAAGTGTCAGACAAATTCGATGTACTCAGGATTTGGGATTTCGACATTTTCTTTGAATTCTCGTGAGTTGTTCTATGAGTATAGAGGTGAGCACAATAGACAACCATCATGAGAAGAGTCGAGACCTCACCGAACTGGTCGAGTTAGTCTGGTTCTTCAGAATTTTGGTCAATACCCACAGGTTTCCCGGGTGGTCCATTTCCTGGTTCTTGGTAGGATCGGACCGGATCACCTGAACCAAACCGCCATTTCTTTGAGTTATTTAGGGCCAATAGAGAGAACAAAAAAAGTAACACGTCCCATTCAATTCGAGTGCAATCTTGATAGGCCTAGTAAATATTTTTCTTTAACGTCTTACACTCAAGACTCCAAGTTCTTTGCTTTCGTTCTTGTTCATGTGAAACGAATAACTTAAAGAGTCAAAGTCGAACTCTCTCGTGGATTTCTCTTTCTCGACCTAGTCACAAAGTTGAGAGATGACAGAGTGCTTTCAAATCTTTGTGCCTAATTTTTATTTCTCTAACTTAGGAGGATATCGCATTGTGTGTGCTATGTTGGGATGAAATGTTTATTTTTTTTTAATTTTTAACTGAATCGGTCTAGTCCTAGTATTAGTCGATCTAGTCTCCGGTCCTAAAAACCAAGGACCGGTCCCATCGATCCGATTCTTGATTTCGGGGAGAATCCGATCGCCCTAAACAATGCACACCCCAAATTGATTATCTTTTATTTTTTTTCCTTTTGGTTAGAAAAATTAGAGCCGAGAAATTGCAAAGGATATCAAGCCAAAATCGTTCATCGTTCCTATATTGTCGATACCTAGTGAAGTCCTCTTTTACATTTTTGAAAGGTTAGAGAAAACATTGGCCATTGTGTCGTTGTAAATATTATTACTTGGTTTACTATGGAGGTGATCGGTCTCTAGGTAGATATTTTGTAGACATGGAACCTAAAACATATCCTGTTAGGGTCGGTTTCTAATTTTTGAAACCCAAAACATATTTTCCAGACTTGGAAATCGAACACGTCGATTTGGTTCAATTCCACGACGTGCCTGGGAACCGGGCAATTATTTTTTTTACCAATAAAATATTCCCTTATCTACTTACAGTTGAGACCATATAGCTAGAGGCGATCGACCTCATAATGGATAGATTCCAAACCTAAAACCTGAAATCTACTTCATGAAGGCTGATTCTCAGATATTGGGAACAAAAAACCTATCCCGTGGACCTTTGGAATCAACTCTCGAACGGGCCAGTTCGGTTTAGTTGCACATCAGTCTAGTTTTGCGACTACTAGAAAAGGTAAAAATTTACCTTAGTTTTTCCAATTATTTTTTTAAATTAAGCAGTTTAAATGTTAAAACATATTGTGAGATACTTTAACCGTCGGAGATTGAACTATAGTCTAGTTCAAAAAAAGTGAAATTGAAAAATGACCTGAAAAACTTAATGATATAAGTCGTCGCAAAGCAAGCACACACTAAATCAAACAAAAGTGAAACTAAAAAGTAACCCGGAAAAATATGTGCAACGCATAGATAAGGATACCAAGGATAACTACGAGTAGTCTAACATGATCGTTGCATTAGTATGTTAATCTAGACGACAGCCTTCACATCATCTTTGAAAAAAAGTCAAACTAAACGATCGTTTATATGACCACTCTTAGAAATCATTGCATGAACACTCACGGAGCAATAAATCAAGAGCAATCCCGCATTCAGATTAGTCAAATTTTACAAAGTTCGTTCACTAATTTGACATTGCAAACGCTAGTTAGCGATCACATCCAACTCATTTTTATTTTTCACACGCATGATGATCGCGATCAGTCGCATCGCTTGTTCTGTATCGATTTTTACGAGCCGTCTGCACTTCAACACGCGTGGGGTGACTCGTGGATAATCAATCCGTATGATTGGCTGTGGATGTCCTTTCCAGGATCTTCAACAATCGACCTGGACCGACCCTGCAGAAGAAAACAAGAATTGTTAGGGAGGAGGAACTTTCGGCACGTGGTGAACGACTCCGGTTTGGCATTGGCTGCCAAAAAGTCAAGCTCGAATAATTACGGACTCGAACCCTTGAATTGCCACCGTGAACGGACTTTTCGTGTCCCACTTTTGTCGTGATCTGCTGAGTGATGGACAGCGTCACGGGGTCGATGGCGCCTCGGAGGAGACCGATTCTCTCTTGAAGGGATCATGTGGATTAATCCAGTTCTGTCTCGCCATGTATGAATCTCTGGGGAGTTTTGGCATGTCGAGTCTTTATGATCTACGGACATGCTTAGGGTTCTCCGAGGTGACGGGGCGAGAGCTCTGTGTGTTCGGTTCGATTTGGACGTCGAATCTCAATGTTGGAATACGATGAGATTGAACTTGCCCGAATAGTGATCTCGAAGCCGAATCGAATTCAACAGAGGGTGGACCCATTTCCGGCTTCGATTTTTATGAATGCGATCAGATCTTCCTCTCGAGTAGAATAGAAAATTTCTCCGAGAATACAACAAATTGATTGGCGGCAAGAATGTTTGCTTCACATCCCTTACAATACAGCCACCTCATACGATGCCTAGATTACCTCAACTTCCCGAAATGGTCGGGCATGTTTCGAATTTAAAAAAAGAAAAAAAAAATTATAAAAAGCTGTAGACATCAACCTTAATCGTGTTATGTAAAGCGGTCGGCGTCCAAATCGGTAGTTTCTAGTCAAAATTGGCCGAATGAAATCAATTGACAAAAACGAAAGAGTTTCAGGACTCAATCAACGCAATTGAAATGTTCAACACTGAATCGACGCAAACGCAATAAATTTATGACCACCCTCCTTCCTTTTTGGTATTTTTCCGTTGTTACTTTGCGAGAGGGAAAAATGCGTTCCTTTCTTCAACTTGGCGGCATCCGTACAAGTTGTCGGTCTCTTACATGATACTGAGAAGTATAATTACCATATGAATACGGAGAAAGAAACGAGAGGATGCTCCCGAAGTCAACGGCGCATCCCTCCTCCCTAATCCCACCAGAGGATGGGCCCTCATTTCGTTGACCGTGTGGTCTGAACGGAACATTGCTGTCTCGACACCGTTCCCTTTGCGCCTCTCCCCAGTCTTATCTCCATCGTACATAAGCCTAAGCATCGCGTGGAACTCCATTAGCCATCCTCCATACGCAACGCAATTTCTTTCGCAGATACGCGCGGATTTTCCGAGGGCCTCGGGGGGTGTCGCGGTCGCTTGCTGGCCGAAAGCAAAGCCCTTGAATGCTAAATTGACTCATAGACCCGGTCGTCCACCGGTTGATTGATTAAGTTAACAAGGCCGCTGGAACTTGGCGTCTCCGAGAGCGTAATACCGTAGACATGGGCTTGACTAGGTGCAACTTTTTGGAGCTCAATGACGATCGACAAGTAGCTTTAAGCAGAACATTACCTGCACGTTGTCTTTTCACATTTGTCGACGGGATGGACGCCAAAAATGACCTCATAATTGCTTTTGCTAGGGTCAACGAGTGGAGTCCATTCCAAGATGAGCGAACGCTTGTCCATGGAAAGAAGTAAATGCACCAATTTGTCAATCAAAGAGGAAGAATTTACGGATATCAAATCAAAATCACAAGTCGATTCTCGAAAAATACTAAAATCGAGTGATTGACAATTCTTGTAATCTACGATATCTTTATTTTTCATTTTTATATTATTTCTTTACAAAGTGTAACACTTGTATTGTATTTATATAATAGATCTTATCTCAACAATTGTAAGTTGAGATCAAGAATTAAACCCTTGTTCTTTATGGTATCAGAGCTATTCTTCGAAAGAAATTGATCATTTTCCATGACTTCCACCAATCCTAAGTATCCATACCCATCATCTCTGAACATTGGCAATTATTCTTGTTGGAGAGCCCAGATGCTTGCACTAATTGAAAGTCAAGATCTTGTAGGATTTATTGATGGCGAGCACCAAATGTTGAGTCCAACAATAATCACCCCCCCTATTCTGGAACAGAAACTGAAGTCTTAGAGGAAGTGGCTGTTGGTTTATCACTTTAGCAAGTTGGGGTTATTTAAGTAAATGTATTAGACTTAATCATAAGCCTATAAATACCTCTTATTTTACTGAAATAAAGTACTTTTTGACTCTTTTATCATTTACATGGTATCAGAGCAAGAAATTAAAAAAAAATCTAAAACCTAAAATAGGTTCCTAGGCGAAACCCCAGGCAGCGGCCACTATAGCTCCTCCGACTGGCGTTCCCCAGGGTTGGCGAGCCACCGACTGGCGTCTCCCAAGGCCCTCGAGTCTCTCACCGGTGTCTCCCAAGACCAACGAATCCAGATCTGGCTTAGATCTGGTGAGATCTCACCGGCGAGTCTCCGACCAGCGTCGCCCAGGGCCGGCGACCCTCTGGCTGGCGTTGCCCAAGGCCGGCGGTTCTCTGGTCGGCGTCATCTAGGGCTAAAAGCCCTTCGTGGGTTGCTTCCGGCGTCGTCCAACCCTTCGTGGGTTGCTTTCGATGTCGGCAGCAAGGTTAAAAGTCCTTCGTGAGTTACTTCTGTTGCTATTTGTTGGTGTGATGAGCGTGGTTTGCTTCTGAAAGCACGTTGGCCTATGATGCTTTTGGTTTTTTGTTGTGGGTTGCCAAATGGTGTTTGTTGAATGGTTGTTGGTTCCCAAACTTGCTTCTTTAGTCTAAGTTTGATGTTGATTAGTGGTTTGTGATTGCTGTGATCATTGATTGATGTTGATTAGTGGTTTGTGGTTGCTGTGATCAGTGATTTGAGGTTGATTATTGGTTTGATACGTAATTAAGTGGCTGCTGTGTTTAGTGGTTTGTGAAGTGATTAGTGGTGTGTGAGGATGTCTACTGATTCATCTGTTAATTCGGGATTGGTATCATCTAATACATCTTCAAGTTCAGTCTCTTTGGGTTCATATTATAGTATGGCTAACCTACATAATACTTTGGTTAAGTTGGATGGTACCAATTATCCTTCTTGGTCGATGGCTCTCTCGACCTTTGTTTATTCTAATCACCAGTCTAGATGGCATGAAGAAGAACCACCAGCAGATTTAACTAGTCTAGAAGAATGGAAGTATGTAGATGATACTTTACGTACACTTTTGTGGGGAAGTATGGCTGATCTATTCATCACCTTTTCATGGATTGCACGACAGCCCATGAGATTTGAACAAAGTGTGTTTTATTGTATTCTGGACAGAATAACATGAGTTGAGTTTGTGATATATGGGAGATTTTATTTGAATCCAAGATTAGTGATGCTGGTTTGGCATATTATTATGCTCATTTTATATCTTTATGTCAGCATCTCAAGTCTTATCTTCCACCAGCTACCACAGTTACTCAGATGCAGCAACGAGAAGCGGACATGCTAACTGTGCCCTTTCTTCGCGGTATAGTGCCCTTTGTCAACAAATTACCTCGCAAGGTACTCTTCCCTCCATTGAAGAAGTGTATTCTTGAGCTGCTCGTTATACTTCCAGTCCTAAGACATTAGCATTTTCAGATAGTAGTGCTATGATGGCTCGTGGAGGTCAAGAGACTCGTGGTCGTATTAACGGTCATGGACAATGGAATCCTGATAGTTCTTACCATGGTCGTGGTCGTGGTTTTCAAGGCCGAGGTATTGTTCGTGGTAGTGGCAGTAATAATTCTAGAGGAGGACGTGGTGGTGGTCGAGTGAACCGTTTTTGCACTCATTGCCAGCTTTCTGGACACATTATTGATTATTGTTATGACCTTCATCTTGAACTGCGAGGTCTACACACTTCTGTTGATACTGAGCCTTAGGCTCTTTCTCCTGGACAAGAAAAAATATAGTTGACTCGTGCAGAATATGATGAGTTGGTTCGGGCGCAACAGAGTGAGAGCGGTATTATATCTGGTCCTAATGCTACTTTAACACATCATAATGATCATGCATGCTTCATGTCCAGTACAGGTCCTCATCGTTTTTAGGTTATTGATTTAGGTGCCACTTATCATATGATTGGTGATCCTAACTTTCTCACATCCACTTTATCTGTTCCTTCTACATCAGTTACCTTAGCAGATGGTTCTTGATCTAAAGTCACTAGTACAGGTTGTGTGTCATTGAGCTCCTCTATTTCTTTACCTCTTGTTTACCATGTTCCAAACTTTCCTTCCAATCTCTTATCAGTCAGTTCTATTACTCGTGATCTTGATTGTGATATTATCTTTTCTTTGTCTTCGTGTGTTATTTAGGATCGGAAGATTGGACACCGAATAGGTGGTGGGCGTGAGGCTGGTGGCTTGTATGTGCTAGACCTTGAGATTATTTCTACTTCCACAAAAGTTCAGCATACATCCGTGGATAATTCTTATAGATTGCATTGTCACCTTGGTCATCCATCAGCAAATACTCTCCGACGATTTCCTTTTGTGTCTAGTTCAAATCTTCAGTTTAGTTGTGAAACATGTAAATTAGGTAAACACCATCGTGAGTCTTTCCCACCTCGTGTTTTGAGTCGTGTTTCACGTCCATTTGACGTGATTCACTCTGATGTTTGGGGTTCTAGTCGAGAGTCTTCATTTGGTTTTCGGTATTTTGTTACCTTTATTGATGATTGTACTCGTACAACTTAATTATATTTAATAAAAGATCGTACTAAAGTGTTTTCCTCTTTCTATCGGTTTTATCATGAAGTTCGTACTTAGTATGATTGTTTTATTAAATGTTTACGTACTAACAATGCTCGTGAGTACTTCTCTTCATCTACATTTTTTCATTTTCTCCAGTCTCATGGTATTTTACATCAGAGTTCTTGCGCTCACACTCCACAACAAAATGGTATTGCTGAACGTAAGAACTGCCATTTGTTAGATGTTGCTTGTTGTCTTCTTCTTCATACTCATGTGCCTAAATCATTCTGGAGTTATGCACTTCTTACAGCATGTCATCTTATTAATCATCTTCCTTCCTCAATGCTGAAAGGAGCTATTCCTTATGCTCTTCTTCATCCCGATCGTCCTTCATGGTCTGTTTGTCCTCGTATCTTTGAGTGTGTCTGCTTCGTTCATATTTTGTCTCTAGGATTAGACAAGTTATCAGCTCGTGTTGAAAAGTACATATTCGTGGGTTACTCTCGTACTCAAAAGGGATATGTTTGTTATAGTCCTACTCGTTGTCGGGAGTATGTTTCTGCTGATATGACTTTCTTTGAGGATAAATCATTTTTTGGTGATGATCATACTCAATGATCATTTACCTTGGATCTTTTGCCATCCCTTACTCCTACACCTCAATCGAGTGCCACTGCTTGTTACTTCTAATGTTGCTCCACCAGATTCGGGCTTAGCAGCACCGACTCCTCTTCAGGTCTGTACACGTGGTTCTCGTTCTATAGGGGGTCATACAGCTTCACCAGTCAACGTTTCACCACCACCAACTTCGGTCCAAGCTTCCGATTCTCTTCCATCATCTCCTGACAGTTCTCCTATTGCTCATCGTACTCGATCTCGGTATCTTTTGTCTCATTTTGTGTCATATCATAATTTAAGTCCTCAGATGTCTGCTTTCATGTCTGCTCTTGCTTTGGGTTTGTGCCTGTGCCTAATATTGTTTAGGAGGCTTTGGCCCATCTAGGATGGGCTTGTGCTATGGAAGAGGAAATAATTGCATTACATCATAATAAAACTTGGGAGCTTGTTCCATTGCCGGTTGATAAACAATTAGTAGGTTGTCGCTGGGGTTTTATTGTTAAACACCATCCCGATGGTTTGGTTGAGCGCTTGAAGGCGCGTCTTGTGGCCAAAGGCTATACTCAAACTTATGGTGTTGACTATGACGAAACGTTTTCTCCAGTTGCCAAAATTCCTTCTGTTCGTGTCATTATTTCATTAGCTGCTAGGTCTCAGTGGATTCTACATAAGCTTGATCTCAAAAATGCCTTTCTTTATGGTGATCTTCACGAGGAAATATATATGGAGCAACCACCTGGGTTTGTTGCTCAGGGGGAGAAGGTATGTAGGTTGCGAAAAGCTCTTTACGGGCTTAAGCAGTCTCCTCATGCTTGGTTTGGTCAGTTTAGTGATGCGGTCATTACATTTGGCATGCATCGATGTAGCGTGGATCACTCGGTGTTTAGTATGTCATCTTCAAAGGGCTGTGTTATTCTCGTTGTTTATGTTGATGATATCATTGTCATAGGAAGTGATATTGAAGGCATACGACGACTCAAGCAATTTCTTCAAACGGAGTTTAACACTAAAGATTTAGGTTGTTTGCGTTATTTTCTTGGCATTGAAGTTGCCTATACTAATGATAGCATTGCTCTTTCCCAGCAAAAGTATGCTCTTGACATTTTGAAGGAAGTTGGTTTACATGATGCTAAGCTTGTTGACATGCCCATGGACCCTAGAGTGAGACTTGACGATGAACAGGATAAACTTCCTCATGATTTAGAAAAGTATCGTCGGTTAGTAGGCAAGTTGAATTATCTTACGATTACCCATATGAATATTTCATTTGTTGTTGGTGTGGTAAGTCAGTTTATGAGTTCTCCTCATACTACTCATTAGCAAGCCGCTCTACAAATTGTTCGATATTTGAAGAGAGCACCAGGTCAAGGACTTGTGTTCCATAATCATGGTCATCTTCATATAGCTGGTTATGGTGATCCTGAATATTTGGAGATGACAGGATATTCTGATGCAGATTGGGTTGGTTGTCCTATGGATCGCCGATCTACTTCGGTATACTGTGTATTTCTTGGTGGTAATCTTGTGTCGTGAAAAAGTAAGAAATAATCTATTGTTTCCCGGTCTAGTGCAAAGGCTGAGTATCATGCTATGGCTAATGTTACCAGTGAACTCCAGTGGATTCGTATGTTATTAGTTGAGATTGGACTACCTATGACAGGACCATCTCTTCTGTGCTGTGATAATCAATCTGCTATTCATATTGCTAATAATCCAGTGTTTCATGAGCAAACCAAGCATATAGAGGTGAATTGTCATTTTGTTCGAGAAAAGGTGAATCGTGAAGACATACGATTAGTGCACACAAGTTCTGAAGAACAACTAGCAGATATTTTCACAAAGCCTCTTCGAGGCGTACGAGTTTCATATATTTGTCATACTTTAGGACTTTTTGATATGTACCCTCTAACTTGAGGGAAGTGTTGATTTATTACTTTAACAAGTTGGGATTATTTAATTAAATGTACTAGGCTTAACCCTAAGCCTATAAATACCTCTTATTTTACTGAAATAAAGTACTTTTTGACTCTTTTATCATTTACAGTGGCAAATCCAGAATTTTTGCAGTAGAGAAGGTCAAATCGCCTTCCGCGAGGATGGATCATTGCAACACTTTCCAAAGAAGTTTTTGCTCAAGTGGTAGACTTGAAAACTTATGTCGAGGTTTGGTTAGCTTTGCAAAATATTTTTGCCAAGATTTCTGAAGAACGTGAAGTTTTGATCTTTCTACAGATTCAAAAATCAGAGAGATAATTATTCATCTGTTCACAAGTATCTTAGCATTTTTCAAAAATATTTTAGTGAGTTATCTGCTATCGGATGTCCTCTTGAGGACAAAAAGAAGGGCCTCTTTGTTTTGAATGGATTAGGTGTTCAATATGATTCCTTCACAACCTCCAATGCCAATATTCTCTAATATGATTTCACAACTACAAAGCTTTGAGAGTCGACTCATAAATAAAAGTTCCATTACAATTCAACATGGGATGGCTTTCTTTGGTCAAAGAAGTAATTTTAAGAGCAACAAGTTAGGCAAACAGTTCCAACATTCCAGCAACAATTATTTTTTTTTCCCATGGAAGAGGTTTTTCTCACAATGGTCCAAGAATGAAAAATTCTTGAGCTGATTTTGTGCATTCACAAGGTCCCAAGTCACAATTCAATCAAAGCAAAATTAAGAAGTCAGACAATGTTGTTTCTTGTCAAATATGTAACAAGCAAGGACATATTGCTTTGGATTGTTTTAATCAATTTAATCAATCTTTTCTCCCATCAGATGTTCCAAAGGCATTTGTTGCTTTTACTGTTGGAGGTAGTCAGGATTCTGAATGGTTCACTGATACTGGAGCTTCAAATCATATGACCGGAGATGAAGGTAATCTTTTGAACTTACGACCGTATATTGGAAAAGATAGCATTATGATTGGTAATGGTGATTCGCTCAAAATTTTCCATACCGGTGATGCTCATATCAATTTGGGTCAGAAGAACATTTATTTAAAAAATGTTCTTGTTCCACAAATGGAAAAGAATTTAATGTTAGTGAGCCAATTTACAACTGACTATCCTCTAAAATTTGAGTTATTTGCCACTGCTTTTGTGATAAAGGATAAGAAAACGGGAAAAGTTCTGACAATTGGAAATTGTGAAGGTAATCTATATAGCTTGAAGAAGCCAAAAGAAGCATTATTTTCAAATCGATTCAGGAAAGTTGATGAAAGTACTTGGCATCAAAGATTGGGACATCCACAATTAATAACGGTCCATTACCTACAAAATAAAGGCGATATTATCATTACTACTTGGAATAAACTTACTGCTATATGTAGTAGTTGCCAGATGGGTCAAGCATCCGAGCTTCCCTTTTTCCCTTCTAAATCTAGTACTACTAAGCCTTTTGAAAAGATACATTGTGATTTGCGGGGAAAGGCTCCAATTATTTCATTTCAAAGGTTCCGGTATTATATTTGCTTTATGGATGATTATACACGATATACTTGGTTGTTTCCACTACGGCAAAAATCTGACTTTTATGCATGTTTTCTCAATTTTGAGAAATATTTGGAAAGGTAATTTGGAGAGCATATCAAAATTTTTCAAACAAATAGAGGATGAGAGTTCAACCGAGTAGATTTCTTGATTTATTTGCAAAAGAATGGCATCATTAATCAAATGTCTTGCCCAAATACTCCGGAGCAAAATGGAGTTGCCGAGCGAAAACATAGGCACATATGTGAAACTGGCTTGACTATGCTTCATCGAAGTGGAATTCCTGAAAAATATTGGGTTGAAGGTTTTCAAATGACAGTTTTCTCTTGAATCGACTTCCGACAAGGCTATTGGACATGAAATCACTTTATGAATGTTTATTTGGCAAGAAATTGGATTATAATTTTTTTGTGAGTTTTTGGTTGTAGGTGCTTTCCTTACCTTACCTTAGGGACTACACCAAAAATAAGTTTGATGCTCAATAATTGCCATGTATGTTTCTTGACTATAGTAATCGCCATAAGAGGTATCGATGTCTCTATCCTCCAACCGGTCTAATCTATATATCACGACATGTTGTCTTTGATGAGATCATATTTTCTTATCTTATGCCTAGCTCATTATTTCAAAATCAAAGTAATAAAGTGGAGATATCTGAATTTATAAGCTGGCCAAATCAAGATATGATAGCATCGGACGTAGATTTTTCACATTTGTATTTGCAACAATGTGCGCTCTTTAATAACTCTGATCAATCGCATGATGGCTCATTAAATTGTACTGCTGATAATGCTATTCATGAAGACAATTTTGATGGAAGTGAATCACATGTTCACCGAAAATAATGTTGAAATTGGTGACTCGTTGCTTGCTTTGCTCAATTCTCCATGCAATTTGGCAAATGAAAATTCCTCTACAGATGTCTCTCATGATTCTTCAATAGAAGGTTCACTCACTCCAAATCATTCAATGATTACTCGAGCACACGCTAGTATTGTGAAGCCTAATCCAAAATATGCCAATTTACATAGAATGGATTTTATTCCAAAAGAGCCAACCAATGTACATTCTGCCCTAAAGCATCTAGGATGGTCAGCCACAATGAAAGAGGAACTCAAAGCTCTGCATATGAATAAAACTTTGACTCTTGTCCCATGTCCTTCAAATACTAATATTGTCGGATGTCGATGGGTTTTTAAGTCTAAGTTGAAGGCTGATGGCACATTAGAAAGATTGAAAGCAAGATTAGTCACCAAGGGATATACTCAAGTAGCAAGAGTAGATTTCCTTGAGACTTTCTCGCCAGTTGTTTGACCAGGAAGTATAAGAATAGTCCTCACTGTTGTTGCTGTTAATGGTTGGCCCATCAGATAATTAGACATGAAAAATGCATTCTTACATGGTTTTCTATCTTAGCCTGTTTATATGGAGCAACCGCCAGGTTTTGAGGACGAAAATCATCCGTCATATGTTTGCAAATTGGAGAGAGCTTTATATGGCCTTAAGCAAGCACCAAGAGTATGGTTTGATCACTTTAGCTCATTTCTTTTAGCATATGGTTTCTTTTGCAGCATTGCAGATCCTTCATTGCTGCATTTTAGCTCTACTTTTATATGTAGATGACATAATTATCACATGTGATAATCTAAAATTGCTTGATGAATTCATCTCTACATTAAGTAGTGAATTTGCCATGAAACATATGGGGCCGTTACACTATTTCTTAGGTGTGGAAGTTTAGACATTCTCTGGAGGCTTCTATTTGTGCCAACAACAATATACTTTGTCAATTCTTAAACGTGCACAAATGGAGGGGTGCAAGCCAGTTTCCACACTTATGGCCACTGGTTATCATTTTAATACATATACAAGACTATTTTCAGATCCTACGTTATATCGAAGTATTGTCAGAGCTATTCAATATCTCACAATTACACAGCTGGATATTTCAAATGTAGTCAACTTTGTCTGTCAATTCATGAATTAACCTACTGTGAGTCACTTTCAAATTGTGAAGCGAATTTTACATTATATCAACGAAACAACAGATCAAGGCATGCAAATCTTGTCCAAGTCAACTTTGGACTCGTATGCTTTTTGTGATGCAGATTGGCAGGTTGTCGCTTGACTCAATGATCAACTATTGGATTTTGTACCTTCTTAGGTAGCAACTATATATCATGGAGTGCTAAGAAGTAATGGATAGTTGCTCAATCTAGTGCTGAGGTAGAGTATCGCGCAATGGCATCAATAGCTACAGAGATTACATGGATATCATTCCTTTTGAGAGATTTGAGTATTCATCAATCCAAGCCACCAATATTATTTTATGATAATATCAATGCACTTTATATGTCGATCAATCCGGTGTTTCACGCAAGAACTAAACATATTGAATTGGATTATCATTACATGCAAGAAAAAGTGGCTCTTAGAACACTTGTGACGAAATATGTTCCATCTGTGCATCAAATTGCTGATCTCTTCACGAAACAATTCTCTCAAAATGCATTTGGAAACTTATGTCGTAAATTGGGAATTTGGAATTCTTCAATTCCCAATTTGAGGGGGAGTAAAGGCACTGCTGATTTGTCAATCAAGGAGGAAGAATTTACATATATCAAATCAAAATCACAAGCCGATTCTCAGAAGATACTAGAATCGAGTGATTGACAATTCTTGTAATATATGATATCTTTATTTTCCATTTTTATAGTGTTTCTTTACAAAGTGTAACACTTGTATTGTATTTATATAATTAATCCCATCTCAACAATTGTAAGGCGTTGAGATCAAGAATCAAACCCTTGTTCTTTAAGAAGTGCCGAACAGCAGATCCACCTGGTTTCCAAAGCCAGTCGCCTGATCTGACGCAACACGAGAGGGGGTCGGTTTCTATGAATCAAACCAAGTAGCAAAGCATGCAGCCCGAGTAAACAGCTAGAAACTCGGGCGGCAGTTCGACCTTTGTCCTTTGGCCATTCCCATTTGCAACCTTAGTCAGTGAATTACCAAAGGCTGTCCTTTAGCTCACTCAAATTCTCAGACAAGAACGGCCGATTAGTACGGCAAGGGTCTCCTCTCTAATTAACCCTGAAGACTCTTTCACCTGTTTTGCGATTTTCACCCTTCCCGTATTTTCCTGCGCAATAACAACCTTTGACTTGTTAAATGGAATGATTGACAGTCCCTCCCGTGTGTCTTTCATTTTTCCGATTGCTCTGTCTGTAGACACCTGTGCATGTCCAAGCATGAAAGTCCCTCTGATTTCACAGAAGATCTAGATACATTCATAAATGTTGAAAGAACGATTAAACATTATCAGTTTCCCTTAATATTGCTCCTCTCTTAAACTTGAGGCAAGTGAAATTCAGTTTATATTTCCCCCAAAATGTCCCCTGAAGGTACAAAGGAAACTTATTCCCGAAAGTCATATTTGAGCTCGCTTAAGAAGGCCATGTGACTGCAAACCAGCCAATCACTACTTCATAAAGTGACTCTTGTGATGCAGTAGAAACTCTGAGTTCTTAATGGTGATACATGGCGAAACATGTTTATAACATGGTCACCATCGTATATTCGTTCTGCATTGTTTCTAACCAAGGGATTTTAAGTGCTGTTGGAACTTGGAACTTACCCGCGGCTGATACCCCGTCGGCCCAAGTGTTGGGGATTTTTCCATGTTTTTCTATTTTGATAAGATTTTGATGCTCCACGATTGATGGATTCGATGGTCGTCTGGTGCTCTAAAATACCTCGAACCATATGCTTATATCGTTGGGAACTAATGAGTCACTACAAAAAATCCTCCTAGAATAAAATTGCTCCAGAAAAATACCTACATTTCCTAGGAGACCACTGTTAGAAGGGCTTCAGTTTCTGGTGGATCATAGAGCAAATCACCACACTTTCTCTAACTGAAGTCAGCACCGGATCGAAGAAGAAATCAAAAGGTTCGTGGAGTCATCGATAAAGCTAAAGTAGCAATGGGAACTACAGAGAAGTCAGTTAAGGAAATCCCTCTCAGTCAGGCAGGAAATATCTCAATGAAGCAATATACAGTTTTGAATAGCATTAGAAATGGCTTAAACTTTTATTGAAGGACAAAATCACAAATCAAGTCTCAAAGCAAGCAACATATCTAGTAGGCAGAATAGTGAAATTCTTGGCGAATCTCGCAGCATTGACACGCATGACCTCAAGAAATTTCCCGTCAAAGATTACTGAAGGCTAAAGAAATTATCATCTCCTCTTCTACACCGTCAGGACAGCAAATGAGAGTGCTGCAAATTAAATCATGGCAACTGGTAACATTGTCATAGCACGTCAGAGCAAAAGACGGCAAGAGAGAAGATGAGATATCAAAACCTCGTACCTAGCAGCCATTTCTCATCAGATCTCACTGTACAAAGACAAACAAATGGCACGGCATAGCAACGAGTGTAGAAGAACTAATAATCAACACCAGATCTGATTTGTTCCTAAAGTTTCAATGTAAGGTCAGGTGACGAATTCTCAATCCGTGGCAATTTCGTGACCTGGACAAAGTTCACATTAGAACCTTTGATTACGTAATCCACAGGTGGGCTAGGGTCACTAGTGCAATCCCTCATGTCCACTTGCCGGAAACTTCCTGGCCAAAACAGCGGCACCACTTCATCTTCTTCAACAAACATCGGCACTCCCAAAGAGCCCTTCTCAAACTTTGCTCCACCTCTCAAAACCGCAGGCCGACTTTCTGGAACCACCACATTCTGGTGGTGCACACCTGAGTGAGCTTCAATGCCAAGGGACCGAACCGCCGCACCATGAAGTGGCAGAGATGCCAAGCTGGTATATCTGTTGGAGAACATTCCCATCCGCATGGCCCGCTTTGCCATCGTCCTCTCCCTCTTGTGAGCATTCTGGTGGCCACCGAGCGCCTGCGAGCTGTAAAACTTGCGCTTGCAGTAATTGCAAGAGAACACCCGTGGGAGTTTAACCACGGAAGCTCGGTCAGCGGATTCAGTGTCACTATTCTCTCCAACAGCATTCACCTCGGCAGGAGCATTACTGTGGCAGAAAAGGGTCAAGTCGAGTGACACATTGTCCTGATCCGAGGAAGTGGTGGAGGTAACTTTGGAGGGGTCAACAGAGATTTCCTGCACGCATGTGTCGGAAGCTACCTGGGTGCTGAAGTCCGAGGACTCGTTTTCCGTTCCTGAATCAGAGTTTCGTGGCAGCATGTCTGGATGAAACAGTTGAATTGTGTCTGTGTCTATGGTGATTATTGTGCCGCTAAAAATAGTAAGATAATTAGCTAGGTATTACCTGCATAACCAGAGATCAGATTAGTTCTTCCATGATGTTAAGGTGCAAGTCAAAGAAATTCAGGAAAAAATGCCACGTTTATCTTCTCCGTCGCAGTTTAGATCACTTTTTAGTGCCAAAATGCTTCCATTTTTTTTTCAAGTAAACTGAAAATTTTTATGTTCACATCAAAAACATAAATTAACAAGGTGAGGGTAAAATTACTCACTTAGGTTTTTAAACCAGAGGTTCCTTTATATGTTCTGCATATGGCCAGTGATTTTCACATATTGAAAAAACTCCTTAACTCAGCTACTTGAATGACTAAAATCTCTGATACATAGTAGTCTACTTGTTTATATGATTGGAGATGATGTCAACTATCATCAGCGAACTCCATGAACTTTTAAACAGTAGTCTGCCAAATGTTGCATTTTAATCAATCAGCCTTTCATGTCCACTATTAGAACTGTTAGATGCAGTAATCAATTTGGCAATCTAGGAATACCACTATTCTAGCCCACCAAAACAGAGGTTTTACGTGTGGTGAGCAAATAACAAAGGCATATACTTTTTTCAGCAACGTCAGATACTGCGGTTAGACCAACAAGCATTGCAAGTGAATACAATCAACAAGCTCCAACAAAATATGGAAAAAATAACAAACAATTAATAGAATTGTCACATCCAAGGAAATCGTGAAAACACAAGGATGCTGAACTAGATTATTTATGCCAAGAAATCATACACGAAGAAATTTTGCTACATGCTACAACTTCTGCATAATGTTTCTAACTCATCAAAGAAATCAGAGATTGGCATTACTATAGTTTATCTTTGCATCACCTCAAGACCTACACCAAGACTTGACCTCTAGGAGATAATGAATCTAGTGCAGAAGAAGTGTTACATAGAAACAGGAATTACCCTCTTCACTTGCCAGTATAGCCAGTGTTCTAGGAAGGAAGAAATTGATAGAGAAATAAAATAGCAAAAAGTGAATTACAAACACAACCTATTTCACAGAATGGCCCTTGACTCCATTGTCTCGATGTCCACACATACCTGAATTTATGTGCATCACATCTTATAGTTTGGTGAAACAAGCCAGGAGATAAGGCTTAGCATTTTGATTGGTCTCATATTCAATTCTCGTATTTCCCTTTCCCAAACATACCTACTCTTTAGAGAAAAAGGTCTCCTGGTTTCCAATGCACCGTTGCAAATGGATGAATAGGACTTACTAAAACTATGGCTGCAAACAACATATGAAAGAAGCAGAAACCCGATATTTTTGGACTGTCCAAAGGGAGCAGAAGAGAGTTGGGGGCTCCACTCTAGTTGGTCTTGCTGTTCCATATGTTGGTTGAGGGACCATACTTTTTGGTCTAAACATTGGGTCTTTAGAGTAACAACTAAGTTAACCATAGTGAAGCAATTCAAAAACAAATATATCATGAATGAAGACTGCTTCTTGAATTACTCACAGTAACGATGTACTGCTCCAAAGAGAAATGAAGTGATCTCAAAGCACATCGCACCAGTGACCTACCGATGCAATATAATTTCCAATTGATCTGGCATGATCATCCGAAAAACAAGAATATGATTTTTCTTTCTTTCTTTCTAAGTTTGGCTCTGTAATTGGAGAAACTGCAATTCCGACATAACCAAGTATTTTATCATCACGAATACATAAAACTTGTCGGAGTTCTTCCTAAACAGCCACAATCTAGACATTGAATACCTTATTGGAAAGAAAAATCTGGCCTCGTCAGTTCTTGACCAGGCCATTATATTTCAAGAAGGGAAAAAAGGTCCTAAATATATACCTGAGAAATAAAATTTTCTCCCGGTATCTGTAAAGGTTAGAATGGTTCTCTGTAGTGAATTTTCCTGAAATGCACCAGGGTGTCTCATTGTTGTACATCAAAATCATCTCTTTGGTCAGTGATGGTAAGGGGTGAAGAACTTTGGACATTCTGTTCTTATCTGAATGAACAATCCTACTTGAAAGATTCTCTGCAATTGTTGTGAGGTTCCCACAAGTCATACTAACATCTAATAACTCAAGTCTTAAATCTTTAAATTGCGACAGAAGAACTCAGAAAGAGGAATTGGAGAAAAGCAAGCAACCCCGCAGCAGAAAGCAACTGAGATCCAGATTTGATAAGCACAAGTACATGCAAGTACCCTTTAACTGGAAGAACCAACAATTCCACCACAAAAACAGGAAGATACAGGAGGACAAGAGAATTAGACAACGCATGAATATAAACATACAGAAGAGAAAAAGAGAAAGAACAAAGGGCTAAATCTGAGAGCATAAAAGATGGTAAAAGAATGGAAAGTGTACCTGCAGCGACAAATCATGACATTCCCAGTTTTTCTCTGAGTTGGAGTCGATCCTTCCGGGGGAAAGAGCGGTGGGGGAGAGAGAGAGAGAGAGAGAGAGAGAGAGACGGCACCTTAAAAGAGAGAGTCACCAATTCAGAAAGAACAAGACATGCTTGTTGGTTTTTGTTAGTTTAGTCCACAAATGGAGTGGGTAGCGAAGTGGGAAGTGGATGGAGAATAAATGGAATTCCGACTATCATCAGTGTGTCACTCTGTGAGTGTTTTTGTGCGTGTAAGAGAGAGAGAGAGAGAGAGAGAAAGAGAGAGAGAGGGTGGGAGGAGGGGTGCAGGAGAGCAATAATTATGCAGAGATGGGGAAAGTCAGTGGAGTCAGAGAAAAAGCAGATGACACTCGAACAACCATTGGTTGATTTTTGGGGCTCTTCAGTTCCGCATCGGCTAAACAACTGTGGGTAGAGAGAGAGAGGGGAGGGCACTGAGAGACAGTGGAGTTCTCCTTCCCATAAACAACAAACAAAAGAACTCGGCGTTGTTTGTTGTTTTAGACATGACCCACCTAAAAAAGATAAGCATTTGGTCTCTCTCTCTCTCTCTCTCTCTCTCTCTCTCTCTCTCTCTCTATCCTCATTCTCTCCTTCCCACTTTAATAAAAAGTATGTGGTCATCTTTTCAACGTCGGCCTTTACCCAAACCTCCGCTGTCAGATGGTCTCCCATGACTTCCCATCTCATGCTCATACAAATGCAGCTACTATGTTCTGCAGCATCGGTCCCTCATCCACTTTCTTTTCTCATTTTTTTTCCTTCTGTATGATCCCTCGTTTTCCTGTACTTGCTATCGATGCAGTGGGTAGACCCCACTGCTCTCTTTTTCTTCTTGTCATCTTCACTTATGGATCCAATACTTTTTCCCCCCGATACTTGACAGAAGGTTATGGTTATGTAGCCAGCAACCGGATTAAGAAATATCGATAGATAAGCTCGTAGGCAAGAAATTTGCGCCCTCTCAGCTTGAATAGTATGTGACTTCGAATTCAATAAATGAGCTTCGGTTACAAACCGCAGAGCTTATACATAACCTTTCGAGATCATTCTGATTCTCAATTCTCCTTTTTTGGGATGTTCTCCGAGTCACATTTCGAGCTGTGGCCTGTCCTACTTTTGCCGGTTAGGCCCGACTTGTGGTTCACTTGTATTATATCAGTGCGTTCATGCTTTAGTCTGGAATAAGGTTTCTTTCAGGTTTGCGTCTGAGTAAATGTTCGTTCACAATGCTTTGGCCTGGACCGTTGTCCCTTTCGCAAATATTAGGAAGAAAAGAGAGAACTCCACTGAAGTGTATTGCGGTAGAGATCAAGATTGGAATCTCAATCCTCGTTTCATAATCTTCAGGATATCCTTATCTTGTGATGGGTTTTGATCACGACTATCACGTTTGGGCAATGTTGAATTTCCAGCAACGGGAGTGGCCCTTTCGTGAGTGGAGAGAATTTATACGTGGGTGGTCGAGAAGAAGCTGCGGTGACGGTGACTCGATGAAATGCACCGTATAAACATTGAGTTATTTCGATTGGGTTTAGTATGGATATGGCTTTGTTATGGATGGTTTATGATGTATTGACGAAGGGCAACAATTTTCCGCTGTCCAATGACCGGTCGGAGGAAATTGCTTACGTCCATGTCGTGACAGAAATTATGGGTCTCACTCACTTCTAATATAAGCACAGACTGTGTGTGGGTGGATGCCATGTCTGCAAAATCCACCAATCAGTTTACTCCCAGTTGGCCCTCAAATGCAAATAGATCAACATGTCTCCAATAGGTCGATAAGATTCACAACCATAATATATGCCACACAAATCTAATCCGATCCGCCCTTGTATATGTACACGCTACTGTTCGAGGGAAAAAAAAAAAAAAGTCGAGACCTCTTCTCAAAGTCGGAACAAATTTCTTTCCTCTCTACACTGACATGTGACATTAAGCGAAGTCATGATAATTTGAACATTTTTCTGTAATTTCAAACCCAAGCAAATGATGGACCTAATTGAACTCCGACTTTGCTCCCTGCTGCTATTGAGTCGACATAATAAAATTTAAATGAACGATAGAACTTTCTAAATTTTATACAAGAGAAAAATCTCAAACCCGATACTCTCCATTAATTAAATCGGAATCATAACATCCAAGCTAGTCGCCATGTGCCGGTCGACACGTGTCGCCTAGCGAGATATGTGGTGTGGGGTGGTCCCCCTATCCTAATCTCAAATTGGGACAACCTTTTTCCTTCGATTAATCACATATGCTGTGATGCTCGAAAAAGAACTTGAAAAAAAAGGAAGATAATTATTAATATGCCTAAAAAAAGCACATGAAAATCCAACAAGATCTGATTCTGAAAAGAGAGGCTCTTTGTTTTTTCTCTTTTCTTTGGGTTTTGTCGCTTTCTGACCTCTTTTGCGGGGGGTCCTCCCTTTTTATTATTGAGTATTGTCTCGATGACTCTTCTTTTTGATTGATTGATGCTGCTTGTCTTTCTTTTACATCAAAGGAAGATCTTAGCAAATCCAAGGGATGAATTATCTTGGTCGCTGCCTTTAACACCCCCTTGTGCTGTAAAATGACGACGGGCTTATTAAAATTTGATCCACCGCATTTGTACGTTGAGTGTAAGTTTTATATATTTTTGGGCGTTTGATATAACCTAATAACCCATTTAATTAATGGTCTACTTGTAGGTTATGACTCTTCTTCTCTTTTTTAGTGCAATTATCATTGCTCTGCGATGTGATCATACAGCTGTTGTTTGAATTTGACCTTTCATGGCTACAATCACGAGACTTCGGCCACGACAATGATTAGAGGTGCACTCACGCTCGGGGAGGTTGACATGTGAATCGGTTTTAACATATCTTTTTTTTATTTTGTTGTCCAATCGTTTATTTTCCTCAGAAATTAGTATTAGAGCTTGGCTTGATTAATTTAAACAGAATTGAAGGTGATAAAAGAAGAAAAAGTAAGAATTGACTAATCACTTTAATGAAGAATGATTCGTTCGACACGCACCAAAAGCCCTATGTCATTAGTAAGGTCTACTTGATGGGATATCTATTTCACTCAAAGATGGGCGGAGGTGGGCTGGTTTCTAAGCATACGAGAGAATTCGATGTGGTCTCTAATCAATTGGCTTCGATTAAGATTGAATTTGATGACGTGGTGCGTACTTTATTAGTGTTATCCTTATAACCCAATAGTTGGAATATTACTCTTCCTGTTGTTAGTAATTCCTTCTAGCCCGTGAGCTTGACAATAGATGAGGTTCATGATTTGATGCCTAGTGAAGACATATGTAGGATATAATTTGATAAGCTTGTGTATGTTGGTTTACAACGTGAAGTTACAGGAAAAACTTGTACTCAAGTTAGCAAGAGCATCGTAAACTTGAACAAATAAAGTCAATTTTCGACTGGTGATGTTATCTGTTACGGTAAAAAAAAAGCATCTTAAAAGTGATTGCCTTAAGTTGAAGAACAAGATGGGTAAAGGAACTAGAGTTGAGTTTACTGATGATATTGTTACAATCGTGGATGGTGTTTCAAATGGCGATAGTTGTCCTATCTATCATTAGGATTTATTGGTTGATAGATAGATGAGTTATGAATTTTGGTTATTTGATTTACGCCATGCTAAATAGGAATTGATTTATTATTTATCAGTGCATGAATTGTGGTAAAGTGCGGTTTGGGGACAATCTAAAGTGCGATGCTATGGGTGCTAGCGATGTTTAAGATCAAAATGAACAATGGTATCATGAGTACATTGACTGTGAGGCATGTTGCAAAACTGAAGAAGAACCTGCGCTCTCTCTCTCTCTCTCTCTCTCTCTCTCTCTCTCTCTCTCTCTCTCTCTCTCTCTCTCTCTCTCTCTCTCTCTCTCTTTTAAGTTCTCTAGATTCAGTTGGGTGTTAGTATGCTTTAAAAGTTGGAGTCTTGAAAATGGTTCAAGGTGCTTTTGTAATAATGAAATGAATAAAAGACAGTGGCCCATATGAGCTTCAAGAGGAGATGTTGATGGATGTCGCTATGGAGATATCGGATGCATCTATTCAAGATTCTGAATAGTGAAATATGTACTTAGAGCACATTGGCGAGGGAAGATTGAAGGTCCCGAGTGGGAGTGATCTACTGTGTAGCAAGAACGTTAGGAGCACTTTAATTTGATCGTTGGAAAAACTATGAAGATTGTATAGGCTTTCTTGATTTCTTTTGGGGAAGATTTAAGCTAACAATTCGTGGATGATTGCTCGATGAAGACGAGGTATCTGTATAGCGGTAGAAGTTTGATATTATTGCCACTATTATGTAGTTGAGAGGTTTGTGCAAAAAGGAGATTAGTAAGACAGATAAAAAGACGAGTACATTGACAATGGCATGGAGTTCCACTTGGAGCTGTCTAATGAATTATGCATGACGAAAGACGCAGTAAGACATCGTACTTATGTCGATAAACTGCAACAGGTTGCATAATTAATAAACTGAACATTACTAGAGACAGCTTATAAATGATATCTTCTACCGGAATTATTAGGAAATTTCCAATATATATACTTAGTAGAAAGAGCAATCTAGTGAATTAGATCTCTGTCGACTATGGTCGGACATTTGACTCATGAAAAAGTGTGGCCATGTGACATTGCCGACTATTCTGAAAGTTGAACATTTAATTTCTCACATGATGTTCAGAGCAAGTAATGGTAAGCTTGATGAAAGGGCAGAAAATGCAAATTAATAGGTTATGCACCAGGTGGGCAAGGCTATTGATTGCAGTGTTCAAAATTAAATTCACTTCTAGTTACTAGGGCTATTGATATTCAGAACATGTTGTTAGTAGGGAAATTACATTCGACATATCTCCATAACTTCTGGATAGCGGTGGCTAAGATAGTGTTAATACAGATTTAGATGGTATTTAATTTAAAGTGGAGTTATAACCAGAAACTCGTGAGGCAGAGGGTGCTGCTAACATAGTAGCTGATACGGATGGTGCTTGTAGCAAGGTGGAGCTACGGAGCCAAGAATTGCTATAGCATCCGAGCTTGACAAATTGTGTGTTTGATCTCCACATAGATACAGATGTGATGGTGGTTTTGCTTTCTGTGGGATCAATGAGTGAAAATCCTTTTTGAGTTGCTAAAGGTGCGAGTGGAATTAGTGTCCTAATGAGGTCTGCAGTTATGATGGAGTTCAAGTAAACTTGGACTTGAAAAATGCCGATGGCATTTGAGGAGGCCACATGGGCCTGTGAATAGTAGAGCTGAAGTTCAAACTTCAAAGAAGGGATCCGGATTGCCAAACGTGTGGCGATCCGGGCCATTAATGCCCCCCTCCCCTTATATTAGGAGGACATTAGTGGCTGGAATTGGTTAATGTGAACCATTTCGCGTTAGCCAATCCTTTTTCCCAAAGAAGCAATTGTGACTTGGCTCCAACATTGAGCCAAGGTACAAATTATTGACAACGCATCTCAAGTTTGATCTCGTAAAGAAAACATGATCTTACTAAGTTGCTTAGGTAGAATAGGTATTGTTTTTCTGGTCTAATTTTTTCGCTACATAAAAAGCGGGACTTCTTTGTGAAGAGCATCTAAAAACTGGTTTTTTTGGTGAATTATGCCGTGAAGTAATCCAAGAAGAGCTTTAAGCCATGACAATCAATTGCATGACATGCTCAGTGAATTATTCCGTAAGCGTTTGATCGGTGGAGAGATTCTGGTTGATCAAATGCTAATTAATTGTGTTAATTGTGATGATCAAGTGTGACATCAAGAGCCACCTGTCCATTGTTAGTCACTTTACTAATTATCTAGATATCAGTAGTTACTAGGCATGATGTTAACTCATTTTAATTGTCGAATCCATGGGCAGGTCAACAAAAGACAACTCTAGATTGATTTCCGTCGCAATCTTGCACGATTCTCAAAACCCATTTGACACGTCATACCTGCGATGAAGAAGATGGCAAATTAAAGCTCACTCTCCCACGATTCGAAGAGAAATGATTAATTAAGACTCCTCGTAAAACATATAACATTTCATCAAAAAATCATTTTTAAGAGATGATAATATTTTTTGATATTAACTGAAACCTGAAAATGAATTTTTAAAAATATCTTTATAGTATTTGATATGGAAAATCTTTTCTTAGAAAAAGTTATTTAAAGGATCGTATATTTAATCATTATTATTCTTTCTTTTTTTTCTTTTTTTTTCTCTCTTTAGTTGGCCAGCTCACCCAATCTAACAAGGCCTAAGATTGTGGCCCTTAGGCAAGCACCGCCGATATGCAAAGCATAGAGCCTCGCTGCCCACTTGCGACACTCAAGCATTTGCTGGAGCCTTGCCAACTTGTGGCGAGACTCAAGCTCATTTGAGGCCGACGACTAGCAAAAGAAAAAGACGAAGAAAAAGGAAAAAATGAAAAGAAAAGGAAATATAATTTAAAAGATCAACATTTTAAAAAATCAAAATAAAAGGAAAATGAGCATGGTGAAAGAAAGTGCTTAGTCTAAAAGTAAAAAAATAAGATGAAAAATATTTTTCGAACATTTTCCCTACTTATGAAGGTGTTTTTTCTATTAATTAAATTTTATTTTTCTTGACTAACTTTTTTTTCATGAAATGAATTTTGAAAAATCCAAAAGATGTTATTCTAAAAGTTGTTTTCTATGGAATGAATAGATTCTAAGGCTTTGTTTATTTCACAAAAAGTGATATTTTTCAGGAAGCCATTTTTAAGGAAAATGTCAATATTTTTCTATATTTGGTTTAAACATAAAAATGAACTAGAAAATTTTTACATTATTTGATATGTAAAATCTGATTTGATTTTCTAGAAAAAAATTAGCATAGAATTAGAGTTTTGATTATTTTTCTTTTTTACTTTTTCTTCTTCCTCAATGGATAGCCGATCGTAGCAATAGCCAACAACCAGTCACGAAGGAGGGACGAACTTTCACAAGGCTAACAAGGCTCGAACTCATTAGATTCAAGTGAGCCAAACCAACCTTGGGCGAGGCTCCACCTCGTTGAATTTGGCAAGCTTGCTCATTGCAGATTCACGAGGCCTCAAGCTCGCTACCTCCTCCTTAAGCTCACCGCAACTCATCAACCTTTGGCGAGGCCTCGAGCTCACCAATTTAGGGAGGCTCAATCTCGACCTCACCAGATTTGGTGAGGTGGAGCCTCACTCAATGTTGGCAATCTCGTCCCTCATTTATGCCCAGCCATGGCTCGAGGAAAGAGTATAATGATAAGGAAAAAATTAATAAAAAATTAATATTTTTAAAACATATTTTTATAAGAATGAATGTTTCATTAACTAAGGATTCGAGCTCAAGCATCGAGGACTTGCACACAGCTCCCATGAATCTGAGCCTAAGTGTTGAGGACCACAACTCAAATCGTCTAGGACCTAAGCATGGCCTTTATAGATTCAAAACTAGGTGGGCCAGAGCACGAGGCATAGGCACTAAGGATTCATGTCCTTCCTCAATGGACCCGGGCATGGTCGCTAGGTGCTAAGTCCCAAGAAGCGCTAGAGACGCTAGAGATTTGTCTTGAACTCTAAGGACTAGGGAATCAACGTCAAGATTTTCATGTTTTCAAGTACAAGTGTCGATTCGTATTTGAAAAAAAAAGTGTTTTTAGATTATTCAAAGAGCAAATCTTTTTTTGGAATTCAAGCCTAGACTTTTCGTTGATTAGGAACATATATTTCATCGGTTCCCTTTTTAAGCGTACTAAAATGCTGTCAAACAAGGAGAATATTCTTCGCGCTGCAGTTGCACAGTTGAACGGTATTGACCCAATCTCTAATATCGAGAAGACCGTCTGATCTTTCCATTATTGAGAGCTCTCGAGACCAACACTGCATGCGCTGCATGATCGGAGGGGTCGGATCTTTCGTGGGCCTGGACAGCGAATACTGCTCTTGGGCCCATGTCTGTTGTTAAGTGTCGTTCTGGTGGATAGTTGGGTCTGATGCAAGACATGCTGTCCTTTGCTCAGATACCGTCACCACGGTCCCCTAACGTTATTTCATTTTTCAATGACGTCTACACGTCCGCCATGGACGTCTGCAGGTTTCGGGCTAAGCTCGGCGCACCACTCTCGCTATGATATCGCGAGCATCGGTCTCTCCTATTCATTCACCACAAGAAAACTCAGAGCCCTACGCCGCAGCAGCAAAATTTCGACGTGCATTTACGTACTGTGCCCTCTCATTAGGGTGAAAGTTATCGTGTTGCCATGACTTCGTACTCGACTAGGGTTCCGGAGATTCCTTTGCGCACCTCAGCGGACGACGGAGGCTCCCCTCGACCAGGATGGGAAACCCTAAAAGGAGAGCACTTCCGGGGCCTCAAAGGTCAGCACCTTAACGTCAAGAACGACGTACGCCTGTGGAAGAGTCAAAAAGGCTCCGCAAATGTGAACGGGAAAAAAAATGGGATCTCGGGGGATCGCGGCGTGGAATCAACATGAAAATGCGAAAAAGGCGACAAGAAAGGACAATGGGGAAATGCAGAAAAAGGCGACAAGTGCTCATCAGAAATTGCTGTCTGTGGATGTAATTCGCATGAGGTTGCCTCCTCTGAGGACGGCGCTCCTGGGATCGTGTCTCGAGGAGCGGAGGATGCAAATGACACCCAGCGATGAAGGTTGTGGTTCAACGTTTAAATACTAGATGCATAGATATATTTGCACATGTATTTGTGCTAAACTAGGATTCATACTTCATAATCCACATGATCTCATATACCGGAAAGGTATGAAAAAAGTCATGAACATATTATGTCAGTACTAATTCGGTCTTGAATTTTTCAATTAAGTCGCAAAATTTTCTTTAGTGGTATCCAATCAATTTTGATCGGAAATCGCTAACGTGGAAATCAGGCGTCCGATATGGCATAACTGACATTATATAAAATGTCCACGTCGGCATCGATTATACCACGTAGGATGTCCAATGTCTATGTTGGTGATTTCTGCAAACATTATTAGCGTTGATGTGAAAAGATTTAATGGGTTCAATTTAATGATTTATAATTGAATCGATATCGATATAATAGGTTGAGGACCTTCTTGGTATTTTTTTTGTTTTATACACAAGTAAGCTAGTCTTAATTAGAAGCCCCGTGCAACTGTTAATTCTTATGCAGAAAAAAACAAGCTTGGAATAAATTTTACTTGGGCTCCGTTTGTTTCACGGAAAATAACTTCCGGGAAAATATTTTTTGAATTTCTCGGCGTTTGTTTCACGAAAAACAAGATAGTTAAGAAAAATAATTTTCGCTTTTTAGAAAGTAGAGAACATCTTCCCTCTTTTTCCTTCACTTTTAAACATATTTCACCTTCTTTCAAAATGACTTATGACCAGCGACTAGTTAATATAAAACAAAAAAAAAACAGAGAAAAGGAAAAGGAGAGAAAAACTTGAATTTTTTTAACATAATTTTTCATAAAATACAAACGAACACCCAAAAATATTGTCATTTTTCAAGAAATTGACTTCCTATAAAATATTTTTCAAAAATGCTACATTTTTCATGAAACGAACGCAGCCTTAATTATGTTATTACTAGTTCAATTTTACATCATTTAATCATGCTAATCATGTCATAAATTTTGTTTACATTTTACCAATAGAGTCTATTAAGTCAATTTTGATTGAAAATTACCGACATAAATATTAGTCCTCCTACGTGGCATGATCGTCATTGAGGTGGATGAAGTTTTAATTTTTTAAAATTTCTTGCTATTTTATTTCCTTGCCACTATTAAAATTAAAAGAAAAAAATATTCAAATATTGTTAAAAATTCTCTACATCAATGTCAATCGTGCCACTTAGGACAGTTGGCATCCAAGTCAATAATTTCTTGCCATAATTGATCAAATGAACTCAATTTAACAACATGTAAATAGGTTTAAAACTAAATTGATAAACATGTAATAAATTTAAGACTTTTTTGGTTTTTTTTTCTTTGATTGAGCTTTATTTCCTTTACTTTGAATGCGCTTGTTTTAAAATCCCTTATTTTAAATGTAGCTTATATCATTTGACGCAAATTTCTTTAGCAAAACATGAAAAGGGAAATGAAAATATTTTTTGCAATATCCATTTTATTTGAAATTAAGTTCATCTATGAGGATCAAAGCTCCTCTTTTCCTCTTTACAAATAGAATGCCGCTCATTCATTTCGATAATCTTGGCAGGCTTCAAAATTGTTGTTTCTTGGAGAGTAATTTGTGCGATATGAATGATTTGGAAAATATTATTAAAAAAATATTATGTATCGCTTATAAGAATGAACGAACGAAAAAATATTTTTATCATCCGTGAAAATATCTAAACATAAATTGGCAATGATGAAAATATTTTTCATTAAAAAATTATTTTAAGCAATACAAATGATTAATTTTAGAAAGATATTTTCTAAAAGAATTCATTTGCTGCAAAATAGACGGAGCATGAATCTTAAAGCCGTTGTTTTCGAGAAACATAGAGTTTATCGAAATGCAAAGCTCCACCAGATTCAGATCCTCAAGGCTCGAGCCGTCTTCAGGTTGAAATTAGGCCATCCCGGCCTATGCCAGAACTCGTGACATTTAAAGAAAAAACAAAAATCCACTATCGAAATCATGAAATTCTACCGAACATTTTTCGGATCTAATTTCGGAGAGAAAGTTTTACCTCTTTACAAACGCAAAGGCATGTCCAGGAAACGCAAACCATCATTGTCATTTACCAGCATGCTCTGTAAAAGTTCCATTCTAACGAAGTGAGCTATGATGCAAAGACACACACCTAATGGACAGCCCAAGGCTCGATGTCACTTCAAACGTCTTTGGTTGGAACGAGGCACGCACGCCACCCACCTCAATCCTATCGAATCCTCTCGTGCTTCCATTCGGAATCTGCCGACCCATATCATTAGCAAGAAGAGCGCACATGTTCACGGATTTCGATCCTTCAAATGTCGTACTTTGTTTCTTACTATAGTCCCTTCACATTTTCCGCCCTTTAATTTAATTTCCCAGTTGATTCGCAATGATCGTCATTGATGAATCAAGGATATATCACGAAAAAATCGACAAGTCTAGCTCGCGAATTTCATGGCATACGGATTTGGTGCACTTTGAAAAGAGAGGTCTTGACGGCCACACCTTCTGCAAGTTAGGCACATAAATAGCATCATCGATATTTTTCAACGCCGCTTTTCTTGACATTCGTTGAGTTGTGAAGACTTGAATCCACAACTTATAGAGAATAACATTTTTGGGCGTCTTTCATTTGCGTTAGGGAAGTGATGATTTCAAACATCCTCATGAAAATTGACCCTTGATTTCTCTCTACACCGCACACGCCCATTCATTTCAGCATGAATTTTCGATACTTGTGGCCCTGTGGAGTCGCGAAAGGTCAAGAGTGACCGTCTCCCCTTTCCATCAATATCTAAAGCACTATTCGATTATAGGAAAACATGTATATATCTATGTGTCTATGTATTTAAGCATCGTCTACGCTATTTCCTTTTTTCCTTCCAAAAATATTCTATACGCATCGAGCGTCCAAAAGCAAGTCAAAGTTCATGCATCGTAGAGATCGAGAAGAAAAAGTATAAAATGGAGAACAAAAGGAACGGAGTAAAACTCACTCTCTAGACAAACTTTGAATTTACCGGTGCACCACCTAAAGAGTTTGATTGTTGGACTTCTAGAGAGACTCTGCTGAATCACCAACACTTAACCTCTCATAAGTGCAAATGCAATGCGTGTGCCAAGTTGTTCTTGCTTAGTAGCCTCTGTGAGCTGAAAGCCAGCTCTAATAGCAGAACTTTTCACACAAGCAGCTTCCCAAGAATCTGAGCACCATCTCAACAGTTTCAGACAGCGAGAAAAAGGGCAGCCATCGTTGTTTTACCGGTTGGATTTTAGCGGTAGATGCTGCCAGAATAACTTTATTGCGAGATGCAACGCAATGACTTCTTTTATGATTTTTCAAAAAAGAGAAAGGAAGAGAACAAGAAAAAAGAAGAACATCATCATTTCTTTCTTGCTCCTACATAACGACATGGGTGTTTTGTAGTGCGCTTCCCATATGGTCCACCAGAACTCCCAGCTTGTTCGAGGGAGAGAGAGTCGCGAGCTTCGGCTTCAGTTCTTTCTTCCTCTTCAGACACGAACAAGGGTCGCCCCCGCATGGCGATGGTAACGATTCACATCCTTCGAAGTGGAAACATGTTGACCAGAAAGGAGCCTATGGGAAGCTTAGCCCGATTCGCGACATGATCAAGTGACATGCGTTGGGCCAACAAATTATAGTCAATGTAGTCATCGAAAGTGTGCCGGGGGACCCCCGATGCGTCTTTTAATCATGGTTGTTCCAAGCCCAATGAAGAGACGTTGTTGTAACTTGTGATCCACGCCCTCGAGATTTCATCAATGGAGGATAGTTTGGTCATGTGCTGAGAATTGCTTCTCTGTTGATTTTGGACGATTGCATTTCTCGTCATCTAATATTTCACAAAAATCTTCACCAGCGACATAGTACAATCTTGCTTTTAGAACCATGGAGTCGTGTTTTTCCAATCGCAAGAACCAATCTAAGCTGCTAGGATCTCGTGAACACGCAACTAATCTGGAAATAGCTAATAGAAAGATTAATATCAACACTTACTGTAAGTTGTTCACAAGTTTTAGGAGTTTTAATCCATCTATCGAATTTATATTACACGATAACAATAGCCGTGCTAGACTAATGCGAAGCCGTATCTTCATTTAACAAATAATTAAAGGTTTTACAATATTCATAGGTGTTACGTGGTATTACGGCAATCGTCTTTCTTAAAATGTCTAAAACACTAGTAGGTCCAAAAGAACATAAATAAATAAATAGACATATCGAGAATGCGTAGACTTCACGGATCCTTAAATGCTTTGGAGCTTCTTGCAACATCATATTGAAGTTAAATACCATTTTATTGATGATCCTCCCATGATATTTGTACCCAAGATCTTATCAAAAACCTGTCTATCAAGATCATATCACAAGACCTCGTTAGGTGATGATACCCCATTATCAAAAGAGCTCTGAACTTTCTCACACATCCATATTGATCTCTGCTAGACCGGAATCGCACGAACTATCCCATCAAAGAACATATTCCTCGATCTTTTTGCGAACCTCATGTTCTTATTCATGTCATCGACAAGAAAAGCTTGGCACTTAATGGTGATCTCGAAGATTATGTATCTCGATTTGGTAAATCCGCCTTCGTTCTAAGCATGGGATCAAAAAGAAATCGTATGTTATTCCATAAACTTTCTACTTTCATGCTTGGAAAAGGGACTTTCGAGGGCGCTACGATTTTCCAGTTTGACCTACTTTACTCCCTTCTACTTGCTGATTGTATCTACTATCTATGCCCGAGAGGAGATTGAAGATGTTTTTGTGGATGCCTTCGGATATTTTCCCGTGGAATCAAAGAAAATATTTTCTTGATCCCGCGATATCGTCGGCGGTCTCTTTCGCTTGTGGATGTGATTCGTTTTCTTTATGTTCAAGCTGAGGTGGCGCATTCCTACCAGGGATTCCGTGGATCTCCAAGAAGTCCAACATCCTATTACTTCCCAGAAAAATGAAAGCAATTCTGGTCCACCTGTCGCAGTCGTAGTCAAAACTCAAACCAATAAACCCCATAATTGCCGTCTGACAATTTCGAGTAGCCAACCGCGGTCCTCAGATTGATCAAAACCCACGTCAGGTAGTAGGTCATCTAGTGAAAAAAGAAGAAGGAAAAAAACAACTTCCAGCAATAGATTGCGTACAGTCCCTATTTGGATTGCTATAATTTCATATCTTCGATTTTAAAGTTAAACAAGCAAGGCCCGTCAATTATCATGACCTCCCTTTCATTAGATAGAGCTCTTTTCTCTGGCCCACATTCTCCAACTTGTTGAAAAAATTAATCAGTCTGGGCGGGACCTTTCCGCTCGATTTGTCCACAGATTCATGAGAGAAGTAATACTTGTGGTCTGCAGCACATCAATCAAGTGCAGCATTGATTATTTGGTGTCGGGGTGCTTTTGACTAAGAGGAAAGCCATGAAAAAGGTAGCCACGTTGCTATATCGTAGGTTATCCTCTTTGTATCGAATGTTGTTCTATTCTGTTTACGTGCTACATTGAGTCAACAGTCGAATGATTTGATTAAAAGTTCGCGTGATCTAACTCCAAGAGATCACGCTTCTTGAGACATGACTCACAGTCATCTACGTTCAATGAAAGATGTAACTTGATATATTCCAATGGACAGGACAGGACAGGACAAATTCTGCAAGCAAGTTCGAAAAAGCTTTCTTTGAAAGCCAGGGAAGATGAAAAAGAAGAAGGAGGAAGGACTAGCATCCGTTGCTTCAATTGTCACCCACCATCTCCATCTCAAAAGATAGTGCACATTCGCGATGGCCATCCTCAAAGGATAAGCCACCAGGGCCTTACCCCATTTCCTGCGCTTCCTTATTGGATCTCTGCGGCCACCGTGCCGGCCTTCCATCCTCCACCGTCGCCATTGCAGCCACCCAGTCCCCTGTCTTTCCCCTTGCAATCTCCCGGATAGGAGGTCGACGGTTGTCGCCAACCAATATTAGAGTTACTGTACTCGTACGCGTAAACTATTCTTTCGACTCTCAAGGGCAGAGCTAAAACCAAAGATAAGAGTGCGTTGCAGATCATATGAAAGCTCGCCCCCTTTGTGATCATGTTTCGAAAACGTGCACGCGATGTATCCTGAAGGAAATTGTCTGGAGAAAGAAGTGCAAAGTCACTCGAACCGAAGACAGACGCCGTACCTCATCGTTTTCCTTTTGTCTTGGCAATCACTCGAAGACTTTGCCCGCATATAATTGAACTTTTCGTACGTAAAAACTTTCCTGCTCATGCGAACGTGGATGTTCCCAGAGCGTATCGGTCCCGTAACACCATCGCGTGCACCGACCAAAGTAGCAAAACATAGAAAACTGAATACAAGTACGGATCAAAATATGAAGCCATTCGAAACCCTAGACGGGTTCTTTTTATTTTTTAAATCAGGTTTCATTTGAAACCCGGCTAATTTTATTTGAGATACAACTAGTTCAGATATAGAAACATGAGTTAACCTAAGACCTAAGTAGCCTACTGTACTGAGAACACTGTGAAAGGTGTGAGATTGATGAGGTTCAGATTTTGAGATAGCTGCACCCAGTTCTTAGGTTTTCCAAAGTGGAGATCAAATTAATCTCGCAATCCGAACCAGAAGGGTGGGGACGAGTCAAGAACCTAGCCTCGCTATTGCACATGTCTCCAGGAACAAGTGACCATATGTACGAGAGATTCCTAATTCAAGTCGTCATCCAAGAAATTAACTGTAAAATTAAACAACTAAGGATTACCGTTAGGCCCCGTCAAATCGTCGGACCGGTACATGTATCGGGTTTGGGCTTATTGTCCAACTCATCCATATGATAAATACATACACATACGTCTCTCGATATACTAGGTGGCATGATAAATCATGAGTCGTGTGATTAGATCTTATTTTGAGACGGAAAAAACATTAGATTATTTGTCTAATCGTAAGGAGAGCATGAATCGGGTCGATGGGACAAGGTGGACAGATTTAACATGGCAGAGGGACGATATACAGCTAGTGACGCCTTTTAACGTTGCTATGCACGAGTAAAAGTTTGATTCTGTTCTTAATTAATTATACGGGACGTACGAAATTATACCCTAATCGCTGCCATATTCTCGTGATCAAATCAAGCTCGAAGATATATGCGCTACGGTTCATCGTGTTTGAACAGTCGCACGAGCTAGTGGACTGTTAGGAAATGATGTTAAACGAGAGGGCCGAGTGGGAATAGTTGGTTATGATTCCTTGCATATACTTCGGCGGCATATATTCGGATTAAAATAATGATAACGCTAATAAAGTATGCGCTGGGCCTATGTGTGTTTGTGTCAGGAGTTGACCCCATGAAAAAACAAAGGTTGGTGGGTGATTGATAAAAGATTACGCCAAGATTTGATTGAGATTGTGTTGAAATTTCAAGATTATTCGGGGCTTCTAAAGAAGTGAGGCTTCCTTCTTTTTTTAATATACACGACATTTGGTCACGGGATATGAAATAGTGCCCCCCTCCTGCCGTGTGGAACCCGAGTTTGCCAAGCTACGACCCGAACTCTGACACCGGATTTCGAGACAAATTGACATTTGCAATCTCGTTGGATCATGTTCTGCGCTTGTCGTACATTCAAGCAGTAGAATATTTTTGAAATCGGGACGGATCTTCAATCCGTGAACTCCAAATCATCCGATCAAATCTCATCAATTAAGAGCATATCGCTTTAGGTTAGGCCATCATCGGCCCAGGATAGAGGTTTGAACGTAATTGATTCGTGAGACATCGCGAGGATCCAATAGGCTTCCAGGAATCTAACTTCTATGCCCATTTCATCATATTATATCTTTAAAGAGATTTTCAGTCAATCGCGGTCTGAGTAAGTTGGTTCTTAAGAAGTTCTTTTCTATTATTTTCAACTCCAATTGTCTCTTTCCATATGGTGGCAAAAGTTATGGATGCTAGGTACTATCATTTAGGTTAAAGTCATCCTATCACTTAACGGAGAAAAAGCATCCGATATCTTACTTCGTCAACTAGAAAAACCAATAATTTTATTTTCAAATGGCATAGCATAACTACCTTGTTTTGTACATTACCCCCCCCCCCAATTTTCAAGTTTTTAGCAAGATCAACCTAATTTATACATATATAAACTCTCTAGTATAGAAATAGATGTGTCCTCACTCTACTTTTTTTTAAAAAAATAATGCCATACATCTCAATCTTTCCCAATCTTATGGTTATGAAGATGCCAAAGCACCATATCATTGTCGTAAAAGTTGAACAGCATGCACGCCTTGACCGAAAAGGATTAAAGATCAAACGAGCAAGCCTCGAAAGGCCCTATATAAGCACCAATCGCAACGACCCGACTCGCTCCATCCACTTAAGCGGGTCGATGCGTGGTAGCGATTGGATGGGAATAGCATTACCCTTAACTAGTTAGACAACTTGATGATGAGATCGAGTCATCAATCCCCGGCGAGGAGATCGCACGGATCAGGCTCCAATCTCAAATTGCAACCGCTTGCCTCATCTCTCTTTGATGAGAGAGAGGGAGAGGAATAGGTGAAGGGTTGGGACGGGTTGATGGGGGGACCAGGGAGAGAGGCAAAGGGCAGGGAATGGCAGCCAATCAGAGGGATTTTGTCTGGGGTGGGTAGGGGCCAGGGGGAAAAAGCCTCGTCTGGCCATGTGAGGAAGGAGGAGAGGGCAGGACGTGATGATGATGATCGGTTCATTGAACACATGAAAACCCGAATCGAAAGCCTTTCTTTGCCCTTGGGGAAAGCGATGGCGATGGCTACCTTTGACTCAGCGCACCCACACATGGCCGACACCGCCCGTTCACCCCCCCACTTTGTGTGGCCTGGGGGCCGATCTGGGTGTAAAAAAGAAACACACCCCCTCGACGTGTCGATACTCTATCCGCGCTAGATTCAAACGATCGCCTAATCGCCGCTAGGTAACATATATCCGTGCTTCGATCGATCGTGTGCGAGGGGGCCGTGCCGTCGTCCTTGCGTCTCGAGCCGTGCCCTCTAGACAAAAAGGCAAACGCGATCTCGAGATAATCTATTTTTATCCACGTCAGTGTTGACCCTGTGAAACGTTTTAGGTGGGATCCCCCCGATTCCGATTTAGAGCCATCGTACGATTGCGCAACTCGCGCGGACGCGTACGGTTTTGAAGATTTAAGACTTGCTTTTCCAACATAAGTCGGTCAAATTTAGTAATTACCACGGACCAAAAGCGAAGGAAAAGGTCATTCCAAGCCTGTTATCTAATACACAATCTAACAATTCGACTACACGCGCATTAGAAGATCATCACAACTCTCTCTCTCTCTCTCTCTCGCTCGCTCGTCCTCGCCCCACTTTTCTGCTTTTGTCTAGACAAAGTCTTATGTCCTGGAACGGTGCTCGAATGAACAAAAGGGCAAATGGTCCCCACGCGATCTTCTCCTTATTCCATCAAAAGATATCATCCCCACTTTTTCAAAGGAAGCCCCCAACATCTCCCACTATTTACACATCCCGCCTCCCCCGAGGATCCGCGCACCTCATCGAGATCCAACCTACCCAACGTACCATCGGATGGAAAGAGGCTGAATTCGTCATAAATCACGAGCGAGAATCTCAAGGCTTCTCTCCAGCCTAAGTAAGCTCGGCTCCTTTCTCTGATTGCCGCTCCACGGCCTTAGGATTCGGAAGCGCTTTGCACTTTCTTGCCTCCGAGCAAGTCGGGGGTTCGAGTCGTGTACTCATGACGATTAAAGCCGTTAACTTTGGGGAATCGGTCTACCTGAGAGAAATATGAGATTCTGGTGCTTGGAAATGATTGAATTCGACGCCGCTTTGAAAGGGAAAATTATTATTTGAGTAACCGGAGAGGTCTCTTGAACTTGATCGGACTGAATTTCCTATCCTTAGACTTATATATATAATTCAGAAATGCGAGATAAAAGACAAGATGATTTCGTCGGTGAATAGATGGAATTTAGCGATAGATTATTGAACTTTGATTTGAATCGCTTCCTGCATTAATTTTTCGTTTTATGTGTGATAGCTGCATTCCCTTAGGAAATCGGCCTCAAGAGCCATTTGATGGATCTATCTTAGGTGGAGCATCTCACGATGAGAAAAAACACTAGTTAAATTTTGGAAAATTTGTGCCGACGATGGATTGCGAAATCCGCCACACCTAAAAAGTTGCCACAGCCTGATTTAACCGAATCATGGGTCGGGGCTCTCGACATGCTAGTATCTGGGTATTTCCAAAACCTCGTTTAAGAATTCGGGTCGAGGCAATCGCTGCAAGGCTTTCTAAGTCTCGGGCCTAAGACCTTGTATCATGTCGTCGATTATCCTCGGCAGAAAATTTGCACAGAGACCCCAACTTTCCATTCGAGCAAAATTTGAGGAAAACCTTGGCACAAACAACCGGATCATCGACTTCAAATTCCAATTAAGGATTCCGCTCACGAACTCGACCTCGACCGCAGGCGTGTTGGAAATGTGGTTGACTAGGAAGGGGGAACGTTTCAGTTCGTGTGGGAATGAGATCCACGCATTTGTCGCCATGTCCTTTTCGCAGAGATCTCCGACAGCGATGCTTATCTCTCTCTCTCTCTCTCTCTCCGTCTCTCTCTAGTAAATGAGATTTCAATTTGACAATTCTGCCTAAGAAGTTTGACAATCACCTGCCCACATTACGGACACGTGTCGCGACTTTTGGAAGGTGATTCCTCGATATCGGGAGCCATGGAAGAGTTCGGACCATCGACCCCCTGATTTGCTGAATCTGAATGCGTAGCGCCCTTAGCATCGCGTTCCTCTCCAAAGTAGGATGGAATTTGGGTAATCACGTACGATGACTACACGAAGATCGTGTCGAACGATATCTTTTATGATGGGTTTTTAGTAAGACTCGTTATCAATTGATATGATCGTGATTTTGAATGCTGGCATGCGGAGAGTGACCATGGAGATGGGTCCCTGACTAACCCGAATCTATCTACCACGATCGGTCAAGATTTTGCAAATTGGAGAATTGATTTGATGGATTTTGTTGATAAAAGCCCTTGGAAACACCTGTTAAGTTACGTGTAGAAAATGTTTGCAGTTTCTAATGCATCCATCGGATGCAATCGGTGCTTGGAAGATAGAAACCTCTTTTCTTTTATCGAGTATGTTTAATTGGCCATTTCTCGGACAACCTATCGTGGGTTAATTGGAGACCGGCCATCGTCGACCAATTCAGATCGAATTGATTTTACATGTTGTTTCTTCTTTTTCCACTCAATCAAGATATTTTAGGTTCACGTGGATTGACCTTTTCATTTAAAAATCATAGAAATATCGGTAAGTAGACTTATGGTATGATCTATTTTTAAAACTTTTGGGAGATTGGAACGGTGTTTCCAGACAATTTGCACGACTTTTTACTTTTTTCAGCAAACGAACAAGTTGTGTACGGCCGAAATGAACATTCAAAGCTAAAAACGAAAGGCTATGTATTTCTACGTAAAATGGGCCAAGAAAATGTAGACATCGACCAGTCGCAGCGGTGTGAGGCTGTGAGCTCGCTAGAGGAAGTGGCGGCCATGGACGTACATCATGTATGTATGACACGTGATTTAAAGAATTTATTTTTGAAATTAATCGCTCTGTGTCGATCAAAATAATTAGGCAATAACAAGTGTTTTCATTTTTAATAATAATTTACGTGTCTAAATATTCTTATACTCGATGAAAATATTTTCCATTCATTTATTTTCGTGTGCGATATAATCGATCAATTTCTTATAAGAGTATTGACAAACGGAGCGATGTCATATTCGAATTCATCTCACATGACATCGACCTCTGCTATTATCATAAGTGGTTTATGATCCTCATATCGAGCAAAAATGGCACGAATTTGTGTTACCACGAACGGTAATTTCTTTTTTCTCCCATGAACTTATACGGTTATACTTCTCGTGGCTAACGATTTTCTATTTAAATTTTAATTTCATTAAAACGCATCGAAAAGAAAAACGAGAAGAATTACTGGAAAGAACGAGGAAGTTGCTAAAGCATACTTCATGTCGTCAAGAAGGGGGGAAGAAATAATAACGCTTGCCAAGTCCGTGGAGGACGTGACCCGATTGATGTATGACATCGAGAGTGTTCGACACGACTGGGGTCGCATGGCCAGGCAATGCGACAAAGCAAGAGTTTGGTCCGACCGAATATTTTGGGAAAGAAAATCTGCATCGACAATCAACTCAAAATTGAATAATTGGGAAGAGAGAGAGAGAGAGAGAGAGACAAAGTGGGAAGAGGGAGCAGAGTCTGATGAGACAGATAAGTATGACTTTCGGAAAACAATTCAGTGTCCGAATTGCAATTGACAACCGTAAAAATAGTCAGAAATCAATATTTATTTCGACGTTGATACATTATCTCAAGCCCGCTCGACATTGATTATACATGCTCTTTACATTCATGAGGTCTCCACTCATTTGTCGGTTTAAGCTTTCGAACTCTAATTTATAACATAATATTAGAGAGCGTTGTCTTAAATTTTTGGGATTTTAAAATTTGTTTTTTTGTAAATTAAGGACTAAACTTTAGTAGATGACAAGTATTTGTTAATAAGGTATTGAGCATAGTTAAGATATGAAACGTATTTTGCGTTAATCTCTAATAACAAAATTCGACGCATAATGTTGTTTACAACTTTCACTTATCATTTTACAAAATATATCCTTCTTTTGTTCTCTTTCATTAGTCGGCATCTCTCTTCTATCTATTGGCGCATGTCCCTTTCGAGCTCGATGTCGTGATTGTGCTAGATATGATCTTATGGCCATGGCTACTTGAGCTTTGAACTCGTGACTGAGTTGCTAGTCTCGACCTTTATGCTTGAGGCCATGGCCACTAAATTTGGAGCATTTGGTAGCCATGGCTACTCAAGCTCTGAGTTTGTGACTACGGCCCCTAAATATAGTAAGGCACTATTATAGCTGCGGGATTTAGATCAACCACAATGGTTAGCAATAGAAGTGAGGAGGAGAGTCGATGACAACAATAGCCACGAGACAACAGGGTGTAGATGACTGTGGTGGGCACGCCATTAAGAATTGATATGATGTTGAACAGTTAATATATCGTAATTAATTTTTTTTTTGGCCGATAAATTCATCATGGGCCATCCGTGCCCAAACAACACCAAATGACTGGGCCCATATACCTCGGGGTTCCACTTAAGACGATAGCAATTGTAGATTTCGAACTATTGACCTTGACGATGAGGAAAAATTCTCAATCAACACAGTTACCCATCATTGGGTATCATAATTATTTAATAACTCCTTAACTTAAGTGTTTTTTAGCGAAGGTAATTCCAATTAGATATGTTGCAAGATCTCTCTCCTGGCAATCTTATCGAGTGAAGTATCAAATCTTTTGTCGCACTGTCCCAACAGTGCATGATGTAGGCTAGAGTTTGTCGAAGAGTTCGGTGGCCTAGGGTTTGCAGAGGGGCAATTTGGTCAGTCGGAGTAGAAAATTTTATTTAGAGGTAACCGACTAACTATTTCAATTAACGGTCCTCGGGTGAAAATCATGAATTTTTTTTTTCATATATATTCCTTCTCTCTCAAGTCAAAACTTGTTATGAATATTGATGTGCTGAATTTAATAAGAGCTAAATATGCTAATTTTCAACTCTTCTCATAGTTATCAAATAGGCTCTTAGTGTTTGCCAATTACAATCAGAGTTACATAGTCACGAGTTTTGCAATCCTGAAGGACGCCGCAACCACGAGACACAGTGTCACGTATCTAACGAAACCTGTAACACTCTCTAGTGGCTCTACTTATGGAAATTAACAAATAATGTCGACAATTCGAGTTCAATTGAAAGTAATTCCCTTTTTTAATCTTTTGAGTTCCTTACTTTTTCTTATTTCATCTTTCTAGATTTGTTTCATTCGTTGGTTCCGGATTTGGAACCTATTTGACCTAGAAGCGCTCGTCTCTACTTGGTGAAAGCTAATCCGAACAAGGTAAGTTTTTCACTTCCAGTGGCGTCCAATCTGTCTCTAACTTGATGAATACCGCCACATTGAGTAAACTCAATAGGGACGTGCATCGTTTGATCTCCGCATTCTTCAAGGAGTTTACTTCTTTCGAGACGTCGATAACTCTCAACACTCCACCGTAGCATAGCTGGAGATGTCGTAGTCTTTTCTTTTCTTTTTTTGGGGGAAAATCTGCTTTTGTTTTTTCAACTTTCATTTTGCTTTATTAAGGGATCGATTGGACACTTCTCCAGTTACTTTATCTATTTATTTTGCGCTATATTTCTTGCCATTTTATTGTTTTACTATTATGTTGTAAAAACTATTTGTCTTGATTGTAAATTAAGGGGTGTCTTGTACTAAACTTTGTCATTTCAAGGGATTAAAAGATGAAACAGACAAAAAAGGCACGAATGACGACCACTATGTTTTTATTTCAGATTTATTTTTCCATTCCCGAATATATATACATATATGTGTGTGTGTTTGGTAATGCAATTTTATGTTTATATTTTCGGAATAAAATTTTAGTCAATGAATATATTTGGAACGAAAATGAGACTGTAAAAATTCTATCTATTTTTATAACAGAAATAGTTCTTTGTTTTATTTTTTACTCTCTTCTCTCTATTTCTTTCACACTCTTCAACTTTTCTCCAACCCGTTGTCTTCTGGCTGCTGGCCCTCGCTGCTTGTCATCGCGATCGTCAACTACTGCCGATCGCAGTTGCTGCCATTCGCCACTATCCACTACCCGTCGACTACCATTGGTCGCCACACCTCGTCGTGATCGCCGACCATGGCCTGCCGTCAACGGTGAAAATGGATTTAGGAAATTTTATCTCGTTATCAAACACACATTTTTTTATTTAGAAACTTGCGCAGCATGTATAAATTGAAAATTTTATTTCTACCAGAAACATAATTTCAAAGTACAATGATCATCATTCCCCATCTAAAGAATTGGTCGATTTCTAAGTAGACCCTAGAACCAAATCAGACCAACACGACTGATTTCACGACATACACAATAGGTTTCAAGTTCAAGATTCAAAAAAGTCGAGAATTTTTAATAGTAAGAGTTTGAAGAATTTTTCGAGTAAGCGGTCAAATTTATTAAAAAAAACTCTTAAAGTATGCGTTACGAGGACGAATTATTTAAAATTTACCAAAAATAATATCGAGAGATTATTGTGTGTTCCAAAAGGAAATTGATTTTAGTAGAGAAGCTTTTCGACAAAGAGAGAGGAAAGAGGCAAGAGGGTCGATCTCGGAGAAAGAAAAACAAAAAAGGGTTTTTTTTTTTTTTTTAATGAAGAGCAGACATCGAGAGGGGGGGAGACAAGAGCGTATCTGCAAAAAATCCACAAAATTCGATTCAGTTTGCTTTTTAAAGCAATGCCAGCAAATTCAATAAAGAATAAATTTTTATTAAAGAAAGATCTCTCTCTCTCTCTCTCTCTCTCTCTCTTCTCTTCTCTTCTCTCCTCTTCTTCCTCTCGTCGCCCCCTCCATTAAACCAAATCTCCTACCTTAGATCGAGGAGGACCTGAGAAATGAAAACTCTTTGGCACTCACCCAGTTCAATGCACCATCATCTCCTTGTTCTAATCCATCCCACGCTCTAAACAAGCCGGTGTTTCTTTATTCTTTCCTTCCAACAACAACAGCGCACACGCACACGCGCGCACGCCCTCCCTCTTTCTTGAACATCGTGTCTCCCCCGCCTGTTCACTCTCTTCTTGGCTTCTTCGCTTGTGTTTGCTTCGCTGTGCTGTGTTGGGAGGTCAATCTTTTCACGAGGCCTTAGCCTTCGAATAAACAAAGCCAGAAAATCAGTGAACGTGCTCTTCTCCCCCCACCCTTCTCGTCTTACCAAACTTCACGCCTTTAAGCTAGCCGAGAGAGAGAGCATGATTGGAGCTTTCTCTCTCTTCGTGGGTTTTTTTTATTCCGTTCAAAGATTGGAACAGTGGCCAGTTCTCATTTTTAGATAAGAGGAGAGAGGGGGGGGCTCTGTCTCGGAGTTTGAGCTCGCTCTCCATCTTTTGAGAGCCACGCTCGTCTCTATGTGAATTGAGACAAGCTCGTTTTTTTTTTTTGGAAATTCTTCTTGCTCTAACATTGGGTTTTTATAGAGAGAGAGAGAGAGAGAGAATGTGTGTGTGTTTGCAGTGAGCGCACCACCCTTGAGAAACAGATATATCAAACACCTTCTTTCGTTGTTTTCCCTTTTCATTTGTTGCCCCTTTTTGCTTTCTGTTCGTTCTTTGAATGCTGCTGCAAAATAATTTCCTTTGGGTTCATCTTTACTCTTTTTGTCCAAAAAAGAGCGCTCCCCAAAATCATCATTACTTTAGTAATTCGGCTCTGGAAACAAGTCCTGAGCTTTTCTGAGCTATAGCATGAAGTGGGTATCAGGAAAACAAGGAGCAAAAGAAGAGGGAAAAGCACGACAGAGGAGAAGCAGAATCTGACAGAGAGCTTGACACAGCGGCACTGAAGAGATGGGGGTGAAAATGCAACAGAGCCACCATTCGGTGGCTGTGAAGTTAAATGAGCAAGTGGGGACAAAAAGAGGGTACACATTCATTCAGTCAAATAGGGCTTGGCTTCCCAAATTCTTGGTCCTGTGGGTGGTGGTGATGGCATTCTTGAGCATGTGGATCTACAGAAAAATGGATGCTGACGTTAAGGTGAGGAGGAAGGAGGTGCTGGTTAGTATGTGTGATCAGAGGGCAAGGATGTTGAAAGACCAGTTCAGTGTCAGTGTTAATCATGTCCATGCCTTGGCCATTCTTGTCTCAACCTTTCATTACTACAAGAACCCATCTGCAATCGATCAGGTTCGTTCTTGTACTCTCCTTATTGAAGGATATCTAGGAAATGTGAAACAGAATATGTTTTGCTTCTCTCTTTTTCCCCCTTGTCACCTTTCGTTTTTCTCTGATCACCTTTCGTTTCTTTCATGCGAAAGAAGGATTTTGAAATGTCTCAGCTTTTGGTTCTCTGTTGTGTGGACCAGCGAACACTTTTTTCTTCTTCTAGTTGAGGAGGACTGGGGAAACGAGGAAAATTATCGTGGGTGCCACATTTACTTGTTACAGTCTGTTCCTTTCTAGAGATTATCCGACATATTTAAGATGGAGTTGAACTGATTTTGAAAAGATGGGAGCATTTCTGTTTATGTTTATTAAAGACACGATGCGATTTCTTATTGCTGACTATCTTGGATTGACATTGGCATCTTGAAGGAAACTTTTGCTGAGTACACAGCAAGAACCGCTTTTGAGCGCCCATTACTGAGCGGGGTGGCATACGCGGAAAGAGTGATTAATTCAGAGAGGGAGAAATTTGAAGAGCAACATGGATGGACAATTAAGACAATGGAGAGACGGCCTTCTCCTGTTAGAGATGAATATGCGCCCGTCATTTTTTCTCAAGAAACCGTATCCTACATTGAATCGCTTGACATGATGTCAGGAGAGGTAAAGGCGGATTATACGGCTTTTCTTTTCCTGTCAACACCCGCTCTGTGCTTGAGATCCTGTTAGTAAGTCGCCATTGATTTAAGTGGAACAACGTCCATTTTACTTGTAGGAGGACAGCGAAAATATTCTAAGGGCGAGGGCAACTGGAAAAGCTGTTCTAACAAGCCCATTTAGGCTGTTGGGCTCCCACCATTTGGGGGTTGTATTGACATTTCCTGTGTACAAGTCAAAACTCCCGCTGAATCCAGCTGCAGAAGAGCGCATTGAGGCAACTGCAGGGTGAGACCCTTGTGCTGCTGCCTAAAAAGAGATATCTATTCTTTATTGACGGAGAAAAAATGAAGTGATTTTGCCCTGGGGAAAAAATAAGTTTTTGGAGCCTCATTTTCTGAACTATTGAAGCTGAAGGTTTTTTATTGTCTTGTCCTTGGAGTTTGCAAATGGAACTACACCTGACTGCAATATAAAGTTGGCTCAGATTTCTCAAACGAAAGCGACTAAGCAATGGCTTTGTTCTCCTTCTCAAAAACAGGTCATATGGTAATTGTCTGGCAAACTTCAAAAAGACCATTCTCTATGTCCATCTGAGGGAGGTTTAGGGTGGGTTCTAAAATTAGGTGATGATGCAAGAAGGTGACTATTGCATAGGAGAAACGTGGAGTTTGGATGCTTTATCCAGTTGCTATTTCATTTTTTTTGAGCTCACTCCTTACACCATGCCTTAGACTTTGTAGATAAAGGATATTGGGAGGAAATTGGCAAGAAATGATGGAATCTTTTTTCCCTCTCCTCGTCTCGCAGAAATTTCAATTCTTGCCCAGCTTTCTAAACCACTCATTTCCCCCCTCTCATCTTTTGTAAACGAACCCTTAACTTCCATGACCCCCTTGATTTTACTTGTGAAACTTACGTGTTTTTTCACCATGTTTCATGCAGAGAACCTATAAAATTAAACCTTTTCTGCTGACGCAGTAGAAATTTCTTTGTACAAAGAAGTTTGTGGTGGCCTTGATTTGTTGCCGCTATATTGGCCGGTGTATTTAATGGTCTAGTAATTTTAGCCCATGCATATGACCTACAAGCTTTCTTCTGTACCAATATCCTTTACTGATTGAATCAAGTCACAACAGGATGTCCTGGGCCAGCCACGGCTCTTTACCAGCTGCTTCTCTAACGTTGTTCATTGCCTTTTTTCTAAAACTAATGCAAACATAAAGTCTGTCATATGATGTACATAAATTGACTGTATAGGAAGGTGGTAGGTTAGCGTTAAGCTAGAATAATGAAGAAAGATAAATTAGAACTGATTATCAACAAATCTGTACATAGAGTTTATAAGTGATACAGAGAGAATAGTAGCTACTGTTTATTCTGATTATTTCAGATGTACTTTCACATTTTTACACAGAAGCAAAGTCGCTTTCCTTTTGTACATACTTCTTTGAACTTAGAATTCTTGATATCAAGTTTGCAAGCATGGATGTGCTGAAGTCATGACCAATTCCAATTTATGCAGATATCTTGGAGGAGCTTTTGATGTTGAATCTCTTGTGGAGAATCTACTGGGGCAGCTCGATGGAAATCAAGCAATCTTGGTCAATGTATATGATGTAACAAACTCTTCTGAGCCACTTATCATGTATGGTCACCAATATCAAGAAGGCGACACGTCCCTTCTACATGAGAGCAAGCTTGACTTTGGTGATCCATTCAGGAAGCATCAAATGATTTGTAGGTTAGTGGGTTCATTCATGGAGACTTCTGAGTGGATTATTTCTGCCGATCTCACGCTGCCCTTTCCTTTCCTTTGTTGCTGAGCAGATATCATCAGAAGGCACCGCCATCATGGACAGCCCTCACTACTGCATTTTTGTTCTTCGTGATAGGCTTATTAGTAGGGTATATTTTGTATGGCGCAGCAACTCACATTGTCAAAGTTGAAGATGATTTTCAGGAGATGCAGGAACTGAAGGTTCGAGCAGAAGCTGCTGATGTTGCCAAATCTCAGGTATTTCCTTTTACCCTTTCTGCACAGTTCAATGCACATAGTTGAGAGCAATTTGAGTTGATGATTTGCTGATTGCAGTTCCTTGCTACTGTTTCTCATGAGATTAGAACTCCAATGAATGGCATCCTTGGTATGTCGTATATCCTTTTGGGATATTTATTTATCTTCTTTTTTTTTTTCTTTCTTATGACTTTTTGGTCAGCGTCACCATCTTTGGCATTGTTCTGTCTTCAGGAATGCTTGCTCTGCTTCTTGACACAGAATTAAGTTCTACTCAAAGAGAGTATGCACAAACTGCTCAAATCTGTGGAAAGGCACTAATAGCACTGATAAATGAGGTACTTGACCGTGCTAAAATTGAAGCGGGCAAGTTAGAGCTAGAGACAGTCCCATTTGACATTCGATCCATTCTCGATGATGTTCTGTCCCTATTCTCTGAGGATTGCAGACAGAAAGGTATTGAGGTAGGTCTGAACATAAAGCAGGAATGCTCATACTAATAATTTATAAGTGCAAAGGAATCATATTGTCTGAACTCTGAAGATTCTTTGGATTTGTTATTTTAGTTTATTATGGTAGTGGAAGTTATAATTTGAGGTCTACATTTCTCATTATGGAACTGATGTGCTTTCGGTTGTTCTATCTGGAAATGCCTCCTCTGCTTCTCTATCTGATTGCCGCTTTCTACTACTTTCATCTTCCATGATCCATGGCACGTGCATTAAAACTCATTTTGGAAGTGAAGCTCGCTGTCTTTGTTGCTGACAAAGTACCAGAAATTGTCATGGGGGATCCAGGAAGATTCAGACAGATAATTACTAACCTCGTTGGAAACTCTGTTAAAGTAAGCACAATTTCTGTGTTCTATATTCAAGCAATAAGAAAAACCAAATCATGCTGTTCAACTTGTGTATTGGAATAAGTTTTGACCATTCTTGTAGTAGCATTATGTGGGTGTCTACTCGTCTAGCCCATATATCTGAGACTTATGACAGTCTAATTGCAAATGAGTCTTCATCTTACATTATTTGGCTACATATTACGCATATGTACCATACTTGTAGTCCTTTTCTTTTTCAAGTCTAGTGAACAAGAGATTGCCAAGATGTTGGCTGCTCTCATTCTTTTTATATCATTTCACTTGTTTTCGTACTCACTAAATGGAAAACTTGGCAGTTCACTGAGAAGGGACATATATTTGTGAAAGTCCATCTAGCTGACCAAGTAAAGGGCGTGATTGATGCACACGCTAAAACTTACCTAAATGGACGAACAGAGGAAGATATACTGATTTCTGGCGGATCACAGTTTGAAACATTGAGTGGGTGTGAAGTAGCTGACGAGAGGAACAGTTGGGATACCTTTAACCTTTTGGTAGCTGAAGACCAGTTCCATTCTGTAGATTCCAAGGTGACGAGTAATGAAGCTTCTGAAAATGCCACAGTAATGGTCAGTGTTGAAGATACCGGCATTGGCATTCCATTGCAGGCCCAGGATCGTGTATTTATGCCCTTCATGCAGGCAGATAGCTCAACTTCTAGAACTCATGGTGGAACTGGGATTGGCTTGAGTATTAGCAAGTGTCTGGTCGAGCTGATGGGTGGACACATAAGCTTCATAAGCCGGCCTCAGATTGGGAGCACATTCTCCTTTACGACTGTGTTTGGGAGATGCAACAAGCTTGTGTTTGCTAACTTGAAAAGGACTTTTGAAGATCTTCCCGGTGGGTTTAAAGGATTGAAAGCAATAGTCGTCGATGGTAAGCCGGTCAGAGCTGCCGTAACTAGATACCATCTGAACAGACTTGGCATTAATGTTCAAATTGCAAGTAGCATCAATGTTGCAGCAGCTATGTGTGGGAAAAATGGTTCTCTTACTGCTGGGTATGTTCAACTTCTTGTATGTAATCAGCTTTACAAACTCTCATTTTTTTAACACTATTATTTTCATGCTTATGATGGAGAAGAAAACCCTGGTATGAGAGATATAGCGGCAAACTGGTAAAGGTGTATATGCTATCAATAGAAAGTTTTTAAGGTCTTTATCCTCACAAGTTTCTTGAGTCATGCCAATATTGAGTTTGAATCTTGAAAAAAACACTGCTAACATTACTGCGCTGACTTATTGGTAGCTTCCAGATGGATCTCACTTGAACTTGACAAATTATCTGTCTTGTAAGTTGCATAGATCGTAACATTCTCTATGCTTTGAGGGAAAATCTTAAGTTGAAGATTTTTCCTTCATTTCTCTCCTGTTTTTCCTTTGGGTCTAGTCGAACTTAGCTTGGGTTAGACCTCATCGAAGTGTCTGAATCTTCTTTAAGTGGAGGAGTTCTTCTTTACTTGTTGCAAGGGGGCTTATTAGTAGTTGTTGATAAACAAAAAGAGAGGCCCAGTTGGCTGATAAGTGTGTGTCAATATACTTATGGGCTCATATGTACATGTTTTTAGCAGAAGAAACTAAATTGACTGACATATCCAGCTGACAATGAACTGATCTTTGAGACAAATGTGGCTTCTGATTGCTTTTTTCCTCTTATGTGACAGACATCGGCAGCCAGACTTAATTCTAGTTGAGAAAGATACGTGGATGTCCAGCATTGACGACCGAATAAGTTTAACGGCAACAGAGTGGAAACAGAATGGCAATTTAATTGAGTTTCCTAAAATCCTCCTCACAAGCAAAATCAGTGCCTCCGAATTAGAGAAGGCAAAGGCTTCTGGTTTTGCTGATACTGTCATTATGAAACCTGTGAGAGCAAGCATGCTAGCTGCATGTCTGCAACAGGTTCCGGGTATAGGCAGGAAGAAGCAATCGCAGAAGGATATGAACATGCGAAATGGATCTAGCGCCCTTCAGAGCCTTCTTTATGGGAAGAAGATATTGGTGGTCGATGACAACAAGGTTAACCGAAGAGTTGCGGCAGGTGCACTCAAGAAGTTTGGGGCCAATGTAGAGTGCGCAGAGAGTGGAAAAGCTGCTTTGGAGTTGCTTCAATTGCCTCATGACTTTGATGCTTGCTTCATGGATATCCAAATGCCTGAAATGGATGGGTATGCTCTAGTCACTCTTTCTGTTGTCCAAACTCAATCCAGTGTTTGTCAATACTTATGCATCATACCCCTTGCTTGTGTCTTTGTCCCGAAACTTGTGAAATGAAGGACTTGTTGAAAGTATTAATAGGTTTCTCCTGCTGAGAGAGAAATAGCTATGCTTTCCTTCTTTCATTATTTCAAGATGAGGTAAAATAGTGAGCATCGAGATATATGTTTTGAGCTTGTTAGTCAAGTAAATTCGATAGACTACGCAACTCTAGGAACTACGCTGAGGACTAAGCAAGAAAAGTTCTATTAGCCTCCCTTTTCGTGCACAGGCATTGTTAGAGAACATAGATGAACTCTTGAAAATGGGGGAAATACTTTAGAAGAGTGACCTAAGTTTAATTTCCTTAAATAATCACGCATTTGGCGCTTACAAGTTTCTTAAGGTTGTTATGCTACCCTTTTGACACTATGAAAAGTGAGAAAATGTTGGAACAATTCCTGTCATTTGTTCCTTTGCTGCACCCTTTTCATATGTCACAACATTTTTTTATGTGAATATCCAGAGTAGGAGATCTTGGGTGTCACATTTACACGTCATATTGCTTTTACTCATAAATGGTGGCTTTTTGATACTGGAGGTCTTGAGGTTCACATATGACATTGTCATTTGAGAGTTCAGCTTGTCTTGGTGTTGGCGCCTCATTGGACTAAATGGTTTGTGATGAGATTTAGAAGACATTGGCAATTTTTTTCTTTATATACTGCATTTAAATAGTGATGGTGGTATTTATGGATTTATCCATACTTTGATTTCTTAAAACTAGCTTTTGTATGCTAGAATGTGCTTCCCTGCGCAACCAAATATTCTTGCGGACAAGCCAGGGAAACCAAGCTCGTTTGTTCACTAGTTATTTTGAGGCAGCAAACTTTTTCAGTGCAAGTTCAATTTCCTGGAGACAATCAATCCAATTTCGACCTCTGATATCCTCTACTTAGTTCCTTGGAAATGCAAAAACAAAAGAGCATCTGTTGGCTTGTAAAGATTCAATCCTTACGGGAGCTTAATCAAAATCATCCAAGGCAGTTTTGCCAACTTATGATCTTATTGCGTTAAGTGTGCATAGTTCTTAAGTCAGAATGATCTCTCTCTCTCTCTCTCTCTCTCTCTCTCTCTCTCTCTCTCTCTCTCAGAGAATCAGGAGGTGGTAGCTGCCCTTGGGAGGGAATTTTAATTATGTCTTTCTAAAATGAGCTTTTTGCTCAACCATTGCTTTAATATCATTTTCCCTTTTATTTTCTTTCTACACTTTAGGATGGGGAGTCAATATTCTCATTTCTTTTCCTTCTATATGCAGCTTTGAGGCAACGCGCCAGATTAGGCTGATGGAGAGCCAGGTGAATGAGCGAATGAAAGGTGAATCTGCAGTTGAAATTGTAAAAGGGGGTGAGTGGCGCATGCCAATATTAGCAATGACAGCAGATGTGATTCACGCAACGTATGACAAATGCCTCGAATGCGGGATGGACGGGTATGTCTCAAAGCCCTTCGACGAAGAGAAACTTTACAAGGCGGTTACCGAATTCTTTAGAACCAAACCCATCTAGGACTTGAAAACTTTGAGCGTTTGGTGAATTCATGGATGTTGCAACTCAGATGTTGCAGTGGGAAAAAAGTGACCCAGCGATTTTGCATTCTGCTGGTTGGTTTTTCATGTCGAGAATGGGCCCACTCAAAATGCCGGCACTGGTAAATTGTTCTGACCTGACTTGAATCATTATTTTAACTAGAGTAGAATGAATCGGAGTATTTGTATACTACCATAGAACATCCAGCCCTGCTTGCCTGTATAGAACTTAAGGAGGGGAGTGGAGTCCGAGAGGTGTATATTTTTCATCGTTGTATAATCTCATATGCTTTTCTCAGAAAGCTCTGAACCACTTAATACAATCTAGAAAAGTTCTTTTCTTGTTTTCCTTCATTAAAGATGAGATAAACTTGCCATTATGGTGGACTCAAGCTCTTGAATCTTGTTTACACGTTTGTTATACATTTCTTCAATCAACTTACTAGGAGTTGCCTACACACTTGCTTTTTGTGACTTTTGGCTTTTCTCTGATGTATGTGTTTGAGCATAGAGAAGCTAGTTGGATAGGAGTTTGAGATAGTTCATCTAGTGATTGGCAATGTTTATAATTGTCTTACGACTCTAGTGAAAGGATGACGAGATTTGACTGTGACTTAAGCTTTACCTATGCAAAAAGTGGTGGAAGATCATATCGGTGGAGATGCAAGTTCTGCTGAGAGGAAGTTAGTATAAAAGTTTACTGTGAATGAGGTATGTACAGAGAGTTAAGAGTTGCGATACTGAATAGCCAAAAGACATGAAAGCTGACTTCCTGTGCTCAGAACATGTCAAATCCTTATAAGAAAAGCTGCAACCTGAGGCACTGCATTGTGGCTGAGTTGAATATGATTGTGATGGTGTCTTAGCTTGTGAATTATGATATTAACGTTGTTTAAAACTTTTTTTTTACTTTTAAGAATGGTGTACGGTAAGAAAAGCTTTTGCCTCACTTAGGAAGTGGAGTAAAAGCCTGCTCAGAATGTTTGTTCACGACTACGCATCGAGGGAGATATACGAAGGCTTTCCGAATGGTAAGACACATTGAAATTGACAACTGGGTTGAACTCTACTGTAATGTAGAACTTCATTAGCTTAGAGAAGGTTGAACTGCATATGTGAGATTTCAAGATCGCTAGCGTATCCTATCATGCATGTTTTGCGCTTGAGATATACATGAGTTTAAAGCTCAGTTGTTACAATTAACGCACCAATCTGGACACTAATCACTCATTATAGATACAAATATCATTCTTGAACTTAAATTGGAACTTTGCGTTACAGTCTTAGGCGAATTGAAGTTGCGTGACTTTTGACTTCTAAGATCTGCCTTGCTAGTTATCTGTGCCTGCTCCTGCGCTTCGAACTCTTAACTGAGCTTTACATTATCCAGTCACATGCAACAATCGCAATGGTTACTTGAATAGGAAAACTTGCGAGTAACATTATAAGAAAGTGACTACTAAGTAAAGTTGAATTCCAAGTACTGTTGGACGAAAAGAAAGTATATACACTAGGAAATATGAACACGACGAGAAACAAAAGTCGAAGGAATTATCTCTGAATTTAGCGGGTGGATCTCTCATAAACTCCAAGCAGAGCAAATCCGAGTTTTCAATTGGCAGCCACAATTAGCACATGGACAACCGACACCACAAAAGCTTCGACATCTTCCTATCCGCCACCCGAACCGCCTGTGTTGGATTTTTGCTAATTTTGTCCTAATGATTGTGCTCTTATGGGCCTGTCGTTTCTTCATTTCCAGCTGCATCCTGCATATGTACAAAAATGTTTTGGACATGCCCTAATCTTTCACTGGACGTACGTACGCGACAGGTAATAACTACATTGTTGAAATGGTGGGTTGATTCTTGTTTTTTCTTTTGAAGACAATCCATGTGATGCAAAATCTCACTGTCTGTTTAAATAATCAACAGCATCTTATTTGCATCCACTGTGTGTTGCAACTTTAGACAATACCTTCTCCTGTACACCCATGGCATATTCCTCTCAACATTTTGCCTTGCTTTTTATAGTTTTACATGTTTGTATGCATGGGATCAACGAGTCGTTTTTATGTAATTGAAAGGCGTTGTTCGGTCTATAGGTTTTTCGTTACAGCAGAGAATGTGGTCAACTACTCGCGGAAGCAGAAACTGCAGCGGTTCAGGTGTTGCACTCTTCCCAATAGGAAAAGACAATTAATTCATGGATTTACCATGAAGGTAACAAATTACAATGGTTGTACATTGTCAATTGATCCTCGAAGGCGAAATAGGCACAAGAAAGAATAATGAACTGGTAATCTATAATACCAAATAAACATGAGATCTTCTCCGTTTAATCAATCAACGATATTATCAAATAACATTTTTGTTATTGGTCAAATTGCCAAGGACCATAGTCATAGTGATCCTCCCATTCGACTACTTTAACCACAGTGTATCATCGTGTTGCTATGCCCACCACTGTTTACCGGTCAACCCCATGATTGCGAATCATGATCTTGTTGTGTGTATCTACAAATCGCAACGGTCTTGCAAAAAGAGATCGGTGGCCACGTATCAACGTTGATGTTTGCTAGCAGTACAAAATTTGCTAAAAAACATGCTTATCATTTGTGCAAAGAAGAACACGTGAGCGAGGACGAACACGCTTGTCATTTGAGCAAGTCCATGGGTTATAAAGGGAGAGAGAGGTTAAAGCTTTATGCAATGTAGGGTTTAAGAACGAGGGTTTTAAGGTTCAAGGACTGTGATTGCAGGGATACTAATTGGGTCTTTTCCACCATGCAGCTTCCTGTTGAGATGCAAAGTTTCCTGTATTAGTGGATGCAAAGCGGGATGCATGGATGTCGATGTATAAGAAGGAAAATTTGATATTTTTCCGAAAACTAAATCCTCGAAATTAGACACAAAAAAGAAGCTGAAGAAGAAATTAGATGGAAATATCAGTTCTTTTGGCTGCATTGAACGGTTAAAGCCTTCGGATTTTCATAGTTAATTTGATGGTAGGACGCATCCAGCAACTATGTGCTGATGCTTGAGATGATCAAAGGACCTACATATACTGAGTAGACTCCTAGGCTTCCGCGTTACTACTAATTAGCAGGAGTAACTGAATATAATGAACCTCTTGGATCTTTTATACATGTATAATTCACATGGGTAATTGGAAAGAAATTAGTTCTTAATCCTTGAAATTCGTTAATAAATGACTTGACTACATATAATTGGACTTGTTGTTGGTCACTTGAATTGAAGGGATCCACACTTGGCTCATCAAAACATGGACGCCCTCGTCTGGGATTAAGGCAAAACTACATCCCTTGTCTGTTTATCTTGTTGTCGGACCACTTGCTAACGAAAAAACTTAATAGAATATTTATTTCATGCAGCAAACTCAATAACGAGATGATCTATTGAGGCGTATTCATGAGGTACGCGCACTTAAATACACAAGAACGCATTGATGACAAGGATCTATGTAATTATCCTTCTGATATGTACTGCAACGCTCTGTCTTCACATGAAAATTATATAAAGAAAGAACAACTTCGTTTTTTCCCCTTGAATAAATTTTTTTTTGAACAATCATCTATAAATAGAATGCTCTTTCCTTGGTTAACCAATCAACCCTCTCTTATCGAGCCTTATAATCACTAAACTGGGATTCTCAGGAGAGAGTGGCTAGAGAAGAGCTTTGGCAGCCGGTTCCTATATCTTTTTCCTAAGGTTAGCTCTTGTCTTTTGCTTTATTTCACCGGCAACCTTAGCTGATTCGGGGACTGCAACGTATAACACTGCATATGGTCGTAAGTTTCCTCAAACCCATTGAGGACATACTTCTACCATTGATCCGACCAATAGATTGTATAGGACTCCTTGAATGTGCACCGTGAGGGGCTAATTTTTCTTAAAGGCGGATATACGATCATGTCATATGAAAATAATTAATAGTAAGACCACTTTGAACATATTATAAAACTTAGTAAACCGGTATACTACTTAGTTTCAGAATCAATAACCTACTCAAGATGTCCATGAAATCTACCAATTTGATCTTCGTTTTCTCTTTTCAACGAAATTTTTGTTCTCATTCTCTATTCCTTCGCTGTCTAGCCTCCATTTGTTATGGGTATGACATTCCGGGCGGGATGATAGCAGCGGCGAGTGATGAATTCTAGGAAGGTGGGGCTGCTTGCAGGAGAACATACTCAGTGACATGCACCGGCGCCACCAACCTAGGCGATCCTCACTCATGCAGCAGCGAGTCGGTGGTGGTGAAGATTGTCGACTATTGGCCGGCAGGGTGTCACGGCACCATCGACCTCTTCCAAGAAGCTTTCGCATCCATAGCCCACCCTGCCGGAGAAGTATACATAGCCTACGACCGGTAGGTCTACCTGATGCGAGAACTCGACGATTTTTGTCAAGGACGGTTTTAGTGTACTCGTCTATTATTCTCTTTGGTTTGTTCAGAAATTCCATGTCTTCAAGTACTAATGGTCGTTGGGCTTTCTTTATGCAGGCTTTCATGAAGCCCATCTATGAGTGGCCCCTAATGACACCCACAAGAAGGCGCTTGTGTTAGTGTTACCGAGGATAAAGGCCGGGCTTCAAATAATGTTGCATGGTTCTAAATTTCGCATGCTTCTGTACAATTGTAGCTCACCGAACGTGATATCAGCATCAGGAAACTGATGATGCCCGTGTCGATAAATAAAGTTGTGAACTTTCCGAGCGAGTATTTCCCCATGCCAACACATCTCATTCTTCCCAGTCTGGCAGAGCAATGGTTTATTTACTACTTAAACATTTCTTAGGGTTTTATGCTGATGGATACGGTATACCATGAAAACCGATGGAGTCAATCATGAGTCAACGTGGCGAGATGATAAGTTGAAGACGGCACCACGGATAACATATAAGAGAGAAGAGACAATAATAGATAATCCCACCTCATCATGTTAGCGTGATCTCGGGCCACTCTATAAGCAACACGTGGAGAAATCAGTGGATGGCTCCATAACACATCTTTCGGGCTCATCTCCCTACTCAACTCGTGTCTTCAAGCAGCCTAGAGATAGTTGAAAGACAAAAAGAAGAAGATTAACCGATGGATGGTATTGCCTCCGACGACATAAGAGTAACAGAACAACGTTGCTATCTTCATAAAGAGTGAAATTTGTCTTACACGACCATCCGTCGTACGTAAGGCGCATGCTCTCTCTTTGGTCTGCCACGAAGCATTTGGTTATTCATAACTTTTAAGTGAACCGGTGGAAGAATCCAAATTTCACCAGTAGTTGAACGAAATGGGTAACTCCATATAAATAACTAAGCAAGTTGCCTCACAGCATGTATTTTATTAAGGTCGGTTTTCATGAACATATAAGGTATTTTCTCTTTGTCTAGTCATTTTGACTAGATAAGGGCTTTCTCATCATCATCATCATCATCATCATCATCATCATCATCATTTAGGATTCAACATATTTCACGACTATTTTTGAAAGAGGGCTCGACATAGATTCTTCAAAATGGATTTGTTCGAATGTTTAAAGAGATTCTTAGAGAGAAGAGTTTCTATTCTAAATAAAGAGTTCATGTGAAAAATCACAAGATTTATGAATGTTTTGAGACATTAATTTTTGTTTGTTTTGGCCAATTAGAGATTTTCTGGTCCGAAAGAAAATTGTTAAAAAATTTATGGCCAAATTTATTGATTTTAGAGCTCCAATGTTCATTGCACTCTATCACTTTTTATTCTTAGGGTTCGATATGTATACTACAATTGCTCTTTATTTGTGAAATAATGCATGCGTTGATATAATGGTTCTCGGAAATTGTGGGTGGAAAACTTTGGCAATCTGAGTCTCTTCATGATGTTCAAAACAGGAGTAAGATTTACATGACATAACTGGAAGAGGAATCGACATCAACAAAACGAGGTAAGGTATTCACTTTGATGCAGTGAAATAGGAAATTTGGCTCGGTTTAGAAAATGATTTTTTTTTTGGTTAAGTGAGTAAATCTAACTATATTTGACAACTTATTCAATTGGTTGAATTCGGAACTTGGATATGTTGGAAAAATAAATTCAGAAAAAACAAATTGTTTGTTGTAATAACAATAACAAAGTAATTAAGGTGAGGTACGGGATATCCAAATCGCCTTCACCTCGAACCTATTTGGATTACACTATGCAAACAATACTCAATCGAACTGTTCAATTGAACCAGCCCACCCAGAAAATCAGAAGAGTAAAAGTATTGTAATTTCTTTTAGAATTGAGTCAAGAAACTACCGTAATCCAAGCTCTATATGCTCCTCTCTGTTTATAGAGCTTTTTAGTTCATGCACATAAGAGATACATCAATTTAATAGATGCACAAATCTACAAAGTTCATGAATCAAGAAATACGTGAAATCAATAAATACATGAATTAAAATATACATGAATCTAGGAAATTCATGAATTCAATAGATATCTGAACTGAAAAATTTAGAAAATTCATGAATTTCAAAAGATACGTGAACTGAAAAGATGTATGTTAATTTATTGGCTTTTGTTGATCCAGTAACCATAATTATAACAATTATAACAGGATATTGGACAGCCGGCGGATGGTATAAATAACCCGTATTAGGGTTGAGCAATACATCAGAAAAGAGAGATTAGCGAGGAATTAGAGCAATCATGGCAGCTTATAACAATGCCTTCGTGCTCACCTTGTTTGCTCTCGTGTTTTCCTCCATTCCATTGGCAACTCTAGCTGATTCGGGCACGGCAACATTTTACCAGAATTACGTTCGTAAGTACTTGTTCATCATGTACAGAATTTTCTTTACAGACACTAGAATGGAGCGCTCACGCATTGATGGTTATCTGAAGTTTCTTGTTAATTTCAAGTGAGAACGTGCAGTATCATGGAAAGCTGTTACTTCGGCGTGGTCTGACATTCTTGTTCTTCGATGTTTTATTCTAAAAGACAAGATGATTCTTAGCCTGATAATAAGATCATAGTTATGAAAATAGGCATCGTCAGCCTCGTCTCTCTAAGGTGTCTCATGGAAGTTGCCAGGGTGATCCTTTTTTTCTTTGCTGATCGATTGTTTCGTCCAACTTCTTTGGTCGCACAGCTTCCGCATGTTATGGAAACAAGCCTCAGGGCACGATGATAGCCGCGGCGAGCGATGCATTCTGGGCTGGCGGGGCCGCCTGCGGAAGAATGTACAGGGTGAGGTGCGTCGGTGCCGCCGTCCCGGGTATCCAGCACCCGTGCACTGGCAGGTCGGTCATGGTGAAGATCGTCGACCATTGCCCGGCTGGGTGCACCGGCACCATTGACCTCTCGAGGGAAGCTTTCGCGACCATCGCGAACCCAGTCGCCGGCATAGTGAAAGTGACCTATGATCGGTACGTGTGAGACGATATCTCTTCATAATTTAACAACAATTTCAATTTCCTAAATCTGCCCTCACGCTGGAGTAATGGTCCTTCGATTCTTCACGCAGGCTTTCATGAGGTCCTATGAAGACAACATGCACCTGTCAATAAGACGGCTGGTCGTCGTATTCTAACATAGTGAATCAATGGAGGGCTAGAAATGTTTTGTAAACGTTTCTCGTGTAAGGAATAAAATTAAGTCTTTTCATGTATTACCAAATTCAGCTACTCTAAATATATGAAGCTTTCCAGAGCAGAACTGGTTCTTCCACGAAAAAGATAGCAAAGCTTCGTCCACAGCTGTTGCAGATTCCCATTCTCGTAGGTGAAACATGGAGATGTTAAGGATTTAAATACCAATAGTATAACGATTTTAGTGGCAAGGATGTGCATGCGTCTCTGATTATCTCTCTAATTAAAAATGAATTTGGTACCTTTTTAATAATTGATATAGGGAAAACAAGAAGAGTCTCTAAGTGGAAACTTCAAAAAATGATTCGCGATCTAAAAGAATTGGGATAAAAATGTCTTATGATTGTACGATCCGTTTGACATCTTTCCTTCCAATTTTAAAATAGTGGGATAAGTTTACGGGGATGTCGAATGATACATTCTTGCTTGTGGTTGTAGATTTGTGTACATGAGAGACCAATGATAAGCTAAGATTTCATGTTGGAATTTCGACATTGTTTTAAAATTTAAGTGGTATTAAAACATGAGGGCATGTTGTCATATTTATGTAAAATCTCATTTCATTGTCTCTCATTGATTTTCCACGACTTCCGATCAATCCGATGCGACAAGTAATTGATGAAGAAGTCAGACCTTACATGGCATGATCTTAATGGATACAAATAATCCATTTTACATTCATCCATGAATGGCCAAGTGCGAATTTAATCTATGAACTATTGATCAGTCGAGGGAACTACTTAGGTTGAATTGGAGCCATTGCCATGGCACTCCATATAGAGACTAAGTCAGGATCTATGGATGGAGAAGTTCCCATACGATTGAAGATGTGCCGAAAGAAGTTATATGAATTATAACGTGACATGTCTGTTCATTCGTGAATGCTTAATTAACTTTCAGACTTGCATGACTATGGGCTTGATAGCCCATGGACCCGATGGAGCCATATTGGTGCAAATGGCACCTTCCTTAGGCTTATTACCCCAGCTCGACTCAATCAGATCATGAACAACAACTCAGGCCCAACCTAATTGATCGGACCACTTTACATCCAACCCATCAATCGCCACTAGTTTCAATTTTGGACAAAGTGTCTTGTTTTGTCCCTAATAAAACAAGTAAGGATGATTGTTCCCTTGGGCATGTCTCTATTGCCCCGATCTTGCTCCTCAAGTCCTTCACGTCTTCGTCTTATTTCAATCCCTCAATTTGCCTCGCGCCATGTCAAAACTGTGAAATATATCTCTTACGGCAATTATTAGAAGGACAAATGATGAAATATTACAAACAAGACACGAGATCACTACAAATATAAGAAAATAGGGAGACCAATGTCTCACATTACGCACCAGATGCATCTCATTCCAACTCGATTGGCTTTTAAAACGTCGCGCTACGACCACGAGATTCTACAACCAGCCAATTCACGCTTTCAAAGTCTAGTCATTTTACACTTCCAAATTGAAAGAAAAAAAGGTGGGTAATCCGACATATCCTCCCTCCCACATGTTCTGGACATGGAACTTGTCGCGCTACCAACAATGTAATATCGAATCTAACAACCCCCCCCCCCCCCCCCCCCCACGCCAAAAAAAAAAAAACAAAAACTAATTCCAAAAGGGCCCACATTGCTTAGACTCTCTATTCTCGTGGACCCGAGCCCAAGGGCCGGCGAGGCCGGGCCCGACCTACGCCTTCACCCAACTAATCATGTATTTACGTTAGGGGGGATTAACATCGCGTCGCGTGGGGCCCAACGAGGGTCGGTCTTGATTATCGCAGTAATGACGGCGCAGGTGCAGCTCGTCTCGCCCGACCAACCCCGCACCGCCGCTGCGGCAACGGCGACCCGCGATTTGAATGCGGGTTGTCAGAGATTTTCTCGTCGCGGGTGAAGCTGACAGACATACCAGACACACACCCCCTCCAGAATTTGCCCCCCAAAAAATTAAGAATAAAATAAGATTAAGTCTGGTTTAGACGCTGACACGAGGCGAATCTCATGTTCGAGAAGGTGCGGCTCGCGTCGCCACGTGGGTCAAGGATGTCCGGGAGACCGCGAATTTTCCCCTGTTTGTTTTTTTTTCCCCTTCTTGGTCGTCCGATGGCGGAAAAAGACGAGCCGTCCTTTGGAATTTTGTATTTCCGCCGCCTGCAGGAGATTATTTTTATTATTCGAGAAACCCTTTTTTTTCTGTGTGGGGGGTTTTTTGCTGACGCGTGATTTACTATTATTCGTGTCGGGTTCAAAAACTAATCTGGAAAAAGAAAAATATTTGGTAAGAAATGGTTGATGTAAAAAGTGAAGGAGGGTAATTTTCACGTTAAATTACGCGCCACCAACTTTGCTTATTTCCTGTGATGATGCATGCATTAAATGGGTAATTATATCTTATCTCTTGCGTTTTTAGATAATTTTTTCTAGATATTTTCCTAAATTTCACGATGATTTCACATAGAAAAATCTCCGTTCCCGCGTACTCTCGTCTATATCTTGTTTACAAATTCATTGGATCGTGTGCTTTTCAGTGACGATTTTTGGTCAATTTGTACTTTGTAGAAGAAAATTGACTTTTTTCGATTAACATTTCAGCTTTGAATTTCTTGCGCATGTGTGATGTGTGCACATATTTGCCCATACTATCATAAGGACCTTGGTTATCTAAGATGCCTAGGCTCATTCTCTTCCCTATTGATAATTAATCCATCTACAAATATATTGTCCAAGAACAAATACGTTCATCAACAATTTTATTTCCATCCCCCAAATAATTCGGGTCTTACCCAATGATTATATCACGAGCTTTTTAAATAAATGAAAAAAAATCGCCAAAACCCCACCAAACTATACAGACCTTAGCATATTTACCTTAAAAAAGAATTTCCCCCTTTTCATTAAGATTCGGTCAATAAGCACTATTAATGATTTACCTACATAGATGACGGTAGACAAATGACTGACACGGTACTCACACGGCTTAAGTAAACTAAAGATGGAAAACCATCCGACGGTGCCTTGACGGGAGGTAAATGTGCCGTACACGAACATGTCCAAAGTTTTCTTCTTCTTAGGTTTGGGATAAACGCGTGGGCATAACCTGAAATCTTCGGGCTAACGCTTTCGTTTTTAATCCGGTCTCCACGCAATTACTTCGTTTCCCCCTCCTCACAGCTGTCCCATGTGGCTATTTTCCTAGTTTAGGGCCATGGAGGGAAGAGCTTTGATGACGGGAAATCCGGCGATCGTGCTCCACTTCCCCTGGATTAGTCAATGTCAAAAATCGATATTTATCTCCGCGTCATAATGAACAGGGCCGCTTCCGCAACCGCATTTTACTCCTTCCACGTGTCCAGCATTTCGCTCCCCGAGTAAAGTCATTACCAAACTAAATACCTCCCCCCCAAAAAAAAGAAACTATATCTTTCATTTTTTTAAAATTCACACGGCGGGACCCACACGCATGAGCCAGCTGTCGCGTTGGCCCCGGACCCCAGGCACACGGTCAAAATAGTTGTCTCCCTAGAGGACGAAGAAATAAAAAGTAAATAAGGAGCGTGCAAGGGACGTGAATATGGATTAAGACGGAGGATATTTATTGAGTTAGATGCCAGAGCGAGAAGCGATTTACGTGCGTGCTTTTTATCGGCTTGGTTGTACCTAACTTTTTTTTTTTCAATTTACGACGCACGAAAGGGTTAAAGATATCACTTGCGTAGTTGGTTCGGGCCTTATACTTATTATAAATTCAAACGACGTCGCTAGGTAACTTAACTGTTAATGTGAGTGTGGTAGCTAGCTTGTATTGGCTTGGGGTATAGGCACCCGGTTCTTTAGTACTTATTGAGTGCGAATGGACCCAAATGGAGTACTCGATCATAAAAAAAAAAAAGAGGGTTAAAGATCGAATTCATGTTTTATTAGGGCGGCGGGGGTTAGTCCTAACGGGGGCTGTCCTAAGCGATGGGTTTTTGGTCCTAATGTCGCGCGTGTAATGACGAGGAAATCTCGTCGTCGTCGTTTCATTTGGTAATTTAATAAGCGCATCCCCTTATTGCAGGGCAAGAAAAAGGAAAAAAGAGAAGATTTTCCACTTTTTCTCTCTCACTTTCCATTGCAGCCAGCGCTTTCTTAAAAAGCAATTTCTTCCCTGTCTGCCCTCTTGATTCTCTCTCTCTCTCTCCCCGTCTCTCTCCGTTCCTCGATTTTATTCGCCCTCAATCTCCGCCGCTTCTTCTCTCTTCCTCTCTCTATCAAGCGACAGTACCGTCTCTCTCTCTCTCTCTGTCGCTCTGTCTCTGTGCGTGCTGTTTCCGTTTCCATGATCGGACGACGAAAGGCACCGCCTTTCCCCTGCGACAAACGCCTCCCATGAACCCTAAGATGGCCTCCGTCAAAGACCCGCCGGTTTCCCGGGCGAACCCGCGGGGACCTCCGATGGGTCGTCGAACTCTCGCCCTCCTGGCCCTCCCTCTGTTCCTGTGCCTCACTGCCTCAGCTCAGACCCAGCAGAGCGACGTCCTCGCAATGCAAGCTCTCAAGAAGAGCCTGAACCTCCCTTCTTCTATCGACTGGTCCAACTCCGACCCGTGCAACTGGGACCACGTCGCGTGCTCTGATAACCGGGTGACCCGTATCCAAATAGGCGATCAACGCCTCACCGGGACTCTCCCGCCGGACCTCCGCAACCTCACTTCTCTGGCGCGATTCGAGGTCATGAACAACCAGCTCAGCGGCGACCTGCCGAGTCTTGCCGGGCTGGCTCAGTTACAGGTACCGAGTTTTTTGGGGGGCTTTTTCTTTTGGCTTCGCCGGAGCTTGCGCAAAAAAAAATTCTGGAGAAAAACGAGTGATTTTCAAAATTTTTTGGCCCTTTCTGTAACAGGTGTTGCTTCTTCACGACAACAACTTCAGCTCCATTCCTTCGGATTTCTTCTCTGGTATGTCAGCTTTGCAAGCGGTTGATCTGAGCTATAATGAATTCGCTCCTTGGGAAATCCCTGATAGCCTAAAAGATTGCACCGCCCTTCAGAATTTCACTGCGAATGGAGCGAATGTGAACGGTCAAATCCCCGATTTCATAAATGGGGAGAATTTTCCCAGTATGGTCGAGCTTCAATTGGCCTTCCATAACCTGCAAGGCGGGTTGCCCTCCAGCTTGGCCGGTTCTCCGATTCAGATCCTCTGGCTGAATGGGAAGAGTGGGAATTCTAAACTCAACGGAACGATCGACGTTATAGCGAATATGACCCAGTTGGGACAGGTTTGGTTGCACAGCAACCAGTTCACGGGTCCCATACCCGATGTTTCGAATTTGAAGAATCTGTGGGATTTCAGTGTGAGGGATAATCAGTTGACTGGCGTTGTCCCGGAGTCCCTGGTGAAGCTTCCTAGCCTTCAGGTTGTGAATCTGACAAATAATCTGCTCCAGGGACCGACGCCTGCTTTTGGTACTGCCGTTCAGGTTGATATGGCTGGTGTCAATAGCTTTTGCTTGAACACAGCGGGTACTCCTTGTGATTCCAGAGTTAATATACTGCTCTCCATCGCTCAACCGATGGGTTACCCTGTCAAATTCGCTCAAAATTGGGAAGGGAATAATCCTTGTGACTCAGCGAAAGCGTGGACAGGTATTACATGTTCTGGGGACAACATCACAGTTATTAATTTCCAAAATATGGGTCTTTCCGGAACTATTTCTCCTGAATATTCTCAGCTTACATCGCTGCAAAAATTGTTACTGTCCAAAAATAATCTTACCGGTACAATACCTGATGAGCTTGCGACACTGCCTAACCTCGTAGTGTTGGACGTTTCCAACAACAATTTGTCTGGTAAAGTACCTGGTTTTCGGAGCAGTGTGAATATAAATACAGCAGGTAATCTTAACATCGGTAGAGTCATTGATGTACCTCCTGGATCACCGACTACTCCCACGGGGCCAGGCAGTTCTGACAACAAGAAATCCAGCATTGCAAGGATTGTGGCCCCTCTAGTTGGTGGTGCTTCTGCTGTGATTGTGCTGCTCGGTTTGTTCTATTGGTATAGGAAAAGGCCCAAGAGTTCTGGTAAAGTGCGGAGTCCAGACAACGTAATGGTAATACATCCTCGGCATTCTGGCGACCAGAATGGCGTGAAGATCACTGTCGCAGGATCAAGTGCTAACGGTGGTTCTAGCGAAACCTACAGTCAAGGCAGTGGTGGGACTGGGGATATTCATGTGGTTGAAGCTGGGAATATGGTCATTAATATTCAAATCTTAAGGAATGTGACGAACAACTTTAGTCAAGACAATATATTGGGAAGAGGTGGTTTTGGGACTGTTTACAGGGGCGAACTTCATGATGGGACCAAGATTGCTGTCAAGAGGATGGAGTCCGGTGTGATGTCAGAGAAGGGCTTGAATGAATTCAAGTCTGAGATTGCTGTTCTTACCAAGGTCAGGCACAGGCATTTGGTTGCATTGCTGGGGTATTGCTTAGAAGGAAACGAGAGGCTTCTCGTTTATGAGTACATGCCTCAGGGGACTCTCAGTAGACACCTTTTCAACTGGAAAGATGAAGGACTGAAGCCTCTTGAGTGGACAAGAAGACTCAGCATTGCCTTGGATGTTGCCAGAGGGGTCGAATATCTTCACAGTCTAGCTCAGCAAACTTTTATTCATCGTGATCTTAAACCATCAAATATACTGCTTGGGGATGACATGCGGGCAAAAGTGTCAGATTTCGGACTTGTACGTCTTGCCCCTGAGGGTAAAGGCTCAATCGAAACGCGTCTTGCTGGAACTTTTGGGTATCTTGCACCAGAATATGCCGGTAAGTCTTCTTTGAATTACATTAAACGTGAAGTTGCCCATGTCTTGAAATGGCTATAAACCCACATTAAGCCACTAAAAATGCCCAGGGTTCAAGCACGTAGACAATTTCCTTAAATTTTGGCCATGATTAAGGAATCATAATTGGGTCGGTCAGAAGCCAAATATGAGTTTCTTGTAGAATTATTAGCAATATTAGGACCAGAAGTAGGCTGAGAAGTAATCAAATTATAGGATGCATCCGTGTACACTTACTGAAGAGAAAGAGCTTGAGCTATGTGACATATATAAAGGAAGATATCGCATCCAAAGAGCTTTATTTTGTCATTCATATTGATGTGGATCCTTATTTGGTTCTCGAATTATTGGTTTCTTGAGCTAGAACTCCATTGGTTTTTACAGTTTGATAGCTTTTGGATTTTCGAGACTGGAGGATTACTTGATCGCAGGCTAATAGTGCTAGCAGAGGGTCAGAGCAAAAATAATTTTCTTTTTTCTCAGTGATCCCATGATTTGAAGTCTTTTTTTTTTCCTCAGTGGCTCGTTTTTGGTTAGAGAGACTCTTCCTGGCTGCCCGTTGCTTCCCATGCTAAGCTAATAAAAACCCAGTAATGTTTTCATCTGGCAAATGAATGTTGCCATTGTTCAGGAGTGATTCAGGCGTGTCTTTGATTGGATCAGCCCACTCCTTTGTGCCATTTCAAATGATGAGACACTTCAAGCTTTTATGGTCCAATACTTCCAATACTTGGTGTTGCACTCAAGAATCAGTGGTTATGGTCATCGGGTTAATGAACATTTGAAGGTGGCAGTTTGTGAGTTGACTGAAGTTAGTGGAATAGCATCCTGATTAAATGGAGGAACACTTTAATCTGCATGTGCAACTCTCTCTCTCTCCCCCTTTTTTTTGTTTTTTTGACTGACTGGACGCTCAATCGTTTAAATTATGCTAATATTGCCAATTTGCTACTCCGAAAACATCAAAGTGAATCTCCTTACTTTCCCTTCATTTTGCCATGGAAGAGAATAATGTTATTGTGAGATTATTATTAGCGAGGTACGGCATTAGAAATGTCTGGTAATGACAAGTAGAGTAGGGATCGTCCTCTACATTTTCATAATATCCTGCAAAAACTGCTTCATCACCAATGCTTGATATGGCCCCACATCTATACTTTACAGTGACCGGACGGGTGAGCACCAAAGTCGATGTCTTCAGCTTTGGAGTGATCCTCATGGAGATGATCACGGGAAGAAAGGCTCTTGATGAAACCCAGCCTGAGGACAGCATCCACCTTGTGACATGGTTCAGGAGAATGCACATCAACAAGGACACATTCCAGAAAGCTATTGACCCAGTCATTGACCTCGACGAAGAAACGCTAGCAAGTATAAGCACAATTGCTGAGCTCGCAGGCCACTGCTGTGCGCGGGAACCCTACCAGAGGCCAGACATGGGTCATGCGGTTAGTGTGCTCTCGTCGCGTGTAGAGCTCTGGAAGCCATCTGAGCCGGACTCCGAGGATGTTTATGGGATCGACCTGGATATGACCTTACCCCAAGCGCTCAAGAAGTGGCAAGCCTATGAGGGAAATAGTAACATCGACGAATCTTCTTCCTCATACTTAGCGAGTGGGGAGAGCACCCAGACGAGTATTCCAACGCGGCCGTCTGGGTTTGCTAGTTCATTCACTTCGGCAGATGGGAGATGAAGGTATGGGAGTTCTCGAAAGAAACCAAAAGTGAAGCGGTAAATGGAGCAGCTGGTTCTGTAGTGAAGATTCATGGGGGTTTGCTTTGTTCCCTGTCGTCTGTTAATTATGAGATCTTTGCTTCTTTCTTTATTTCTGGTATGTGCTGTAGAGATGATCATCCTATGTTAGCTTGAACTCGAACGGCAAAGTATAATTTATGTGCAGGTTTTTTTGGGTGTAGGACCTTGATTGTCCAACCATTTCGCGTTGAACGAGGCAGATCTTGTGGAGCGCTGAAATAAGTTGGACCATGTGATCCACATTTTCTGGTGATGAATTCACACATTTGGCCACATTTTGCATGTGCTTATTGTGTGTTTGAGAGGCCCTTGCGTCTTCTTTGGATCCTTTTGAGAGTTTTGCTTAGTCCCATTCCATTTACTGAAGCAGAGTAGGTAAACCATATGTGACCAAACTGGAGAAAACATTTCTCTAGTCTTGATTGATGGCGTGGTGTCACGAGGAGTACAGAAGGGAAGAAGAAAACCTCTTCCTCTGCAAACTGGTCGGAATCGATAATGGCAAGATAGCAAACAAAAGGGCGAACAGCTAAGCAAAAGCCCCACCAATTCGTCCGGCGTTTGCTTCTAGTCTCGAATGATTTCTGATGGGAGAAATTATACTCTCGGCTTTCGCAACTCTTTTTTTAACCAAATCTTTCTGCTCTTGCATATTTTCCAAATTCAGCTGACGAGATCGTTCACTCACCGCCAAATCATGCCACAACTTTGCTCTTATGATGCCTAAATTTTCCCTCACCTGCCCGCTTTGGCGTTTACACAGTTCTATTCACATCTCATTCATATCATAAGCCGACGTTCGGTTAAATTATCGTCGAATTCGGCGTCACATTGTAATTAGGCGAAGCCTAGGAGTTGTCGAATTAATTAATCGGGGGAGGATGGAGTGTGATGTGGTGGACAGCTAAGGTGGGTGTGACGTTTTTTTCTGAGGGTTTCCTCCCAACCACGACCGTGACTACGTGCTTCGCATCCATCCTCTTCTTGCTCCCGACAGCGATATGTTTTGTGCATTAGGAGATGGTGGTGCTTGGCCTCTTGTCTACTCCCCGGACTTTTATAAAATTTGTCTGAAAGTTGCCGTCTTTGGACTTCTTCGACGATGGTCGCCTCCGAAGGATCCGCACGATATGCTGTGATCATGTTGAGATTATATTTATCGCATGCGCATGACGCAGAAACAAGGTACGCCGTCCCCCGCGACGCTTGCGAGCGAGAGAGAGAGAAGCTGGCAATGATAACAGACGGCTATGCATCATGGAGGTGACCCTCTTGTTTGAGCAGGATCCAACTACGGCTTGTGATGTTGTGGAGGGACCTATTGTATGAAAAGGACATCTCACGCCCCGGTTATCCGTCTAATGTCGCGTGATTGACCAATCGGGTTATACGTGTAATATGCTTATCCAAATACTTTGCCACATGACACCGTGCCGAAATGCTCTTGAATGATGATAGTATCTTTGCACCATCGATGTGGCAGATCGATGACTCACATGATTTACCCAAACAACAAATGATTCGATGGAGAAAGATTTCCATTCTTTTTCGCCTCTCATCATAATCTCTCTTTCTTTCGATCGAACATGATGTGTATTCTCCAAATTGCCAAAATGTGCGTCCGGCATAATTCGCACGATCGTGGGCCAAAGTGCTTGGAATCATTGGATCTCAAGCATCCCTCCCCCCTTCCCCCTATCGCAATAATGCACAAATTTACTGGATCCGGCATCATATGCCCTTTTTTCTTTTAACTTCCTCTTTTAACAAAGTTAGCATATGCTTTTTATCTTTCGTGTATTTCTATACTTTATGGGTTTCATTTCTTGTAACTTTGGTAGGGTGGGTCGATGATTGCTGAGATTTGGTGAAGCGAGTCATCATCCTCCCTCCCTGCTGCAAGGGGCCTCCTGTGCTAGAAGTGGTCACGGGGCTTGTCTCGTCCTGTCCCGTCGCATTCTCTCATCAATTATCGCTACCTTTTTCCTTTCTCTATTTCTCCCAATTGTGCCTTATTTGTTTAATGTTGCAAAAGGCATGGAGGGATTTATATTAGTCTTCTTGCATAAGCTGAATTACATCTTGACCGGGCCAATAACATTGCATTGTCGAAATCCCGAATCAAGCGACCCCGCGTATGAAAAGCAAGAATGTCATGCGATGGTTTCACCACCCGACGCCGATAAGTGATGCGGCCGATTGAAGCGAGTGACTTTCGAATTATAACGGTAATGTAGAATGACATTTGTATCGTGTGTACAACATGCTGACGAGATGGGGATGTTGTGATTCTTGTAATCGACGTAATTCAAATGACTAATCGATGTCATTGGACCTGAACAAAAGGTTAAAGGTTCCGTACGCGATGGTCAAAAGGATCGATAGCATCTTTTTTTCGACTTTAGATTGACATTGCGAAAAGAAGGATACATACGCTAAGTGGTAGCACTTGAAGAACGCAGTTGATTTCTTTGGAAAAATTCGACTGCTCTTCTGGGTCAACGAACGTGGGCCTTTTACGTCTGCAAATGATAGAGCCCAAAGCTACGTTATCCTCCTCAAGTAAACTTGCTTAGCGAAAGAAAATTAGGTATTTCAATTTGTTCTAAGATGCTAACTGTGATACAACTATCCCATTTTTTTTGCATCACTAATCGTCATAAAATTTCCCATTTATGGCATAAATACTCAGAGATTATTTTTTTGTCATAAAAAACATCGAGTTCATGCCATTGTGACAAATGTACATTGAATGTAATTGAAATATAGGATATATATTACATACGTATAAGTTCAAGCTTTCGACACCAAAAAAGTTATGTACTTTTTGTGCCATAATGAGCCAATTTAAGCTTTTTGCTAACTGTTTCGTCGGAATTGCTACAACAAAAAAAGATCTTTCATCAAAAGCAGTTCTTTGACTTTTTAATCTAAAGATTGGGTTTTGTGGTACAAAAATTAATAGTTTCACTCCACATAGAATTATACAAACACAAATCATGCCGAAAATCAATCCACGGCAAGACTTGGAAAGTATAGTAGGTAAAGACGGACTGCATGTTGGCAGATCTTGCTGGAATATAATCGATGACAAAATTTGACAACGCAAACATAGTGCGTCGAAATTTAATCAACAACATAGCATATGAGATAGAGAAATTATGGAAATTTAATTAATGATGCGAACATGACGATTATAACTAAGCAAATTAAGTAAAGTGCAATGTATAAAAGTGAGGATAAAGATAAGTTTGCTTGATTAGTGCCGAGGGAGGCTATTCTAGTAGATGATTGGCGGTATTCATAATGGCCGCGCAGCAAATGCCTCGTTATGGTTTCCAACAGTTAGCATATTCCATAGCCAATTCTCATAAGTTATGTTCATGTTCTTTCAGTGTTTAGCATTTTCTATGCATGATCCTTAGAATTTTTCTATGGCAATTAGTGATCAGCCATCGGGAACTACCCCACAATTATATCGTTTCTCGGTTATATAGCAATCCACGTGTGCTTATTGACAGCTCGGCTCTACTTACGTGTAAACAGTGACACGGAAAATATTCAGTGTATTCGTGTCACGATAGACATAGTTTATGATTTGCTATTTCTCCTTATGCTTAGAAAACATAGGAATCCTTCCTACCGGCCCTTGACCGAAAATAATACAGCTCTTTCGATTTTTTGTATATACCATGTAAAATAGTGTAATTTCAGGACGAGTAATTCCGGACGAAAGTCTCCTACGGACACCAGCCTTTGGATAACTCATTTCACAAAGCATCTTGACAGAATATTTATTGTTTAACGATAAAGTTGGCCAACAAAATATAGGAAAAAGGAAATTGACACAAGTTATGGTCAAAAGAAATGGGCTAGATGGTCAAACTATAAGGCTCGCTATCTGCTCGTGCAGCTCCGGTCCAATTCCATCTCGAAGCGCGCACGTGCTCGGACGGTGAAATTGCACTGGCGCGAGAAGAAGTTTCAAGAAAAGATGTGGGAATGAGAGGTTGGCCGGTTAATCTTGTATATAAACGGTGTTAGGCCCTGTTTGGTAACGTTTAAAAATATTTTTGTTTATTGTTCTTTTGTTTCAAGGGACATAAAAATAATGAAAACGCGTTTGTTTACACTTTTGTTCTCGGAAATGAAAGACGTGTTCTTTTGTTCCTGTGAACACATTTGGAACAAAAAAAAGAAATAATAAAAATTTACTTTTTATTCTTGAACATTTTGTTAAAAAACACGTTTTATTTTTATTTGATTTTCTCTTTGGCCCTTGCGGCATCCGATTGCCTGCCGTGGCCGCCCTCCACCGGCCGGCGGCAGCGGCCTAGTGGCGGGAGGTTGATCGGCGGCGATCAATCGTCCATGAACAATAAGAGAAAATGAAAAAAAAAATTATTAATCGTACTAAACGCATTTCTATTTTTTTCTATTTAAAGAACACTTCTGCCAAACGCTGTATTTTATTCAAAATTTGTTTTAGAGAGTAGAAATACAAAAAATTATTTTTGTTGACAGAAACGTTACCAAATGCATCCTTAATTAACGTAATTGTGGCTAATGATCATACTTTTTCGCAGTTTTCTTTTGGGGCTCAGGTCAGATTGATTGTTTGGTTAAAACCCATTTCAATTGTCTTTTTTTTTATTGATTTGTTTGGTTTTTTGTGGCTAATTTTCCCGTGGCACGACTTCAGGTCAGATTGATTGTTTGGTTAAAACCCATTTCAATTGTCTTTTTTTTTTATTGATTTGTTTGGTTTTTTGTGGCTAATTTTCCCGTGGCACGACTTTGGCGAATTTCCATCTCGCGTGTTACTCTTTCCATCGCCGTCGCCCGACATACAATGAATGTCCCAAGGAAAAGTGTGGGGCGACCCAATAAAGACGTTGCTCTTCCTTTTTCTTTATTCTTCACATTGCTTTTGGGAAAATTCACGTGCTCCAATAGTCCCAGGACTCCAGCTTCATACTGTTTACGCAAGATCTCTTATGGTCAAAAATCGGAAAATTCATCATGAATTGCTCGGAAAAAGAAGGCAATAATCCGTGATCCTATTGTTTAACATAGACCACATGGGATTAGATATATGTTAAGTCGCCAGTCACACCAAATGCATAGAAGCGTCTGGATTTCTACCGCACATTGCGGACATATGTTGAAGCTTTTGATCAGCATGATTGTTTGGCGAGTTAATTGCGCATGTCGAAGACTTATATTTCGAGCCCGTACCTGCCGCCCGAAGTTCGCGTATTTCACAGAACCGGTTCACCAAAATCCTCGAGAGCATCCGTAAGATGTCCTAATTTCCTCGTTCAGGATTCGAACACTACAATAATCGCTGATTACATGTGAGATCAGCAGGCTACTCAAGGGGTCTCGAAGATCATGTAATTTAGACAAAAAAAAAAAAGAGGAGTACTCGGCGATTTTGTGCATGCATGCATGCATCCTCTTGGATTTTGTTTGGGTCAATCCACGACGCGGCTAAGGCAAGGATGAACCGACCCAACTCGCGGCGCTGTGGGTTCCGCGTACGGTGGCGTGTTGTTGAGGGGGCCGATCTTGAGGATGCTCAGCGACGGCCCAAAACCAGGTCAACGTCAACTCGGTTCTCTGATTAAAGTAATGATAAGGAGTATGGCCAAATCAATCTGGTGCACAGTGGTACACGTTCACGTGCGTGCGGGCCGATTGTGCGCCTGGTCAGCCCACCGACCCGTTGACCAGAGACCACCCCCCCTCCCCCCCCGGCCCCACACCAAAAGAAACGTCAAACCTTAGACCTTTGATCCGATGTTAAAAAAGAAATAGATGGAAGCCTGAGACCCTCCTCCCTGTTCTGGTTCGTCGGCCTCCACACTGGACGCTGTCCAATTCCATCTTCTCCCTCGTTCCCCAGTTCAACTTTTCAACGGTCAGCCGTTCAAAACTCATGCCGCAGCACCTCTCTCTCTCTCTCTCTCTCTCTCTCTCTCTCTCTCTCTCTCTCTCTCTCTCTAACTTCCCTGTTTTTATCTTATTCCTACATAATCATCCAAGTTTTGAATGTTGAACCGCGTGCATCACCCACCCTTAACCTAGCTTGCCTCGCTTGCCCTTGTATAAATATGATGACCCGTTCTCCTGTCTTCCTTCAAACATCACAAGCCATAACCAGAACATAGCAAGCGCTCTTACTCCCAACATTCAATCTCCCTGAACTCGTTCATTCGACTAAAAGAGATGATTTCGACATGGAGGCGACGGATTGCCGCCCGGCGCGCTCGCAAGCTGGAGCTCCGGAGCGGGGATGACACCTATGAGGAAGCGGAGCTGACCGTCCCGAGCGAATTCAAGTGCCCGATATCGCTCGACCTGATGAAGGACCCCGTCACCCTGTCCTCTGGGATCACGTACGACCGTGAAAGCATTGAGTCGTGGATCGAGGCCGGGAACCGGACGTGCCCCATCACCAACCGAGTCCTTGGCAGCCTCGAGCCGGTGCCGAACCACATGGTAAGGAGGCTGATCCAGGACTGGTGCGTCGAGAACCGAGCACATGGGATAGAGCGGATCCCGACCCCAAGGATCCCTGTGAGCTCGATGGAAGTCACGGAGATGCTTGATAAGATTTCCGAGGCTAGCAAAACAAAAGACCTAGCTGTTTGCAGGAAGCTGGTGGTGAAGATCAAGGCCTTGAGCAAGGAAAGTGAACGGAACAAGAAGTGCTTCAAATCCAATGGCACGAGTTCCGTCTTGGCAGCTTCACTTGAAGCTCTCGCGGAGACATCGAGCCCGGATGAAGAGTACGGTGCCGTCTTGAAGGAAATATTATCTGCCTTGACATTGATGCTGCCTCTTGGTGCGGAGGCCAAGTCGTGCCTAGGATCACCTTCTTCTTTACGCTGTATGGTCGGATTCTTGACAAGCGGCGACTTGTCCTCGAGATGGAACTCGGCTTTGGTGCTGAGAGAGATTGTCACTTCGGACAAACGGAAGATCGAGGCTTTGGCTGAGATTGAAGGAGCCCCAGAATCCCTGTTCAAGCTCGTCAAGGAACCCATTTGCCCCGCGGCAACGAAATCTTCATTGATAGTCATTTATCACATGGTCACGTCGTCACATCCGGCCAAGGACACGATCGTACCAAGATTCGTCCAAATGGGCTTGGTCTCTTTGCTTGTGGAGATGCTTGTGGACACCGATCGGAGCACATCTGAGAAGGCGTTGGGGGTTCTTGATGGGATCAGCGACAATGAAGTAGGGAAAGAAGCGTTGCGTGATAATTCATTGGCCGTGCCAGTCCTGGTGAAGAAGTTGCTGCGGGTCTCGGATTTGGCCACGGAGTTCTCGGTGTCAATTTTGTGGAAGCTGATGGCGATCGGCGATAGCAGTGAAGATGGCGGAGGGGTTTTAGCCGAAGCCCTTCTGGTGGGTGCTTTCCAAAAGCTGCTGGTGCTGCTTCAGGTCGGCTGTGGGGAGAGGACCAAAGAGAAGGCGACGCAGGCGGTGAAGCTGTTGAATCTGCACAGAGAGAGGTTGGAGTGTATCGATTCGCTGGACTTCAAGGATCTGAAGAGGCCTTTTTGATCATCATCTGATTAAGTGCGTATCATCACTGTTTCTTGTAGATAGTAAAGAATAGAAGGAAGGTTTATAGATGACGAGACTAGTTACTGTATGCTTCATGAGATTTCACTGTACAGAATTTAATTTGATCGGAGGAAAACATAGATACAGATTTCAATATTTCGTTCACTTATCCATCAGGATCTTCATATGCATATACTGGTGCAACCCGGCATATGAAGGTAATAATTTGAGTTGCACCATGTTAATTTGTGTTTAGGGTCCGAACTTTAGTTCACGTGATCTTTTGTTATTGTGATTCAATTCATGTGTAACTTTAGCACATGATTCAACTGAAGTACTCCTAATCAAGATCACACGAACAATGATTGGTCTAAAGTAAATTTAAACATGTAGCGATATCTTGATGGGGCAAATTATCCGACATTTGCTGGCCTTGTCATAGCCTTTCTGAAAGATACAAATTTCCTTGTTTGATGAAAAAGAGTTGCTCTAGCCATAAGCATTCCTCAGTTGACAATGGCCGTATCCCTATCCAAGCATTGTAGTTGCGTTTCTTCAGTTGTGCAAATACTTTCTCAGAATATGTTCTTATTCAAAATCTTGTAGAGTAATGAACTTTCATAGAACCCCTTCTCAGGAAAGAAAATTGAAGTTCTGATTTAAGGAAAAAAAATTTCTGGATTAAGAATTGTCTGTTGTTCATTATTTCGAAGCTCGACCTCTGCAAAAACTATAAGCTGGTTTTTGCTTGACACTGGACCTAGGCCGACCTTGCATTGGGCGACTACGGCCTTTCGCCATTCTCCAGTTGAGGAGGGTGCAAGACTAGAACAGGATTTCCAATGGGTATATGAATTTCGCAGTCTCTTTTGTAATATGGTATAACTCTCCTTTGAAACTGCCATAATTGCTGTCGATTTTACTTCTTAACCGCTGTACATTGTAAACAGTAACATAATTTACAAGAAAAGTAAACTATAGTTCTAAGCTATGATATTGGCATGTCTAATACATAATTTTTCAAATCCTAATTATTATGAAGGATTGCGTATAAGGGTAATTATGAAATATGATATACCAATTAATTGATAATTACAATCAATTAAACACAATTTACAGCTCTCGTTAAATGTGATTAAATGTTTGTTACAAACATTGTTTCATTGATCATATCTATCTATTAGAAACATCTTTTCACCGATTGAGAACATATACAATTTAATTATTTAAGCTGATAAGCGTATAATTCTAAGTTTTTATCAAATTTTATCAATGGGCTATATATAATGATTGGCATGACAAAGATTTAGAAAATAAAGGATCATTATTCGTCAATCTTATTTCTCATTGTCTCCACAAGATCCCTCCTCAATGTTTAGCCACCAAAAGAATTACCTATATTTCCTCTTTTCTCTTCTTTACCTTTCTTTAATTTTCCCTTCACTTCCATCCTAGACTTCAATTGCCAAATGAAGTGTTTAGGAAAGGAAGTTTGCTCTCGTAGGAAATATTGTGTTGAGCTTTAGAAGTACAATATCCTTTTACCCATTTATAGTTAATTGGAATTAGAGGCATAAATGGCTAGATGCCCCATTTTTTTCTTCAGTTTTTCTTCCTCTGCAACTACCCTAGATATGAGGTCATTAACTGATTATGTTTCATCTTGAAAATTATAATTGATTTTGATGATGTCGAAATCAGGTGGGAAGGTGTCTAAGACTTAATACAAAATTCAAGTGTTGAGAGTAGAAACATTAAAAGTTTTGAATTTCATCTGTAGGTTTACCATTTTAAGAATATAATCTCTAACATCGTACTTCGTATTATAATGAAATTGCCGTTTATAGAGAAAGTGATTGATTTGACAAGTAATGAAAATAATTAGCATAATGTAAGTACTATGTAACTTGAAATCATATAAGTACACATCCTGAGAGCTACATACATCATCATATAAATAACTTTGAGCATAATATATGACATGCAGTTACATACTCTCCACTTGACAACGGGCATGAGAATATATCCTAATTTTCATGAATTCATTACATTTGGGCGTTTGAATCACTAGAATTAGTCATTTCTCAATTATATGCTACACATGTATCTTTCCAAGAACTAATATGCAATCATCTCCTTTGGTAGTATAACGATACATAGAACACCGAGACATTTCACCACAATACGATATTGATATTTCACAAATTTAGTCAGGTGGGTCATTCTGGTAGTCACTTTCCAATTAAATTGTTGAAATTATCTCATACAAGTGATATAAACTTTGGCGATCACTCCCCATATATATAGATTTTAGACTTGAAAGTATGGGCGTTTGTTACTAAAATCACATGACATGCTAATTATATTGCTCTATTCATCAAAACATGTTATATCATATACATGTCATCAACGAATCATGCTCTACACATCCATATATGTTCATATACATGTGAGCTCATATCTGTATATCAAAAAATCATAAAGAAACACAAGGGAACATGCCAAAATACCCAAAAATACATGCATATAGGGTTCCGTACGTGTTTTCACATCCATAACAGCGTCGAGCATATAAAATGAATTGGCCACAATATAGAACACCTTTATATGGACACAACATCGCCGAGAACACTCCAATTAGAGCTTAGATGTGCCCTCGCATGCTGTTAGAGTGTGCGACGAGTGATTTTCTTTGGAAACCAGCTTGAAATTGATTAAACCAGTTTATTCCGGTCTAGGTAGGATTTGGTTTGACCGTTAGACCGATCCCTGGTCGATGGGTGGTCGATGGGTCAGACTCGAGTTGGGTCAACAGGTCAAGTTAGTTGAAGACAACAATTTAGGAGTCGTTGCCTTTGATTGAGATGATGTCATTCGAGCTGTGGCCGCCTCATGCATGCTAGGTGTGGGGAGTCGCCGATTGGCGCGTCGTATCGCTTTTGAGGTGCCTTTGGCATGTGAGAGGCCGTCCGACCACCTCCGGTGGTCTGCTGCCTTTCAAAACGCTTGTATCAACGAGCACGACCCGTTTACACATTCAAAATCGACTTTCATCAGATAAAATATCTAAAACGAAGATAAAAATCAAACGTTCTAAATCTTAACTACGATAATTATGATATCATAGCTTTCTCTAGAATTGCCATAACTAGAATCTAAAATAAAATAGTCAAAAAAGTTGATTGTTTTACTTGATTTAGAATCTATCGTTCTTGATGCAAAATATAATGATCCACAGTTCAGGTGCTTCTACTCTATTACTCACTGGATCACTGGTTTAATGAGGCTACTCTGCAAGTCGCTTGTTACCTTATATTATTGAATTTTGAGTTCGAAGAAGGACGTGAGAGTTATTTATAGAGTTTTCAGTCTGCCCTCTTATTACATACATATAAAACTGATTAACAATCTTACTAGATTAGGCCTGTAAAACGGTTAAATCTCAATTAATTTAGTTCATATTAGAAAAAAAAACTCTTGCATTTGGTCGACATGATTATGAAATAACGTAAGAAATGAAGGAAAGATGAGTGAAGGGAGGAAAGAGGTTCTTTTAAACCGCGCCTTCTTCCGGAGTTCTGCCTAAATCGACCCCCGACCCTCCGAAGGACGCCTCAAAGTCGCGAAATTTTGCGGAGCAGCAGAGGGTGCGAGTAAAAAATCATCGCAGACGCGGGAGTGGGGACAATCATCCGATTCCAACGCGAACGCACATCTCTGCTTCGTCTCCCTCCCCCCCAAAAGATCCCACCCGAAAAACCCTAAATCCTCTCCTCTCCAGTTGAAGCCCTGACCGTCCTCACTCCACTCCACTCCTTTCTCCCCTCGTTCTACGTGTCCACGCGTTGATGCCGGTGATTCCGCTCAAACCCATCTCTGATTCCATCTCGGCATAGAATACCTATGTCTCTCCCGTCCGTGGAGTGCGTGTACGTCACGGAGGACCTCGTCCGCGAATGGAAGTCCGCTGCGGGGAGCTCCATGCCCAAGCTTCCCGACCCTGCTCACGCGCTTCGCTTCCTCTACGAGCTCTGCTGGGCCATGGTTCGGCTCTTACATGCCCGATTTTCCGCTTCTTTTGATTGAATTGGGTGCATTTGATTTGGGTTTTTCCTCCTGGGTGGCTCTCTCTCTCTTTTTGTGTTCGTGGAGGTCTGCTCAGTTCTGCTTGTTGTGGGTCAGGTGCGGGGAGAGTTGCCATTTCAGAAGTGCAAGCCGGTGTTGGACTCGGTGGAGTTCTTGGATTCGCCGACCAAGGAGGAGCTGGGTTCGGGTTTCGCAGATATCATCAGTCAAATGGCTCTTGACGTAAGTTGTACTGTCTTTCGAGCTTCGTTTGGTTTGCTCTCTTCATTTGCTGGGTTGCTGTGGAGGAGTTGGGCTGGGCAAAGTGAGAATGAGGGCTCTTGACTGGATTTTAGTAGCTGAATAGGGTGGTCTCCTTTCCTCAAGGGATTTTGCCAATTGTGACTATGTCGCAATGGCTTGTGGTGATATTTGTCAAAGATGTATCGGCTCGACAGTACATGATATGTTTGTTCAAAATAGCTAATTTGATACGGTAGCTGGTGAAGTTTGAAAGAAAATTACTTTGGATATTTAGCAGGAGGAGGGAGACTAGCTACTAATTGATAGGAATCTTAAGTTCCAGTTGTGTGGATGAAAGATGGGGCGCCGTTCTGTGGAAATAGAGTAAATTGTGGTGTTCGCTGTTCATGGTAAAACTGCACCTTGAGCCTTAGAAAATTTTGCCAATCAGTTTGTAAGACTTTCCATGGGAGGTAACCAATAGAGAGTTTCTTAGTTGGAGAAGCGTATGGGGTCTTATTCTCAGTTTGGACAACCTTCCAAAGAGAGGACAAGTTGTGGCAAATTGTTGCTTTCTACGTCTTAAGAAAGAGGATATCGTTGTGTCCATCCTTCTTCAGCATCCTTGGATAAGGCAGACATGGTCAAGTTTTTATACTTACGCAAATGAGTTATTCATAGCAGTATCCATGGGGCATGGAATTGGGTTGGCAGTGTATAAGAGTCTCTTTTGGTAAGAAGAGAGTTCGTCTCTACCGTTTGTTTCTCCATACTTTGGCTTGTTTGGTTAAAGAGGAACGAAAGAGCTTTCAAGGGAAAAGAGCTTTCTTTTGATACTTTTAGGTTTGAAACTTCATACTTTTAGTATAGTGGAAGATATCCATAACTGTAAATTTGTTGATAGACATTCTAGAATCTCTCATAAATGAGCTCCTCTTTCAACTTCGAGCTTTTCTGTATAACACTTTGATGAATTTTCTAGCTTTTCACCAGTCAGAAACAGTTATCTACCACCTAAATCATGGATAAATCAGAATGCCAAGCACACTGGCAGAATTTCTTCATATTTCAGTCATTCTAAACTGCAAGATCAAGAATGCCCTTTTAATGTTTTCAGGCTAAAACATTCAGTTATACCTTCCAAGGGATTTTGTCCTACATTTTGTGAATTTTGCTTCTTCTATTTTAGCTACTCTACTCTTTGCAACATTAAGTTGTCTCATGCTATTGAGTTTTAATACCACTTATGTGTACTTTTTGACCAGAAAAGTTTTTTCATTGCCTCTAGGGGTTTTGTTCTTTCTAGCAAAAGCTAAATTTGGCTTTCTATTCTATAGTATCTTAGTGACGGAAATGGCTGAGCTCATACGATGGGGTATGTTTGGTAAACTCTGATCATTCTGCTGCCTTCTCAGTGGTTTAGTTTGTCAAAAGGCATGAAATTGCACCAAAACTGTTGAGATTGAGGTGGCAGGTGTTTATATTTTGAATGTTAAAGACATTCATTGAATGGGTGTCCACGTAGGCATGGCATTTCTACAAAGCTAGATGATAGTCTCATGTTTAAATTCCTTAATAGGATGCACGGCTGAGTGGAGGCTAGCATTAGGATAGTCTTGTGCAATTCCTTAGAAATCCTATCTCTTCTATACATGCATACAATATGAGTCTAAAGGCTCTTCGGTCACTGGCAAATATTCAAACTTTTGAAATTATGTGTATTGCGTGCATGTGTTGTATAATTAAAAAGAGGAAGTTATGTAATGCTAATGGAGAAACAGGTGATGCTGTTGAAGTTTGTATAATGATATTTGCATAGTGGACGGAAACTATCCGAGAGAGAAAAAAATATTTCTAAAGGAAAAGGATGGAATTGTATTTTCTTTCAATAGAGGAAAGTCAGTAGAAGGAGAACGTAAAAATGAACTAAAGTTCAAATTACCATTGTGGCAGTTGGAATTATGGGAGTAGAGGGTAACTTCCTGAATTTCCCCTCATATTTTGACCAACAAGTGTGTCCACACTTCATCTCTCCTTTTTTTTTTTCAAGGAAACTACTCGGACACCTTGTAAGTATGTTGGATCCACCAATCTAATAAATAAGATGTGTGGTTTGAATTTTGCATTAATTTTTACTTGACTAGACTGAAAATGTTAACTTGAAAGGATCAAACCCATGCCGCCAAACAACAATAATGTGGGCCTTATTCCGTTAAATGAGATCAACGAACAGTATCTTCTTATGTGACTGAGTTCTGTTTTGTGTTAATTAATCAGTAAGCTTCACGAATTCTGATCTTTCATTGTAATCTCACCCAGTTGCTTTTTGGGATATGTTCCTACCCCTTTTATTCTTGTCTCCATCATAGGGTTATATCTTCTCATAGGAGCATCAAAAGGTTTAAGTGTCTAATTGACATTAGATGTCCTTCTCTTTTTCTATTGATTAGGGTCACATTGACTTTGTCTCAACGTCATTCATCGTGGGATATTCCAGTACTTGCACATTTAACGAAGCATTATAATCACCATTAGGCTCATTTTGTGGACATGATGGCTTTTGGTTGCCTTTTGTGCTATCGAACATCGTTGGCTTTATTGCCATCTTGAAGATATGAAATTTTTGTACGGAAAATGTGTAATGTTTGATGATCATGTTATTTGTTGGCATAAACATGTAATCTACAATGAGATGCACTTACTACTCTTTTGGGGTTCAAAACTTAGATTTCTGTGCATAAAGTAGGTTCCGTGGTATGACAAAGGCCTACCTACCTTGGATGCTCATCCCTTTTGTCTTTGTAAGCATGTAGATTCTATTTAGTCAACAGGCTCTTGACAGTCATGCCGACCATGAATGCTTATGTATGGATCATCTATGGGAGAGGTTCAGTGTGGCTTGCACATCTTCTAGGATTTTATTTATTTGTTTTTCTCTTCCTTTTGTTAGAGGGATGATGCTGTTTTCATTTTCATCTTTGATTGAGCTGGCCATTGTTATTCAAGCTGTGCTATACTTTGTTTTGAAACTTTATATTGCACTTTTCGTTATCCATTGTCGTTTGGTGGCTAAGTTTTCAATGATGATGGAATATGAATCTCTTTTGCAGCTTACTCTGCCTGGGGAGTTTCGTGCTCGTTTGACAAAATTGGTAGGTTGTTGATAGTTCTTATGCGATTTTCATGCAGGAAGATCATTCCGGTACTTCTTTATAAATATGAAAACATCGCTTTTCTGTTTGTTGCCCAATTTCTTGAGCAGTTTTGTACTGCTTGTGGTTTAATGTGATTTAGCACTTTTAGGACATCAAGTAAGATTTTTGGATCAATTGGTAAAGAAGTCAAATTTTGAGAGCCACAACATTTGAAAAGATGGAAGTCACTCCAATTTTGTTCAGTAAATTGTTGTGGCCTATTATAGGAATTAGATGTCCTTGTTATATTCTTTTGACTACCGTACCAAATTTGTTTCTGACTGTTAATAATCATTAGACTGTCGATATTGCCAGTGGCAATTGTATGACATCCCAGTATTAGAATGTCCTATTTATTGTTTTTGGGGGTACCTTACTGATTTTGTTTTGAATGTTAATAATCATTACAGACTGTTGATGGTGTCAGTGTCAATTGTATGATAGCCCACTGTAGCATAAAGTATCAATGTTTTACTAATATCCAACAAGTTTTTCTTCGCTCCTTTTCTCTACCCAATAAAGAGAATTATCTCATTCTACATCAGTATGTGGTGTGAATATCTTGCATTTTGATAGAGTTTTAGCTGGCCAGAGTAGAGGAATGTTATTTCCCTTGAATTCTGGAAATGCTTCTTTAAATTTACTTGAAGTTTTTGGGTTTTCAAAAGTTGGTATTCCTTGTATCATCTGTGGTACGGACTTCTTAATTATGATGCCTCCTCAATTTGTGGCTTGGAATATTCTTCATCATTTGTGCCTTCTCTTCTAGGCTAAATGGCTTGTCGACTGCTCGCTGGTTCCGCTTAGACTTTTTCAGGAACGCTGTGAGGTGAGTTTTCTGTAATCTTGAAAGCCCTGTTAATTCATATTTTAATGCTTCTAATTTACCAAAAAAATAGAAGTAAACTAAAAAGAAAATATGGCTTCTATCATTGCCTTTTCTTTTTAACATAATATCTGACATTTATCTATGTGATGTAGGAAGAATTTCTTTGGGAAGCTGAACTGATCAAGATAAAAGCTCAAGAATTAAAAAACAAAGAGGTGAGTTGCCTGTGAACATCTATTGTACATGCCATATGCTTCTCGTCTAGATTATTTAGGAACAGTCACTGGTACTTAGATATTAGTGAGATGAATGGGTTTTTTCTCCTCACTTCTTTTTGGCTCAAGCAATATTAAAAAAAAATTCCCCCCCCTTCCCCCAAATTTTTTTTTAACTGTTTTCCGGTCTAAGTTCGATCTGCTCGGTTCTGCACATATTTGATTTTCTATAAAAGATCGTCGGCAGTAACATGAAATGATAATGCTATAGTAGTGCCTGTATTGCCACACAGATAGAGAGATAACTCAGTTCATATGATAATATATGCAAAATGCAGGAGGATGCTCTTTGTATTTAGGAGAGAGAATAATAGGAAAACATGTTAAATTAATGCTAATTTGCTGATGATGACAGGTCAGAGTTAATACACGTCTACTTTATCAGCAAACAAAGTTTAACCTTCTCCGCGAAGAGAGTGAGGGCTATGCCAAACTGGTACGATCCTGATCTATCATAACATTTGATTCTAAATTTTATTTAGAGTAGTTCTCTATCATAATGCATATCTATTAAAGATACATTTTAATGATATTTAGACAATCACATGGATGCAGATATGATGTAGATGTGTATATATAATTCATTTGTAGATATTACTTTTCCTGCATCACTTGTGCGGATGGCTTTATTAACCTTGGCATGATTTACTTGTATAATCTGGTAATTGTCAAATAGCATGTTCTGCTTGAGAACTCTGTGGCGATCGAGTTGTTGATGACCTGGATGATGTTGTATCGTGCAAATATTTTTAAATTGCTTAGATGGTCCAGTAGTAATGTTATTTTTCAGCAACTAAGTTGTTTAGGACCTCTAGTAGGAGCAATTACCCAATCGTTGTCACAAATAATTCCTATAAGTTAGCCTCTAAGCGTGGAATGGAGGTTCTGTGGGGACTTTGGATGCCTCTGTATCTGACTACTATTTCTATTGATTCTTATGGCTCACAGGTGACCCAACTTTGTCAAGTTTCTGATGCTTCCAGCGATAGTGCAAAAGCAGCTACAATAGGTGTTATTAAGGTAATTATCAATGCTCGCATGTTTTTCAGTAATCAATTTGTTCTGGACTCTTAACTTTCCATATTTCATAACCCCTGCAGTCATTAATTGGGCACTTTGATTTGGACCCAAATCGGGTTTTTGACATTGTAAGTCTCTTTTGGCAAATTCTTTCGATTTTTTATTTTATGTGGTGAGGTTATCTTCCTGCCTTACGCCTGTGCGATATGCATTTGCTATCTTGTGTGGATTTTTGCAAATTTTTACATTTATTTAGGAAATTCCAACATCAATAATGTCCTTGTTTGTCAATAATTGGACTTGTCAGGTCTTGGAGTGCTTTGAACTTCAGTCTGATGCAACTATTCTTTTGGACCTAATTCCTATTTTTCCAAAGGTAATGGGATGCTACTGGAGTTTGATTATGTAGTTTTTCTGTTTAATTATTTTGAGCAGGTAATAGCCGATCTTCTAATGCTTTTGTATTGTATTGAGTTTTGCAGTCACATGCTTCACAGATCCTGGGGTTTAAGTTCCAGTATTACCAGAGAATGGATGTGAAAAGTCCTGTACCATTTGGGCTCTACAAGCTTACAGCTTTGTTGGTGAGGGAAGATTTCATTGATCTCAACAGTGTGTGAGTACTTTGACCCTTCTAATTGAACGTAGTTGCATTTTTTTTCTTGTTTAATGCAACGTTCATCTTGTTGGGCTCCCATCCTTCCGCTATAAATTTTTGCAGGGTGTTTTTAGGCTAAGATCATGTTTTGGCCAATGCTTCTTTGAGGTGAATGAACATATTTGTGTTGTTATTAGGTTAAGTCGGGTTGCTCAAGTTTTGTTCTTTCGAGTAAGGAAGTCTAGTGTGCATGGTCAAATGTCTTCCATAGAAGATAACATAAATCTGGATGCATCCCTAGATGTTAATAAGCCATTTTATGTGCTTTGAAAACCATTGCCCTTGAAAATTATATCGCCAAAGCGCCATACCCAAAATTTCTTTTGCTAAATCACTTCTTATAATCATGTTTGGTTTAATCTTAGTAATTTAAAATAGTTCAAATTTAGTTTAGAACGGTATATGCCTATATCTTAGACATAAAATCTTTGTAGCATAGAAGAAGAATGTAATCATTTAGTGCCAGCATGCACCGGCTTGTTTACTGATCTTTGAGTAGATATGCTGATTGCCGGTGATGGTAGACATGATTATCTTTCTTCTTTGTGGTCTTATATACTTGTAAGATCCTGTCTGAGCACTTTTTTTGGCTGAAGTCCTGTTGATGTGACACTACGCAGGTGTGGACATGAGATCCACCTTAGAAATGCCGTTTGACCTGTGGATACAGTGAGTTGTGGTTGTCAAGTTACTAGTCTGCATTTGGTTAGAAGAGTGGGAAGGTTTTTTTTTTTTTTTTTTGGGTGGGAGTTGGGAGCAGTAGTCTGAAGCCATGTTTCTGTCTCCTTCGAATTGGCTAAAGAAAATAGTGTCTGCTTTTGTTGCTGTTGTGCTTGATTTTCACAAAGTGACCCAACAAGAATGAAAGGAATAGAAGGAAAAGGCCCGGCACGAAGGAAAACACGGCAATCATGTAATTTTTTGCAATTATTGTAATAGTTAAATATTAAAACGTGCTTTTATGTAATGATTTAGGCCTTTAGAATTGTTGTGGCAGTCTTGCAAAAATTTTCATGGTCCAAGTGAGATTCCAAGTTTAACTCTTTTCCAATCTCTTATTTGCCTCCCCAACAATAGTCTAAGTGTGAGCGGAAGTGATGAAAACAAATATACATTACGTCTCATCCTCATCTACTAGCTTAAGCTATAGGAACAGGCAATTGTACATCCAATTTTTTTTTGTAAGAAGTTCAATAACGCTAGGTTCTTAGACCAAGTCATACTTGTATGTAAAGTTTTAGAGAAGATAACCATCTTTGAAGAGGAATTTATGGAAAAAAAACTCAAAAAGCATGTGTAAGTCAAGAAAGTAATCAAAGACTGAGTTGAAATTTTTCCACTGCCATTTAGAATTAAGATGAACTATGGTGTGTCCCTGTACCATGTGCATTTGTTGGATTATTTATAAACGAGTCCCCATGTCTAGCATTTTCTCAAAAGGAAAGTCAGACATGTGGAATTGCACCGACACTGGTCTGATCCGAGTCACGGTTACATACCTTGTAATGTCATGAGCATTTTTCTGGTGGAAGAGTGCAGGTCAAAATGATGTTTGAAAATCTTTACAACATGAGAGCATCTGTGTGCTAATTCAACTAAGAGGAGATGAATAAAGTGGCAGATACTTCTTTGATTAATATATTTAAAGCATATCTTGTACCTGATGATGGTTTAACCTCCCTCTACTTGTAGGACAGGGTCTTGTCTCTGTGCTGTGTGGATGCACGTGTCTTTCTATATTAATGCAATTTTTTGTTGCTTGTTCCTTATGTATGTGTAATTGTGCATGTGCATTTACTTTGCGTAAGAGGAGCATTTCTTGATATGTACCCTGAAATAGTGAAATTTGATACACAAATTTGTTGGTTGTTTTGAGGTCAATAATTTATTTGCAGCAATATGTGGAGAAAGGTCTTTTTTACTTTGTCTTTAACGTTGGTTATGGTGGTTTGCCATTGCATTGCAAATTACTTAAAGATTTTCTTTTGTCCTGGTTTTTTCTTCTTTTGATGCTGTTTGGACTAGGAATAGGGCAATTACTTGCAGATTTTCTTTGACCTGGTTTTTTCTTCTTTTGATGCTGTTTGGACTAGGAATAGGGCAAGTCATCTGGTTTATTATCATATCTTCTTTTCACCTCCAATAGCAGGTTCTATATGATTGAAAGAAAATTAAGATGCTTGTTTTTTCCTTATTGTGCATGTGATGCAGATGTGCACATTTACTTCCTAAGGATGAGGAAGCATTTGAGCAACACAAGGCGTTTTCAGTCAAGAGGCTCGATGAGGTACATAAAGCATATATTGAATTTCACGTTATTTTCTCTTCTGATTGTTGTAGAATTTTACTGCTCTTGCTTTTTGGGAATAGTTGAATTCATCCAATCTCGAAGAGCAATGTTAGTGCTTTCTTGCAATATGGCTTGTTGGGAGCCCAGTAGACACTCTGCTTTGCTACCAACTGATATCTAGTTTTGGTCTGTTACTGTTCGTCTTCTCTTATGAAGCCTTCTTATTTGTATCTTCTTCAGTTTAGTGGTTTGAATTGATTTTTGTGACAGTTGAATGTGTGACTCCGCTATCAGTGGATTGACTGGCTATTTCATGCAGGCTAATAAAATTGGTAGAATAAACCTTGCTGCTACTGGGAAGGATCTTATGGAGGATGAGAAACAAGGCGATGTCACGATAGATCTTTTTACTTCTTTGGACATGGAATCTGAAGCAGTAGCTGAGCATTCTACAGAACTGGAGAATAACCAAACTTTGGGCTTACTTAGTGGTTTCCTTTCTGTGGATGACTGGTATATTAATAGCTGTTATATTTATTTTCAACATCCTGGTTGTTTTACTTTTCTGTGACTATTGGTGTGAGTATCATTCTGCCTCAGTTCGGGGTCTCTGAGCTGTGAAGTTTTGTGGGTGTCAGTTATCTGTATATTCTGTCTGATTTTGTCTGTTACTGCTGAATTGTGCAAACTATATCATCATGTCTTTATTCATTCAATGAAAATGTTACCACAGACTACTTTTTTTTTTTATTCATAAGCCGAAGAAATGACCCTGTCTATACTTAAAAGTGTGGCATTTATAAGAGGTCACAGCATGATGCTGTTTCCAAGCTTAAAGAATAAAAAACCAGTTTTTGGTAAATGCTCATACTTTGCTAATGATTGATTTCTTTTTCACCTGGGGCAGGTTTGATTAACTGTTTGTGAGTATAGCAGAGCTTAAGATTTGAAGTTGGTTTTGCCATGTGGCATTCTATATCAAATAATTCCTTTGATCATAACTTTTTTCATTTTGTCAGGTGCCATGCCTACACTCTACTTGATCGATTGTCACCTCTTAATCCCGTGGCACATCTACCCATCTGCAACAGCTTATTTAGGTAAATATCCTCATTGGTGCAGTAACTTGGTTTTCTTGTGGTTGAAAACTATGCAGTGCTGATATCGTGTCTCTTAGAAGTGAGATCGGATGTTCTGCTACATTCTTTTCACAAGCCACCATTTCCTCTAGCGGTATGCCCTGTTGTGGGGAGGACAGAGCTGTCTTTCACTAATTGAAGTTTTGATCTTGTTTACAGGCTCATTGAGATGACGATGACTCCAGCATATAATATTGTTCGGCAAGCACATACTCTAGTGTCTTCCTCTGCTGCTGGTGTGGATGCCATGGGTGCTACAGACTTGGCTCATAATTCTTTTATTGATCTTCCTAAAGAACTTTTTCAGATGCTTGCTTGTGCTGGACCTTATCTCTATCGTGATACTATATTACTGCAGAAGGTTTGACAAATTTTTTCATAGTCGTGTGATAGTATTCTGGAATTTGACTTCACCAATTTTTGTTTGTTGAATTTTGCTTTCCTCCATGAGCAGGTATGCAGACTTTTAAGAGGTTATTACCTTTCTGCACTTGAACTTGTGGAGGGTGGTGATAAAGTATCAAATCCCGAGTTTCTTCTCGGTCAAAATAAAGTTCCTCGCATGCACCTTAAAGAAGCTAGGCTGAGGGTAGAGGAAGCTTTAGGAACATGCCTGCTCCCCTCTTTGCAGTTAGTGCCTGCAAATCCAGCTGTTGGACAAGAGATCTGGGAAGTTATGTGTCTCCTTCCATATGAGGTCAGGGCTTCCATCACAGTGATTTGATAATCTTGGTTAAAAACCATTTTTGGACTTTAAATGGTCTTACCAAACGAATCTTATATTGTTAGGTGAGATATCGTTTATATGGTGAATGGGAAAAAGACGATGAAAGAATGCCTATGATTTTGGCAGCACGGCAGACTGCAAAGGTCCCAATTTGCTTGCTTTGTTTTATGTGAGAGATATAAAATTTGTGGTGTATTTGTCCTGTTTGAAGCTCAATATATGCTTTCATCTGATTATAGTTGGATACTAGAAGAATCTTGAAACGACTTGCAAAAGAAAACTTGAAGCAGCTAGGTCGAATGGTTGCCAAACTAGCTCATGCGAACCCAATGACAGTGCTCCGTACAATTGTTCACCAGGTAATTAACAAGCATTATTTTTTTTTTACTTTTGTGGAATTTGTACTTAAGAGCAGATCCCACCTAATGGGAAAATGCTTAATTTGTATTAGCAGTACTTTTGAGTATACTGAATATAATGATTTCAATGCTATATCCAGATTGAGGCATACAGGGATATGATCACTCCTGTTGTGGACGCATTTAAATACCTGACACAGGTGTGCATACACTTTCATTTCATGACTTTTGGCTAAGACTTCCTTCTCTTTAAGATTTTCTTCACTTTACACTTCTCGAACAATATTTTACATCAGAGGCTTTCTTGATATGTCCCTGTGTAAAATGGATGCCCTTTACTATATAAATTTTTGCTTCTCCTGTTATACTAATCATGCACTTTTTTCTCACTTAGTTTTAGTTTGGTTTATCGTGTGTTCTTTCTGTCTAATCTTATTTTTGGTTCTTTAGTGAAAATTATATTTAAAAAAAATGATAATCATGCACTTCGAGTGCATCTTCTACCTGTGGCTAAACCTGCCACTTGCGCTAAACCTCAAGATCTAAAAAACTTTATTTAAGATCTTAGCTTAGTGATGCTGCTGCTCTATGGCCAAAATATTGCCTTCCACAAAGCACATTTGTTTCAACAAGCACAACAAGGTTACTCCGTTTCTTCTGAAGAATGTGATGAGTTGACTGGCACCTGTTGCGGTGTTTGGAGGTTATCCTGCCTACTTTTCCTGCGAAGTGAAAAAGAGGCTCCGAAATAGAGCTAGTGACAGTATGCTGCTTTAGGGAGAATTTTGTCAGCATGAAGTATACGTAGTAAAGTACAACTGAGAGTAAAATACTGCTGGACCCCTGCATAAGAGAATCAGTTAGAGGTGAGTCGAAGAAATTGTATACCACTATTATGCTGGTAGGGATACTAATTTTGCTTGTGAAAAATAAAATTCGAAAAGCAAATAGGTATCTGGTGCAGTTGGCACAGGCTGTTAGAAATTGCTGTTAAGGCTCTGCATAGCTATCTGCCTTTAAGCTTGTTAAACGTTGTGGGACGTATGGGTGACTGATCCCTGGTCAGCCTTAATGTCATGAAGGCCATGATATTTACAGGTCCTTGGAGTCTGAAATGCCACGAAACAGTATGTTGGAAACAACCATGGTTAAATCATTTACTAATGTCCCTTCTGACCACGTACTATTTAGGATTCTTGCGCGGAAGCTTCTTGATCGTCTTCCTGGATTTCTTCTGCTATTATCCTTTCTGGGAACTGCATGTTCTTCCATTATGATTCTGTTTACTTCAATCTCACTCTTCCAGTTATCTATGCAGCTTGAGTACGACATTTTGGAATATGTGGTAATTGAGCGCCTGGCACAAGGAGGGCGAGAAAAGCTGAAAGATGATGGACTTAATCTGTCAGACTGGCTCCAGTCTCTGGCTTCATTCTGGGGTCATCTGTACGTATTAGCATTCTTCATTGCAGAATTTTTCTGTTCACTCTTAATATGAATATGAAGTTTTAGGAATTTTCCACTGATCCTTTCTTTAATTTGCACTACGTATACTGCTTGACATAACATCTTTTATTACCAGAAGTGAGACTAATTGTTTGCTAACAAATGAGGAAAAATAGCTTTTGGGGGATCTTTCTTCTATATGTGGAGTTGCCATGCCATTCTTGTTGACAGGACGGCATCTTGGTCGAGCTAAGATGGATTTCATGATATTTGGCACTCTTGCATGTCAGTGTTGTTCTTTGCCAAATAATTGTACAGTCCCTTTCAATAATTTTAGTTATAGATCTACTTCAGTCACCGTCAACATTATCCACATTTCAGTATGGAGTACAGTTACAACTCTTAGTTTGTTTATGCACCCTTGATGACTGGAGAATCCTCATTTCAGTGTCTGGGTTGCAGATTGAACCCAGAAAATGAGTGTTAACTGATGGTGGAAACTTTGTGAAAGTTCAAGGGTCCGGTCCATTGATGAGCTTTAGGTCATTTTGTATGACCTGTGTTGCTATCTAGGAGACAATCAAGGTCAAGCACTGTTTGAATAGCGCTCATGTCATGCATGTTGCACAGATTTGACCAATTGGAAAGCATGTTATTCCCTGAAGAGCAGTGAGGCAGGATCTTATTAGGACTTCATTGGAATGGTTCACATTGTCACTTCAACTTCAGTTTGCAGATGTTAATTGGCTTGTTATAAGAGGTCTTTGATTGCGTTGGTTGGTGAATATTCATTTGACGTGTTGGAGCAGCTATTAGGATTAAAATTTTTCATATGCAGTGGGGGGCATTTGTTCATTTAGTAGAAGTTTGACTGAAATGGGTCTCTTTGTCCCATGAGCATTAGAAGATTTGCCTGAAACTTCCTGTGTCTTGAATAGAAAGGTTATGGTTCAGATGGAGAAGGGCAAAATCTCTACTAGCCTACAGTCACACTAGTAGATCGCTGATAACTTTTCAGTTCTTGACTGCGAAAATATTGGAAGTTGATGCACTGCTTACTTGCATCAGCATCAAACCAGAGGGGGGACATGAAAAATTAATTGCATCAGGATATCGGGCATGAGCTTCCCACCCCCCTTATAAGACTACTGGTGACTATATCGGAGCTAAAGAAGGGGGCCTCCTCTCTGCATTGTGATTATAGATTTTCTCGTCACATTTCTTGGCCTCTCCAGGCGGCTTGTGGTGCCGAATATAGAGGCTTGGTCTGGCATTTGAGGTTCCTACTGGCATTCACTGTCCTTGAGTTGGCAGCTTCATATCGCTCATTTTATGCCGTTGAATTGGACCGTCGGTGTTATGTTCATGGTGTTTTGGTTGAGTTTACTATGGATGGAATAAATAATGGAGCTTGTTCCACGAGTGAAGGATGGTTCCTGTTCTAACAATCTAGCTGGCATTAGCCATCTTCGAGGCTTTATCAGCTATCAGTATAGCACAAGATCTGTTATGATTCAACCAATCTGGTTTACTGGGATGTAGTTTGTTGCATTTTGATCAAAAGAAGCACTATGCACCTACTTCTGAGCGCTAGAGAAGGTTGCCAGGTCAAACAATTGTTCTATCTTGTTTGAGTTGAAAATCAGTAAGTTAGAGGGCCAGAGCTTGTCATTTACCTTGAACTGCAAAGTTGTCAGAAGTCAGTTATGTTGAAAATAACATTATTGAAAATGATTCATTCTTTCTCTGCACATGTAGACATGGACATGCACGTGTCCCCGACTGACATGTATGCATGCAGACAACTCATACCCTGGCTCACAGACACCATGGTGCATCTGGGCTCACAATTAATAGTTGGAGCTTTTATTCATATTTTGTCCCTTCTCTTTTGCTGTAAGAATTAAGTGCTAGTTTTGCATTTATTGAACTGTCTGTAATTATGTCATCGTTTCTAGGTGTAAGAAATATCCATCAATGGAATTGAGGGGTCTCTTTCAGTACCTTGTCAACCAGCTGAAAAGAGGTCAAGGAATTGAACTTGTTCTTCTGCAGGTGATAAATTCTACAGGTCATGCCAATTTTGATGCACTACTCAGTTTTTCTTGTCTGTGACTAAGTAAATCTCATGCCTGAAACAGGAGCTTATTCAACAAATGGCAAATGTCCAGTACACTGAAAATCTAACAGAAGAACAACTGGATTCCATGGCAGGGGGTGAAACTCTCCGGTATCAAGCTACTTCTTTTGGAGTGACTCGCAACAATAAGGTACTCTGAACTTGCTTTTCCCCAATTACAATGTCTGCTTTCTCTGTATGGTTTTCGACTGATTTTCTACTTGTGGTCACCTTCTTGATACTTGAAATCGTCTAAATTGTAAGATACCTGGTTTTTATATTGTTTTTCTGCAGAAGCAGCTTTATATAGATTTTGCTCTTAGGAGCTTGGTTACATTTATTATTTTCTAGTTTCTTTTAGACACATTCTGATAATGTAGCGAGTGGATTTCCTTCTGCCAAGTGGCTGGTTATGGATCTGAAAAGGAAAACAAAAAGATTTAAGTACAATCCATGTCCTATTTGTTATTTTCTTCTTTCTCAATTGTGATGATGGTGCAGGCATTGGTCAAATCAACTAATCGACTGAGGGATTCATTGCTGCCAAAGGATGAACCGAAGTTGGCCATACCGCTTTTATTGCTCATTGCTCAACATCGTTCTGTGTAAGATTTTCTAATTAGTATTGTGTGCATAAGGACTTACCATTATGCAAGAACTGTCAACACGTTCTACTACTAATGCAGATTCACCATCCATGAAAGATAAAAGTGGAATGGGGTGCTTGTTTGTTTGGTGTCTTTTGAAGCAAGTATGTTCATGATGAAGCTAACGGTGTTATTAATCTTAGAGTTATACTTTCAATATGTTTGATTTAAATATCAGAATCTTTTCTGATGTTAGCATGATTATGTCTGCCGTACTTTATTGTTGGTTGTTGTTGATATGACACAATAATACCATCGACAATGTGGAGTTGATGCTTTACAGTGGTTGCTTCCTAATGTTTGTGTTCTTTCTTTGTTTTTTGGTTCGTCAGCCTTCTTGCTTATGCTGCATTTATTTCTCAACTTGTTGAGGAGAAAATGTTTTCATGCCTGAGAGATTCTAATTGAATGCTAAGTTACTGCATCACTTTTATGTTTAAAGACTTATATTGTTATTATGCTGGCTAGGCATAATGAATGCCCCTTTTTTTCCCCTTTTTTTCTTTCACTTCGTCCAAGTTGCTGATCATCTACAAATACTTGCTGCAATGGTTATATCTGTTGTCCTTTGTGAAATACTGATTGTGTGATTGCAAGACCAATTCTTTTGCTCTGTGACTACTGTCAAGTAAGATTTCATGCTTTTTTCTGCAGGGTTGTCATAAATGCTGAAGCACCATACATTAAGATGGTCAGTGAGCAATTTGATAGATGCCATGGAACCCTTCTTCAGTATGTGGAATTTCTCTGTAGTGCTGTGACACCAGCTACAGCATATGCGCAGCTGATTCCCTCACTCAATGATCTTGTTCACCTGTATCACCTGGATCCCGAGGTCTCTCTCTCTCTCTCTCTCTCTTGCGTGTAGAAAAAGAAGAAACAAAGAGAGAAGGAAAATCTGTCTTCCCATTATTTGTCGTTACTAAGTGGCGTGATCATGCAACTGCTAAATTGTTGTAATATTATGATCCTTTGTTTTTACCTTGGTTCAGGTAGCTTTCTTGGTTTACCGTCCAGTAATGAGGCTTTTCAAGGCTCATGGAAGTTCAGAAGTTTGCTGGCCTTTGGATGACAATGAGGCTATGAACTTAGAGCCTGAGTCTGAAGAGAAGTCTTCCAACTTAGTTCTCGATCTTGGCCGACAAATGAAGCCAATTATGTATTGATAGACTCTCACGTTGTCATCTTTTTATGTGCATGTGTTAAAACTTGAAAGCACTTTTCTCTGCAGATAACGCCTTTTTTGTCTTTTAAGTAGATTTCTGACGTGTGGACTTTAAATAATTTTATTTGACCTGTAGCTGCTAAAGCAGTGTTTTATGCAGGTGGTCGGACCTTCTTGGGACTGTCAAGTCTATGTTGCCTGCAAAAGCTTGGAATAGCCTCTCCCCGGATCTTTATGCTACATTTTGGGGTCTCACATTGTATGATCTCTATGTTCCTAGGAGTCGTTATGATTCTGAAATTGCAAAGCAACATGCGGCACTTAAGGCTTTGGAGGAACTTTCTGATAATTCAAGTTCTGCAATTACCAAAAGGAAGAAAGAGAAAGAGAAAATTCAGGAGTCTCTTGATCGTCTGACTGGTGAACTCCACAAGCATGAAGAACATGTTGCTTCTGTTCGGAGACGACTTTCATGTGAAAAAGATAAGTGGTTAAGCTCCTGTCCTGATACTCTGAAGATAAATATGGAGTTCCTTCAACGTTGTATATTTCCACGGTGCACTTTTAGCATGTCCGATGCTGTCTACTGTGCTATGTTTGTGAATACTCTTCATTCCCTGGGGACCCCCTTCTTCAACACAGTTAACCACATTGATGTTTTGATATGTAAAACATTACAACCCATGATATGCTGCTGTACTGAATATGAAGTGGGAAGACTTGGGAGGTTCTTGTATGAGACTTTGAAGACGGCCTACTATTGGAAGGTAATTTTCGGTGTGGTTTTTGCAGTAATAGCATGGTGCTCCTTCCTTTTGTTGTCATTTTGCAGCTTAGGCTTCGAGAGTGTATACATATACATATGACTCTTCTTCATAGTTATTCCGCTGATTTAGTTTTTTTAATTTTGAATAACATCTTGGTTGTGATAGCACAAAGACTAATAAGTTTTTGGTCTACTGGGGTTAACTCAATTTGTTTTTTCATCAGAGTGATGAATCCATCTACGAACGTGAATGTGGTAACATGCCAGGCTTTGCTGTCTATTATCGTTACCCAAACAGCCAGCGTGTTACATATGGGCAGTTCATAAAGGTAATATTTCATGGCTTTCTGCCTGAAACTCTCACCTTCATGTCATAGGAATAAGATTCTTTATGTATCTCCCGACTGCTTTGTCTCTTTTCTGGTAATATATGTGTCCTATACTGCGAGTTGTGGGTTTCCATATTCTTGTTACTTGCATAAGCTGTAAATATGCTAAATTTCTATGAATTGGAAATTTCCACATTTAAACTATTCTTGTATCATAAGGATGATTCATACAATTTGTCTCAGATATATATCCACCCCATTAATTTCATGATAATTCAATGTAAAACCAACACAATCTCACTGGAGAAACATTATGTTTTCACCTTTTCTTTTTATTGTTTAATTCATTATTTTTCTGTTGTTGTTTGTCATACAATACCTTATAGAACTTCGATCTGCGAAACTGGTGCATAGAATTATGGCAAAAACGAAGAAGTGTAGAACTAGAAAGAGTGCATTGGGCTTCTTCAAGTGTATTTTCTTTCATTATTATGTTGTTCGAAGAACGAAGGTTCTTAACTCAAAAAGTTATGCTTGTAAGTGAAAGCTTATTTTGCACAGAGGTGCTGTTGTCTGAATTTTCCTTTTCCACATAGGTGCATTGGAAATGGAGTCAAAGAATTACAAGGTTATTGATCCAATGCCTGGAATCAACGGAGTACATGGAGATACGGAATGCCCTCATCATGCTGACAAAAATTTCTGGTGTTTTCCCAGTTACTCGAAAGAGTGGGATTAATCTTGAAAAACGGGTTAGCATCATCTGCTTGGTTGGTCATGATTTTAAAGTGAACTTGACAATGTCTAAAATGCTTGTGCCATTGCACAAGATGTACTTCTAAGAGTTTGCCCCTATAGAAACTACATCTATCTTTATTGAGAAAAAATAGGCATGGAAGGGAATTCTTATGTTTATCTCTCCAAATCTATAGGTTGCTAAGATTAAAAGTGATGAAAGAGAAGATCTGAAGGTATTGGCAACAGGTGTGGCTGCTGCAATGGCTGCTAGGAAGGTAACTTATAATTTTGATTGTTCATTTATCTATTTAATTTACACTGTAGTTAAGTTCTCTCTTGTTTGTAGCCTTCATGGGTTACCGATGAAGAATTTGGCATGGGCTATTTGGAAGTAAAACCTCCATCACTTGGTTCGAAGTCTGTGTCAACCAATGTAGCTACGTCGAATGGTCCAGCATTAACTCAGAATGAACATGTTGGGGGAAGAGGAGCACAAACTGATGTTGGGAACTCAGTCAAAGAGCAAGCTTTAAGGACAAGAAATGCAGAGAGGGTGATCGAGAAAACAGATACTGCTTCAGGTGGAAAAACTGATACTGGAAATCTGAAAGTGAAAGGTGGGTCAGCTGCAAATGGTTCAGAGGCTCAGATAACTATGCCTCCAGCTGTTGCACAGTCTGGATCATCACATCAAAGATACGGGGAAGAATCCGCAGCAAAATTTGATGAAGGCATTGCTAAAGCTGCATCCAAGGACTCCACTGATTCTGAGGTACGCCTTATTTTTACTATCAATGGTTAGTTTCATATTACTTCTGTTATTTTACCGTCTCTTTGGCAATAGAGTTAAGTGTGCGCATGTGAAATTCCTTATTTAACCTGCTCGTTATTGTGGTCATCCAATAGTTGGCTCACAAACTACATCCCTTTAACCGAAAAAAGAAAAAAAGAAAAATGTTAGCAGACACTGATGCTATATGTTGACGATCGGAATAGGAAAAAACTATTTCTGATAAAAAAAATTGTTCCCTAGAACAGGTACCAGATCACAAATCACATATAAGAGCATTCACTTTTACATCCTACCTCAGGATTTCTACCTTGGGACAATTATAGCATTGGTGCGTAAGGTCTTCACTTAAAGAGAAGGAATTCTAGGTCAATGCCATCCCTGCTTCGCTTATTTTCTTTAGGAATTGCGTTCACTCTTATAATCTTAATACCGAAAATAACTTGTCTTGAGCTGAGAGTGATTGACCTCAGAAGTTGCAATTATTGCAGCTAGCCTGGGCATTCCCGAGTTTCACCTTCTTTTCTTCGAGTCAGGATATGGAAATTATGGCCATTATTCAAAGCAAATGTTTTAGTCATTTTCAAATGATTTTTTACACTAGTCACACATGGCCACAAGCATGCCAATTAATCAGGTTCTCCCCATGTGAGCTCTCTTTATTGTCATTGCATTTTCTTCTGATATTGTTTAGCCAAAACCTCACCATTTTGTGACTGTTATTTACTTGTGCTAAGACTTAATAGCTGATTATGAACTTTCAGCCATTGTTTTGCATTTCTTTACTGCTTTTGTTTGCTTTTAAAAATAATATCAGAAAGGTTTGTTCGATTATCTTTGCAGAGTACTTTTAGTCCGAAACAGCTTATGTTGGCCTTTGAGGGAATACATCAATGAATGGAGGATGCAAATTGGATATTAAACTCTAATATGATTGTGATTTTGCACTTAGGTTTGATGAGCTTATCAAGCATGCTTATGTAGGCATGATGGCATTTATCATAATTCTTCGTGACTTTTGAATAATGTTCAGCAACCCAACATGCTAAATAGTACATTCCCTTGAGAGGTTAGGTAGTTCTTTAGAATGTCCATTACTGATGACATTATAAGTACATGAAGCCAAAATACATAAAGTGTCTTCTGTGTGGAAGTTACTTAAGTTTTATTGCCATCGAAATTTGGAATTATCTGTTTATATTATCTTTGGCGTTTAGGATCTTATATTGTTCGTGCAAAGTTGCTTGAGAAGAACTTTTCCCATATGCCCACTGACTATTGAGAGACTTGCTCATCAGGAGTACTATTAATGTACAGAGGGAAAAAGAGAGACTGAAATTTACTGGTTAGGGGAGAAAACATGTGCATACTAGCATTGTTCTCTGTGAATTAGTTTTTTACTTTTTGTTAGCATTTTCATCCATTTGTTAAATAAGTATTTTAATTTGGTCTAATAGCTTTCTGCTGGTTGATAAAGTATTAGACATGATGATTGACGCTTGAAATTCTTTCTTCTCATGGGAAATTGGCCATTCGTCTCAGTGTTAGGTAGTAGTTGAATTTTGCTCGGTGAAAAAATAGATTATTGAGGCTTTCAGAAGATAAAGAAAGGAGGCTATAGTTTCTAAACACAATTATACGCAGCATCTGATTATTATCATAACCGTTGTACATGGCAGTGCACTCTTAGCTGTGATATTTCAGTGGAGACGGTTCCAACACAGTAACTTCCCCTAAGTATGGCCCGAGTCCTTGAGATTTTCTGTGTCCCGCCCCCCCTCCTTGTGGCGCAAAAAAAAATCTATTCCTTGAATTGATAATTATTTTCTCTACAAGAAATGTGGTTGTCATGTGGTTCCCACTATTATCTTGGAATATTATATTTATTAGCTTTGTTGTGGAAATGACTCTCTGTCATAGTTCTGCACATATTAGAATTTCCCATTGTTTAATGTGTTTTCTCCTTGTGGCTGGGTACATGAACTAGCCTTAGAAGCTTAATTGATCTTCAATGCCAATTTATTTTCATAATTTTGACTGATGACAGTTGAAAGCTCCAGCCAAAAGAGCCATACCTGCTGCATCACTTGCTAAGCCGCTAAAACAAGATGGTAAGGATGAAAAATCTGGAAAAGTTGCTGGCAAGTCTTCTGCTTCTTCTATGAACGATAGGAATGTTTCTGCTCATACATCTGAGGGTAGGCAAGTAGCTGCTACGAATGTGTCTACAACTCTGACAACTAATGGGACTGCTAAAGGTTCTACTCCATCTACAAGATCTTCAATTGATGTGCATGGGGTTGACTCGAAGACGGAGAGTGGAACTGCCAAGTCATCTGATGGGAGGTCTTCCTATGTTAAAGATGATGGAAGTGATAATTATGATGCGGTAAAACCTTCTTGTCGACTTGTTCATTCCCCAAGACATGAGTATTCTTTAGCTTCTTCGAAGTCTGGCGACAAGCTGCAGAAAAGGAGTAGTCCTCCAGATGAAGCTGACAGGGTTAGCAAGCGTAGAAAGGCGGACAGTGATTCCAGAGATTTGGAGGGAGATGCTCGATATCCTGAGAGAGAGAGGTCTGTAGATGCTCGATTTCTGGATCTTGAAAGAACAGGGAGTGATGAGCAAAGCATCTATAGGAGCACAGATAAGATCTTCGAGAGAACAAAAGAGAGAGTTGTTGATAGATATGACAGAGATTACAGGGAGCGCCCTCGTGGAGATGATACAGTGGTCGAAAGGGTGAGGGATCGGTCAATGGAACGATATGTTAGAGAGCGTTCAGTTGATAGAGTGCAGGAGAGAAGTAGTGACAGGAGTTTTGATAGGCTCCCTGAAAAGGATAGGGGAAAAGATGATAGAAGCAAGCTGAGGTACGGTGAAACTGCTTCCGAAAAAGTTCATGTAGATGACCGGTTTCATGGGCAGAGCCTGCCACCGCCCCCGCCCTTGCCACCCCACATGGTACCTCAGTCACTCGGTTCTGGTAGAAGGGATGAGGACAGTGATAGAAGGTTCGGTGTCACCAGGCATGCTCAAAGACTTTCTCCAAGACATGATGAGAGGGAGCGCAGGCGGTCTGAAGAGAACATAGCTTCACAGGATGATGCAAAACGAAAGAAAGAGGATGATTTTCGCGATAGGAAACGAGAGGAACGGGAAGGGACGTCGTTGAAGGTATGCACCGCCTTTAATTGTGTAATTGTGTTAAAAGTAAATTAGTAGAATGGCAAGAAGGATATTTTATCTTTAAGTGCTCAAAGGAGATTGTTGTCTTCTAATTGATGGGCATCGCATATATCTTGGTGTTGAATTCTATATTGGCGAGACATTCTTTAACTTCTGATGAAAATTTTTGACAGGGAAAAAAAAAGAAAAGTTAAAAGAGGCTTGGTTTTGCTGAGCTGTATTTTTGTCTCTGGTGCTACACCGAACCTCTTCATTCCACTAGAGGGTTCTTTAGTGTGGCAAAAAATGATAATCATAATCTACCTTCACATTTAGTTTTTTGTTCCTGCGACTATAGTCAAATTGAATGTTTGCACACATGATGTTGCCCTACCTATCTGATACATGGGGGCTTATTCTGAAAGACAGTGGAACCCTTGGGCTGTAAGCCCTGCATACCCGGCCCACCTGATTATGGCTCATGAATGAAGTGAGAGTTCAGCTGATGTTGATAGAAACTTGATCAAAGATAGCTATAAGTTGTAAGTGATCTAAAAGGCTCCCCCCCCCCCCCCCCCCTGGGGTCTTTGATCCATTCTCTAGTTCTATTTAATATGAGAAATTATGTTAGAATAGTCCATTCTATACTGAATGGTTTTTCATCGACTGTTAATTATATTTTTCTCTCGGATACTTGTTACTGGCTATGTTCTGTTACAGAAATTTTTATCCTTTCTTTTAACTTTTGGTGACACAACTATCGAAGTTTTTATATTATTGATTATCATACTTTAGATTGGAACAATTTTGCTCATATCATTGACTTTGTGCATTAAGGTGGAGGAGAGGGACAGGGATAAAGCGAGCCTTCTGAAAGAGGAAATGGATGCAAATGCTGCTTCAAAAAGGCGGAAACTGAAAAGGGAGCATCTTCCATCTGGGGAACCTGGGGAGTTTTCACCAGTGGGCCCTCCTCCTGCCCTAACTGTGGGCATGTCCCAATCCTATGATAGCAGGGACAGAGGAGAAAGGAAAGCTCTCATGACCCAACGCCCAGGTTACATGGAGGAACCAGGACCAAGGTTGCATGGGAAAGAGGCGGCAAGCAAGATGGGCCGTCGTGATGTTGATCCGTATCCTTGAAAATCTTTTCTATCATATTGATCTTCTTTTCAAACTCTCGAGTTTTTTAATGTAGCAAGGGGCCTCTTCATGAATGATGGGCACTGGTTGGACCCTCTGATAATGTCTTGGTGCTGCTGCTATTTTTAATCTCTTTCAATCATTTTCTGTGTTGGAGACATTAATGACTGTTCTTTGGTAGTTTGTTTGAGTATTTAGAAGTTGCTCCATCATTGACATCATGCAATGTCAGCCTCCCTTGTGCAATGTAGTTTTAGATCGGATCACAGTTAGAAGAGTGTCGTCATTTTGTGGAATCAACCATGCTTTTTGAAAGAGGAGTTTTTTGTGTGATAGAAAGTTTTCCCCTGTTTGGTACATTTCTTTTGCATTTGTTCTGTTCTCCGGGTTGATGCATTGATGGTGTCATCTTTGAAATTAAGATCCTTAACTTGTGTAGCATATATGAACGAGAATGGGACGACGAAAAGAGGCCAAGAGCTGAACAGAAGCGAAGGCATCGCAAGTAGATGAGTAGAGATTTTGAGACCTGTAATTTTTTAGGCATGGGCGAGATATCGCTTTTAGCTCAGGAGATGGACCATTAACTGCTAAAGACCATCTGGTACTGTGCTAGCTTTGATCCTCTTGGCATCCTGAAGCCTTTATTATAAGGAAATGGCTCATGAGCTTCATGCGACTTTGTTGAAGTTCCATTTCAATTGTTGAAGTTCCATTTCAACATTTGTATGCTGAGCTTTGCCTCAATCCAGTGCATGTTGCACGTGTCTTATTCCCTTCCTTCAAGCTACAGGATGACAGTGCCCTGGATCCTTCATGTTATACTTTTCATGTAAAGAGCATTCTTGAAGCTGGATAGAAAGGTGGTTTTATTTTTGCCCCATATATAATGTACATAACTGAGAACTCCAGTTACATATTGCGGCTGTATAGTTAACATTTTTGCCTAGAGGTTAAGCTAATGGTATGGCATAGCGTGCTCAGGGACAAATGGTCTCAAGAGTTCCTTGTGGGATCATCTGGTTATTGTGCTTGGGTTATGGACCGGTTTACTGTATTACTTGCAGCGTGAAAGAGTTCTCACTAATGTTCCTTTGACTTTTGACTGAATTCGTGTATGTCGTTTAGGCCAATTACGGCTACTATGTAGTCTTCTCTCGTTAGATTGTCCGTGTACATGAGTGGCTGTGACTCTAAGTCATTAACTGAGACGTCTTCATGTGAAATTGGATGTTAAGTGCTCTTAATAGCCTTATGACAGGTCCCCTATTTAACAATCAGCATCAGGAACGCCAGTGTCGCGATTGGTGGTGTTAGTCTCTCTGGCAAAAGAAACGCAGGCGGTGTAGGAAATCTGCAAGCCATGGTAAAGTTTGTCGTGATGATACGACAGCTTTTATGAGCTTCAACCTGATGATTCACTTGATGATGGGAGACTGCAATATATAATGTGAGATCTTACAGCACCAATATTCACTCCCTTTTCTTCTTTTGAAAATGATCTGATAACCCGTAGCCATGCCATGGCAGAAAAACAAGAGGCTAAGGATGTGTTACTGATCTGACGATACAAGTTTGTCTTATTTGGTGATTTCGCATCTTTTTCTTTGGTCATTTGCATCTTCACCCATTTTATTGACAAGCACTAGCTGTCGAGTTTCTGATCCTCACATATTTTCGTCCTCAATACTTCAAATTCGTTCATTTCTTGATAATGATTCTCGAAACTGAGCCTTTTCATTGACGAAATTTCAGGTAGGTTCTTTTCCGTGCTCATTGGCTTCTTCATGATGGAATTCTGGAGAATTCATCAAGCACATTCATCAGCTTTTTCTTGCACGTTTCTTACGAACCTTGCATACCATAATTTGCATCTGTTAATAGCCACATCTCTTTTATCGTGATGTGGATTACACTATGATTTTCACAGACGTTTGAGTTGATTTTGTTGGTATGGTGTCAAACACATAGGAACAATTGGATTGGTGAGTAATCTTCTGCCTCGCGCGACTTTTCTTGTTCATGTGATGTCCACCCCCACCTGCCAAGAAATGAGGCTAGGGTTCTGCAAGCGCTAGGTTGCTGATCATTAGCTGCATGCGGGCCTTCACATCATCGAGTTTGCGCATCACCATCTCTTTCACCCTCGAAGGATGTAGGACTGACTCGATTCTTCCAAACAAGTTTCTCTTTATCTATTGATCCTATATCTATGCCTTCTTCATTGAGAATGATCGGAAGACCCTTGATCCAAGATGCTATCGCTTTTTGAATGTGAACCAACGCCTGTCTTGTTTTGCCAATGACAAATGAATGTAACAACGTACCCTCACTTCATATTATTATTGATATTGAATCTCTAAAAAGTAGGCAATTCAGTACTTGCTAATCTTACGGTACTTCGTTATGAGATTAGGGTAAGCGGATCGACAATAGATATTCTTGTGCTTTTCACATATTTATGCATTCTCAGTATCTATATATTTCCATTTTTCCTTTGTAATTATGTTTTGTTTCATGCTAGCTCAAAGGATCAACAATCACGTAGTTCAGTGTTGAGAAAGGGATACATTGGAGGTCATGATCTGATCAAGAGGCAGTTCATTACTCAAGCAATTTTTTCCAATGAATCAGTTCAGGTGACAATAACGTATATATATTTAATAGCACTCAACTTGAATTTAATGTCTCTATTTCCTTGTTCCTTTTTCTCATGGATTTAAGCAGCCACATCTAATCAACGAAGAAGAACTCTTATAAGGCCCAAGTCCCGACCTGCAGACATGAATCGATCTGAAGATCGATTCTATCAAGGCCCGTAAATTATACAGTTATTGATTATGGAGAAGCTGCGACAGATTGACGACGACAACGTGAAACTGCATGTATAAAAAAATTGCTGTCCAGATCGCCCTCCTATCATATCTTTGTGTCGTGTCCTCACTTATCAAATTTTGGTAGGAATTTTTCTGTCGAGACTTCTTGCCATGCAGCCTAATATATGTGAGGAATGAAAGGAAGTATTGCCATAATATGACTGCGCACCTTTATGGTGGTGCCAATCTATCAACTTCTGGCTTTTTGGGCAACTCTTTCACGTTCGTCTGAAGTCAAGGCCATGACTTTGCTTGACCACCTTCTTTCCTTGGCTAATTTCCCAGATCTCAGCGGAGCCTGGAGACCACAATAAAATCATTCCCACTGACGTCCTTCCGAAGGATGGAAAAAGCCGGCTCGTCATCGCCTGAGTCTTCTTCTGTTCATGCTCGAGCGGGATGGAGACCATGACCCGGCAATGTGGTCAGTGAAAGCGAGGAGCAGTCACCTAGCTCATCTTTGGAGAGTCCTCGAAATGGATCTACATCACCATCCCCCATGATGCAATGGAAAGGAGTCACCCAGCTCGTCTGTTGAGAGTGCTCGAGCCGAGCCGAACCGAACCAAGTCGGTTACCTAGTCCCACAGTCACTTAAGAGAATCAAAAGGACTCTACTGTTCTAAAATGCCTTGAGTGGATTTTCACTTCACCTCGGTGTTTACCAAATGCATTGTAAAAGACCTTTGCAAATCGTAGTCTGCAATTACCACAGGATAGGAACTCAATACCTATCCAACCTTAATCTTGGCTTTTTAAACTTACATGACCGGCAACATTTGTCAGCGTCTGAGGCAAGCCGATTGTGTGAGTCTGGTTAATTCTATCACAAAGTGGGCATAGTCTTGGACACAAAGATTCTTATCTTTCGCTGGAAGGCTGCAGTTGATAAGGGCAGTGTTGCATTCTATTCAAGCATATTGTGCTAGTATCTTTATTTTGCCTTGTGCGGTTATTGAAAGGATTGAGAAAGTTTTAAGGCAGTTTCTTTAGCATGGCCCTAATTTGGGCTTGGGGGGTGCGAAAGTAAATTGGCATGATGTATGCTTCCCAAAAAAAGAAGGTGGGCTAGGAATCAGTCGTTTGAAGGAGAGCAACATAGCCTCTATGCTCAAACACATTTGGAATATTTTTACGGATAAAGAATCCCCGTGGTGCATTTGGATTCACTCCAATTTCTTGAAAAACAGCAGTTTCTGGGTAGCCCGTAGACCCACCTTCTGTTCATGGTCTTGGAAGAAAATTCTGCCCATCTCTCTTTGGTTCGATCGATGGTGTGACAAAGGCCCGCTCAACCTATTATTTTCTAATCGTCAGATTTACCAATATGGTTTCTCAAGGAAGGCGACACTGGTTGAATTTCTGGAGCAATCACGATCTATCCTTCATGATCAATTTGAAACTTGGGGGACAGACGTTGCCTGTGCTTACTAACTCTCCAGATCGCTTCTGTTGGGCTGGTAATCTCTTTGGACGGTTCTTTGCAGCTTCAGCATGGTCCATCGTAACACCAAAGGCAAGAGAGGTTAGGTGGGCAAGGCTAGTATGGAACAACGACATTCTTCCAAGACACCAATTCCTCCTTTGGATCATAAAGCTCAAAAGATTGCCCACTCAGGTTTTACTCTTAACCCAGGGTAGAATTCCGGAATCGAATTGTGTTTTTTGCCATCTAAGGCCAGACTCGGTCGATCACCTTTTCTTTGGGTGTCCAGTCACCTCTCGCCTAGCTTTCTTTTGGGCTTCGAATTGCTACCTTAAGTGGCGGAATGGGGTGTGGTCAGATACACTACAGTGGGCGATCAACAGCATCACCGGCTCTCTTTTTCACCAACGGTTGGCGAGGTTCTCACTTGGGGCTTTATGCCATATAATTTGGAAGACTAGGAACAACATATTGTTCCGTAATGTGGATTTGTTTCTCCCGGTGATGAAGATGAAGCTAGTGAAGATGGTCCGTGATAAAGTTAGAACTTTTGGTCATGTATTAGACTCTCCTACTAATAGGAAAGTTAAGGTCAATTGGGGTCTTGATGACTCTATTTTTGATTAAGTTGGTTGATCTTTTACTTGGTTTTTCTTTTCTTTGGACTTGAGAACCATGGTACTCTCCCACTCAATAAACTTTTACTGAGTGTGAGTGTGTTGTAGTACCGGGCTTCTCTTTTGTGTATATATGGCTATTAGATCAATATACATTTACCTTACCAAAAAAAAAAAACATTTGTCAGTGTCCAATGCATATGGCATAGATTAAGACATCGTGTTGAGATAACAAGATCTCGATTTTGAAGTGAAATCCATCATGTAACTAATTAATCCGATTCACCAAACCACCGATCATTGAAAAAATTCATAAACCCATTGCACTTGTGCTGATTTAATCTGGAATGACTCTATCGGCAAATTGTTAAAAGGTTTCAGACTAAGTTAAAGGTTTGAAACCGCATTGAGACTAGCGCAATAAAACTGTAGCCTTTTTTTTGGTGATTTTTCCACCGATTGCTTAAAGGAACTCAGTTGAAAGAACCGATCGGCAAGTGGTGCTAATCCTATTTTCCAATTATCACCTGAGTAGGACCTTGACACTAATCTACCGCCTTACTCTTGGTTTGTCGAACACGGTTAAAATTTTATATGGCCAACAACAAACCTCATTCTGTGCATGTGACAACAGATTGAGACATTGTGATAAGATAACATAATCTTAATTCCAAATGGAAATTTATTATCTAATTAACTCACTTGAAGAAATATGATATGCTTTCGGAAATTACATAGCTGGTCCCAAATTTGCAAAGCTGTCAACACTTTTCAAATTTAATCCCTTCTGCTTGGATAATATCTCTAAAGTTCAGTATCTCCCAATAATAATCTAGAAAAGATCTCTCTGGCATTTACGTTGTTAAAAAGAACACTGATTTTTTGGAGAACCTATAATTATCTCATTTTGACCTCCCCAATCAATAATCTTGTTAGCAATCTATAATTACAGTTAAGATTTAGCATCATAACGTGGCAATGAGGACGTAACAAGAATTCAAAAACCAAAACTGCACCGGGGAAATGACTTTGACCGTATCTTAAACCCGACCATTTTGGAGCCTCTACTTAACATGTATAAATGTCATTAGTTTCCGCTAAAACTCACCTTTGCTAATACTGTTTATGCTATGTTTATGTACGAGGTTCCACACTTTTCCTCGAACTTGCACTTTGATTTCCGCATCTTTCATCATCTCAGATGCTTCCATAACTAAAAGAAAATGGTGAGAAATTAGGGTTTCTGATTTGCGGTCTTTCTTGATGATAAAACCTAAATGAAGGCACTTCCACTATTTGCTTTTTGTGATTTATGCAGCTTGATCTTCTCGGTTCACTACACCTTATAGCCCAATCCCATGCCATCGAAATTTTCTATGATCAATTGCTACTGTGGGCGCTCACTAGAAAGTTTGACTCTCTAGGTTGTTAATGTGATGCAGAGAGGACGAAAAGTTTCTCCCCCCGAAGGAAAGAAGAGGCCGGATTGGCTGAGCGATCTCCTGCGATGCGGCTTCTTCGGCTCATGCATCCGCCACTGCGAGATGCCGAGGAGCGAGCAGAGGCTCTACTGCATGGACTGCAACCTCGCCATCTGCAAGCACTGCGCAGCCGACGACCACGGGCACCATCATCGTCTTCACATCCTCAAGTACAAGTGCGACAACGCGGTTCGCGTCCAGGACATGCGCAGCTATTACAATTGCTCCGAAATCAAGGTTCTACATCGTTTTCCCGTTCTGACATGAAGAGAACGATTCGGAAGCTCGAGTTGCAAGACAATGTATATCGTGCTCGTGTCTCGCATGATGAAATCCACTCAATTTCACGCATTAACTCGATTTCGATAGTTGATTGGTCAATGGGTAATCGCAGTGATCTTTTGGGATTGATTTTTTTTTTTTGCAAATAATTGTTGGGTCTATGCACGCAGTCGTACGTAATCAACGAGGACAAGGTGGTGCTTATCAGTCCACGATCTCCATCGGAGACGTCGGAGCAACCCAAAAACTGCCGTTCGTGCGCAGCTTGCGGCGTATCCATCCAACGCTCGTCTGATACTTACTGCTCCATTGCTTGCAAGGTACATAATTCATATCTACTCAACTGCAACTGGCCAAAACATATTAAATCAAATATTGTGAATCTCATTTAACTCGATCATCGAAAAGAATATGTTAAATGTGATTTTATTTGCTTTATACTTCTTGCTGTTTCATTCCCTTCTTGCCCGACTTAATCAGTATATAAAACAATTACATTAGATGCATGTTTTATTGATTTACTAAATTTCATTCCTGATTTCTCTTCCATTGTGTTTGTATTGAAAATTTTCTTGCAATACATATCTCTTGTACGATGGTCTTCTTTTATTGGATTTAAGCATCACTTTCTTTAATTGAGTGACTCAGCCACTTTTTGAAGGTGACAAATGAATGGATTAAGTCGGGTTGGGATCAGCTCATAAATACGCTATCGATCCATTCATAGCCCATATACCCCTATTTACCCTATTTCCATTAAATCACTATATTTTATTTGTGAATAATGAAGAATTAATGGTATATATACGTTTATCTGTTTAGCATATTAAATGAAAGTCAAAGTTGCAGAAACAATGTAAAACTTACAAATAGGCAACTACGGGGGTCTGTGACTTTTTCTAGAACAGGGCGAGATGGTTCCTGTCGCCTTTGCCAAGTGAGGTGGCCAACATCAAGATTACTTGCCTCTGGCCACCACCGCGATGTGGTCTTTAGGGATGGTCATCAAAGGTTGACCTTCCTATATGATCCTGAACCCATCTTACCAAAAATTGCAAATCTCGAGTTTGTTTATGGAGAGCAAATGTGTAGAATTAATTTCTTTTGTGTAATACAAATTGAGAGGGCTCCATTGGTAAGTTCTACAAGATATCACTATCAGCTCAGGCAACGCTACTTCTTTGCTGCTCTTTCCTTTTGGATATTATTCTCATTTCAAGTTCTGATAATACTGAATTGAAAATCGTTACTGACTCAAACTCATCGAGACATATATCTATTAGGGCTTTATATTTTAAAGCTCATTTCAACTACTTTAAAAAATAGATAATTCGTCAGACATGTTTCAAAAATGATAAGTCAAGAAATGCGTTGCACTAGTTTGAGATTTTGCAAGACTTATCAATCGGTGTAACAGTTAGACATTAATTATATATGATTAGAGACGTACCAGAAGCTAACCAGCCTGTCCTACGCCATATTCGGAGTAAAGAAGCTTGTGGAGATGAAAACGTTAGAATGTTGAACTGGGTGGAGAAGTCAGGAAACCATCTCGTGACATCTCCCACGAGCCTAAAACTAGGCTTCAGCATCTCGACTGAGAGCCTTCATGAACTCAAGATCGAGTGATCCCCTTCATGAAAATGTTACCGACATGTTCTTTCCGTCCTAGTTCTGGGGGATCACTGTCCGGAATGCATGCGTTTGGGAAGTGATCATCTCGACGGTAAAAGTACAATAATAAAAGGGGACCGCACTGACGGAGCTGATGAGGTAGCTGTTTATGGCTGTTTGAGGGACTCTGCAGGTGTCGTTGGAGCCGACGGACCAGCAAGAGAAGGCTGCCGGCGAGGGTTCTCGGAAAGAAAGCAGCACGATCACATTGCATGACGGGAAGGAGGAGTCGTGTAGCAGCCCCGAGAATGCTCCTAGTGCTCGGAGCGAGGAGCCGAGGCGGTCGTTCAGGCCGAGACACCGCTTGCTGAAGAGGAAAGGGATTCCTCACAGGGCTCCCTTCTTTTGACCCAGTGAACCTCATGTTTCCAAATCGCGAACCGATATAGCAATCTACTTGCTGTGTTTGCTTTGCAGCTTTTATTGTTTTTGACTTTGGTTTGGTTGGTCTGGTTGGATGTAGAGGCTCATTGCTTTGAACTCCTCTTTCTGCGAAGAGGCGAAGGTGGGAAAGGTCGGATTCCTCATGTTGTTTTTAATCTTTTCATGATATTAGAGTTTTTTACTTTTCATTTAAAATTTACCAATGAGCGGTGCAAATTGAAATGAAAGTAATTACAATTGACTTATTCAAAAGCAGATTGTAGTCTACCGTAGAACATACCGTTATGGTGTGGCCCAATTGTGAAGTTTTATGGTACTCTACCACCAAATATTATATTTCAAAGTTGCAAACTTGTCCTTTGGTACTAACTAATGGACGGGTCCACTTAACAATCGTTAGAACACTGGGAAATCTGCAACCACGTGTTAGAGTTAGCAAAACCATTAGTTGGTAAGTGACGGACGCATTTTTTTTTTACATAGGAATTCATTGGTAATGTACTACAGTACACTAGAATTGATAATAGTAAAATCGTTTTTATTTTTGTTGGTAAATGCGAAGCAATTCACCAGACAAAAAGTTTATAGGATTTTCTTACCTACTCACGACGTTGGAGATTAGTTGTCTCTTCTTGAAATTTACCGTCGCGGAACATTGTTCCGTTTTTTTGGTGCACCGAACGTTACACTTGTCCTATAAAAGTCGGACATCAGCCGACGGAAGAACTTGTTGCGTTGGTATGAAGTTCCCCGATCTGTTTTGTTATTCCTTCCCTCTCGATGCAGATAACACGAGGGGTTATGGGCTTTTGAAGTCCCCAATGGCGTTTCAATGAGTTAAAAAACCGTTTGCGGTCTTCTTCAGATACGTGTACAGTGATCGCAGATCTGTCAGCTCCTTAACTTTTGAAGGTACATTCCAGATCAATGGTGATGAGGATGACGAGTTAATGCGGCTTTAGGTGAGGGAGTTGCTTGTATAATTATAGTTTTCCAATCCTTTCTTTCATGCGTTCCTTGACCTGAAGACAACAGGAACACATGCAGTATGAAAAATGCGTTAAAAAACGGACAAAAGCATATCGTTTCGAAGCCACAAAAGTCGAAAGCAGACTATCTTTGTGTTGGTAGAGACCCTCGTTGCTTTCAAATCTGTCACTACTGCTCAAAATTGGCAGCTGCTAAAGGATTTAAGGAACGGGTGATGGTTATTATTGAGACAATTAGAACTGAATAAAAGAATTGTATTCAATTAATGTATCGCCACGCAGGCTTCAGACTCAATGAACTTCTGTAGTACTAGTATATGAAAAGAATGTTTTTAATCAATCAATTTGTATGGATATAATGGGAAGCAGAGCTTAATTGAACATAAGGCTGATTTAAGGCTTCATCAATCTGCTACTTCTGCGATGTACTTTGCTACCCACTGCAAGCTCTGCCAAGATTAGAGCACACTTGTTATCGGTTTTAATTGAGGCGCTGAGAATTTAAGAATAGATCAAACATATTGTGTCGTGCAGAATGCTCAGATGAGTGCATCTTTGCAAATTAAAATGTCACATTTGCGTGGTGAAGAAATGCAAGAGAAAGAAGTGGGCTGAACTGGACTAATTATGAACCCGTGGACATACCTCTATGCATCTCACTATATCATCATCTTCTGTTCTGAGATGAGTCTGTAAATTCAGAGGAGAATATGAATAAGGTAGAAATGAATGTAATAAATAGATATACTGGATTAATCATTCAAAGGGCAATGCCATAAAATTTCCTCTGACAAACTCGAGAACTTTAAATAATATGGTAAGACATGGACAATCCTCACCAAAGCAGCTGATGTTTCGTTGTATCATGTTCCCTAACTTGTGAATTTAAAAATCTTTAGTGCCTCAAACGACAATTTAGCTACCGATGTAGTCAAAAAACATTGGTGCTTAAGCATGCCACATGCATCAAATGAAGCTTCTTTAAGACACGTTTAATTACCTGCATGACTCGCTTGCAGGATGCATCTTCCTCTGATGCCAGGATGACAAGCGCAGCTGCCACTGTGGAAGGCCAGTAGGACAGCTGCTCATGGTCTAGTAGAGCTAAAGCTGCCAGGTTTATGGCCCTCTTATTCACTCTAGCATCAGCTCTTGCGGCTCTTGTGTAGAACCTGCAATCGTTGCTTCCTATTTCAGTGATGTTCAGCGAAATCACTTTCTTTATGCCGATCAGTCAAGTGATTGGAAGTTGCAAAGTCTCAAAAGTAGGTCCAACTCATGAAAACGCACAAAATGAAGAGAAATTAAAATAACACTGCAGGTCGAGGTATGGACTGTACCATAAGAAGTCATGTATGGTAGGCAATGCACACTGAAAGTTGAGAACCTCTTGTACCAACCACTCCATTGCCACCACTTCGCATCTACTGTACGTGTCACTCTCCACGTGGAAGTTCTTTTGTCTTACGCTGAAATACCAGTACCATTTGCATCTGTTAGGTGGCTCAGCACTAACCAATTGGTGTCTATCATCCGCAAATGAGTTATGCAGTGGAGTTATTGTAAGTCACTACTAGCAGCTCAAGACATAGTGAAGGTTGAGATGATTGGTAATTCCTTTGCGATGGGAAACCTTTGAAGCTGTCATTGATGTATTTCCTAACAGTCTACTTCATGTAACTGAAATTACCCAATTCCACGAACATTCTAAATTTGGCGTTGTCCGAAGTTATGGCGAAAAGCTCAAGGTCTGAGCATCTTTTCATTTTCTAACCGAAAGGTCCAAACAATTACTGCCTTCTAATGAGGGCCTTGATTAGCATCCCTCTATATGAGGGAAAATGAAGGAGATAAATCTGATTACCAGTTGTAAGGTTGATTCTCCTCAATCCTGGTGGCTAGGGTGAGACAGGCTATTCCAGCAATTTGAAAGTTCCTCCGCTGTTTGAAGTATCCTTTACTAAGGAATCTGTCAAAGAGGCTCACCCCTAGAAACAAAGTCTCATTGTGGAGCTCTCTTACAGTAGATTGCTGTTAACAAGGAATATCAAACGTATAAGAAGTCGAAGGAAGGACCGCAGAAGGACAGAAAAATACATAAAAAGGATCCTTGTAAATATATAGGCATGATGTGTTATCCAGCTCGAAGCAATCTTTTATCTAAAGGCATGGATCTAACGTTAAGGAGTATATGCAGTTATCTATATGTCATGTGAACGTAGTTTCTACAAGCAAATGGCCTTCAGCAGATCAATGGCTTTCGGCAGATGCAAATAATTCAGAGAAAAAAGGAAGAGCCCATAAATTTCATTGGTCAATGCTATGTTTGCAAAGCAAAACGTCTTTCCGTCTTAAAAAACAATCGTGAATTGATATGAAATTGAAATGTCTTGGCCATAATTGAAGACGAGAGGGGGAAAACTTGGGCCTGAGTCTGTGAGTAACTCACCTCAATAATCCAGTGAACCATTCGTGTCCTTTCCTTAAGGACGGGCTCACCGTACTCCTCGACGTAGTTCCGCATGAAGACTTCTCTCCTCTCTCTGTTTCTCAACAGCTGATAGCTCTCCGCATCCTCCTCGTCGCCACACCCACGCTAAAATTTAAGTTCACAAAAATTAATTAAATTCAAATTTCAAACAATGGAAATCGTACGCACGTACAGTAACAGCTTATATTTACTTCCGAAGCGAGACTCCAAGCTTTGCGGTTGTCTGGACGGGTACTTGCTTTTAAAAATTGCTCCCTGTACTGGAGGACCAAAGAGAAGGTTGGGGAAGGATTCGAATCTTCATCTGATTTCTCGGAGAACTCAAATCCAGATTCAGAGGAAGTCGACAGAGTGTACTCGGAGGAGTACTCGTCCCAGTTTTCCTCGAATAGCTCCTTTTGTAGCTCGGAGAATGAATCGAGATCAGAAGAGCAGTCCGAGATGTCGGCATACGTGATTTGCTCTGTGCAGGCGAGGTCAGTGTCGTTATTGATGTAGCTTGGCTTTTGATCAACAGTCGATTCCGACTTTGAAGCGAGTAAACAACCAGTGACATGATCTTTTGATGTTTCAGAGAAAATCTCCGACGATGCTCTGTTCGCATGGCATTCGACTTCAAGCGCCTCGTCCTCCAATTCGGCAAATCGGAAGCCGCTAGTTGCCTTAGAGCGCAAGTCAACGAAAGATGGAAGAGAGATGACCTCATTTTCAGCATTTCTGTTCCTCGACAATTCGCTGGAGAACTCAATGGACTTCGCCGGCGAATGCTGGTGAACGCAAGAGATTTCTGATCGTGCGATCGACTCTGAAGCCGCATTTTCTCTGAACTCCTTCAAACTATGGCAGGCTCCGGCATCTTTCAACTCGGAGCTCTCCTCTTTGGAATCGACCTCGAAAGACGAACTAGAGGACGACTCCGACACCGAGACCTCGGCAACAACTTCAGCAACTCCTTCTTCATCCTCCTCCAGTCGCTTGTACGACGACCTCGTCACCCTCCTGAACTCACAATCGCTGCCTCCGACGGTATCGGATTGCCTCTTCCGAGTGCTTACGCTCTTCTTCTCCCTTTTCTCATCGGCCGTCCCGACGGAGACTTCGCCGTCCAAGTAGCTTGAATCCACGGAAGCAGAGATGGTGGAGTTGCGCGAGAAGCAAGGAAGAGGAGAGAAATGGGACCGCCTCCTCTGAGGAAGCTTCGACCGGAGCATCTTGTGTATTCGCGGCGGCGGCGGCATCATTTTCCGGTGGTTCCTCTCCGGTCTGGCTCCCACTGAAGTCCTAATAGAACTTTGTCGGACTAGTTCGAGCTTCGACACAATGCCGTTACGAGTTTGATGATGGAGAACGACTTGGAGAGAGAGAGAGAGAGAGAGAGAGAGAGAGAGAGAGAGAGAGAGAGTCTGGTTATGGTTCTATGGAATTTTGTGAAGTGATCGGAGGAGGAGAGCAGCAGCAGAAGAAGAAGAAAGAGGAGGAGAAGAGGCGGTTACGGGAGTTTGGGGAGTGTGGTTTTACGTGGGTCTAATGTGGGGGGGACGTCACCAAACCATCACGTCGTGAAGGGGCACGATGCCGTGTATCGCTCCACAACTCCCGCGCTGAACTGAGGATCGCTCATAGCCGTTGAGATGATCGACTTGATCATCGTGCGGCCGACACTGGCCCGAACATGGGCCCCACAAAAATGTTTAGAGTTGTTCAAGAATCGAGATGATTTATGGATTAGTTTTCTTTTGGAGAAAGAGACGAAAATCATCCTTAAATTTTGAAGTTGACGGGCAATGTAAATTCTAAATTTGTAATCTATTCTTCATTAATACTAAATTTTAATTTAATATATAATGTGATTCTTAAATTTTTTATTCATTTAATATGATCCTCAAATATTTGGTGTATGTTCAATGTAATTTTTGAAATATATGAACATATTTAATATTGTAACATATTAATCTAGGTCCAAATATCAATTAAACAAATTAAAAATTCAGTGACAAAATTAATGAATTATTTGTGTTATAATTATTTTTCCTTTTTTCTACGGGATCATATCACAGAAAAAAAAAACCCAAAACATTGCCACAGTAATATAAATATCTTAAATTTTTATGTTTTTATTAAAGTTGAGGGACCACTCGTTTCAATTAGGTTATATTCAATTGAAATGATCGAAATGGTTGATAACAACTAATGTTGGCTCGGTTCAATGATTCAAATCCACGATCTGAATAAAATTATCGGAATGAATTTTTTCACCACATCTTAGACTTGGGGCTTTAAAGTAGGATCAAAATAAAATAAAGGGAGGGTATAATTACGAATTCGACCCTTAACCGCGAGGATCCACAATTGCCATCTTATCTTATATGATGTACGTGCTAAAGATGAATAAATTCATCAAAAACATATATATCTAGTTCTAACCAAAAAAGTAAAAATAAAATTGAGCGCATGATCTATCTAATATGGTACAATCCATTCTCACTCGACATTTCAACTGTCTCAAATGATTAATCGAGCAATCAACAAATCGCGTTCAATGAATTCTTTTCACGTTTCCCAATGAACGAAATCATAAGGTCAAATTAAAATCGCCTCTTCCGCATTTTAACTTGTCGCCGACATTTTCCAGTCATCGGAGTTCCGTTTGACGATATTCTCACCATCTTCGCCATCATCTTCATCATGAAGCGCCAAATGTTCTGCAATCTTCGCTAACGGAAGAGCCCAAAGTTGCCGAAGCTTCTGGGTTTTTTTTCTTTCTTTTCCTTCCTCGATTCCATACGAGGCATTTCACTGTTTCAGTGTGCGTCGCCACCTGCCGTTCAAACGCAGCGACCACGACCGCGGTCGCTGCTTGGGCACGGAGCTCCACGCCATCGCCCTTCTCTTCGCTCCCTCGTTCTTTTCTCGAAGCGAGATTTAGGCGGAGTTCACCTCGGACCCGTTTGCAGATTCCCCTTCGCGCGAGTAGTGATTCGTCTACGCTGCGCGACCTTTGATCCGGAAACGATTGCGATCGGTGCGTGATCGTGGTTCCGATTCCGAGCTCCTATTTTTTCTTGTTTCCTTCTTGTTGTTTTTGGTTTCTCCGTTTATGGCTTGCTTCAGCTGATTCCATGTTCGACCGGTCTTCCCAGCTCGTTGAGCCATTCCGATTTCCGACGGCCTTTTGGTCGGTGATCGGAAGTTGTCGTACCTAGGGTTGAGTTGATGAAATAATGGGCTTGTCGTCGGTCGCGAGCAACAGCGAGGGCATGCAATTATGTATTTTCGACCTGAGAAGAGGGCAAAACGAGGGGCAAGAGCTGGACAAGATCTTGTTCTTTTATCCCGCTGATTTGCCCTTCTCCACTCAGCTCTCTGTCATTGGCCTAAGCGAGGGCCTTATTACATTCACAAGGTTGGTGACAGATCCTTTGAATTCTACATGAATTGACGTTATGTCGATGACCACCGACTATGTTCTAGTCGCTGAGTGCTTTTGGGCTTGTCGAAAATGTTCGTTTCCTTCGTTTATTTCTCTGATCTGTTGGTTGAGTGAGTGAGCTTGTTTTGTGTTTGTTCTTTGTCGGGTGAAGGATTTTCTCTCCTGAGGCTGCTTGTGAGGTCATTGAAGCAGAGAGGCATTCTCATGTGTTCTTTGAGGCAGAACCGGATATTTGGATGGTCATGGTGTGTTTTCTGTTCTACCTCTTTTAAAGTGTTGAATGTTTTCTTTCTTTTCCCTTAACTGTGCTTTTAAGAAATTGTCGCATAATTCCCTTTGGTTAAGTAATTAATTTGTGCGATTGTTTGATTATTGTTTTGTATATTTGGATACGGAAGGATAGTTTTTGTATTTCATTGGAGTGTTATTGGTGATATCTTTTGCCTATATGTTGTAGAAAATTAACTTGTTGGGAAAAAAATGGGATATTAAAAAGAACTAAGGGTTCATGTCAGTCTATTATTACAGTACTCAGTTTGCTCGAATTATTCTTATTTTGTAAGGTTGTTGAGAAAAACAAGGAAGCAGAAGCAATTTGGAGGGTGGATGCTTTGAGAAAGGTCCTAAAGGAAGTCCACTCTCTTTTCTTGATGTTCCATGGGTCTATAAGGTCATCGCTTGAGAAGGAACCAGCTGCAGGATTGATCAGATCTCAATTGTACATATTCATCATGGATTATCTTAGTGGTGAGTTTTTGTGTAGTATTCTGTTCATAGTTACTTTTTCATTTAATGTGCAAGTTTTTCTGAGCATCATGTTATCTTTGGTTAGTTCAAAGTATTTCATCGTAAGTCACTAATTGTCAGCATTTGAAAAGCGGTCTCCATTGGATTACTGCTGCTGGGGTAATGCGAAGTTTGCTCTATCAAATGGTCACCTTTGGATTTCTGCTACTCCACTTGTGCTGAAGCTGCTGTTTCTGGCACCTCACACATAAATTTTCTCTTTGAGGCAGATTTTCTCTCTTCGAAGAAACTCCAATTACCTTCGTTCCGTGATTCTTTGAAAGAGCGTGGAACTGTACAGATGCTGACTGTAGGACGTGAGGCTGCAATAGAAGTCCAGGTGGGGTTTTGTATCATTTTCTTATTGCACAATTCTCTGAGGAATACAGATGCCAGTTTGACATGATTCTTATTGACGCGGTTTGCCAATACTTTTTCATTGCCAACCACGATGCACTGTTTGGAATTAAAGGGCCTTCTCAATGCACCAACAAATTGGGCAGTTTCTGGAATGCTTGGTTATATCTGCAATGTTGGCTATGCATACATTTCCGATAGTGGATTCTCTCTTCAATAGTTATACTGCTGTTTTCTCAGTCACTTGTCAGGGTGGTGGAATCGTGCACCGGAAGCCCATCATGCCACTCGTTGCTCTTGTTCCAGGACCTTCTAGTTTCTACAACACTTTCTCCAGTATGTTATAGTTGTAAAGCTCATTTTGTTTTTCCCATAATCCTTTTTTTTTGCAGCCTTTTTGTCTTATACCTGACAAGATGGTTAATTGTAAACGTCTATCTTAACCTAGCTCTCATATCCTCCTTTTTTGTCAGGATGACACCATCAATCTATTTACATATGCTACCCTAAGTTTGACACCTCGTGCCCTCTCTACGGGGTCAAGTTCCTGGTCCTATCTACTTAAGGGAAGTACTGCATCCGCTGCCTTGACAGGGCCTGCTGTGGGAAGTGCAACTTCTCTTTTAGAACCTTCCCATGGTCCACGTGGTACCTCCGCAGGTGACAATCACAGTCATGCCATGAGACCTCTGCAGCATGATAGATGGTCCAAAGGAAGGGATGGTTTTCTTATCACTGATATCTGGCAAGCTGAGCCTGGGAGCTTAGTTTCTGTCACCCCATCAATTTGGCTCCAGCAGACTGAAGAGAAAATGTATCTCTGTGCTTATCAGCACAAGAGCCTGACCTTGATCCTTCTGATTCCTGTGTCCTCTGTCGTCAATGGGGAACAAGGCATTTTGGCAGTGAAGCAGCTAGTTCTCGAAAATGTTAGTCCTCCTCTTGTGGCTGTTTTAGTCGTTGTTCTTATACTGCTATACTTTTATATGAATTGTGGGTCGCCAGCCATTTCAAGGTTAACTTGCATTATAATATGTTCTTTAGGATGGCCTAGCTAATCTGTCAAATCAGTTCTTTTTGCTCACATTGACATTATTTCTCTTTTTCATATATTTGTGGCCCAACCTTCTTCAAGGCTGGACAGTTTTTGGCACTGTTTCACCTACTAGTTATTTGGTGTTAATTGCTGATCATTCTTGTCTGGGCACCACACCTTATTTGTGCACTTGTCGTTATGAGTATCGAATTTTACTACTACTGAGTCCTTTTCTATTCATGCTTTGTAAACTAAGCATCTAATATAACTGTGATTCTGATTTTCCGCTAATGAAACTTTGGAGTTCCATGAGTTCTCCTAGTTTTTGTTGGGTAATGTTGCTCTCTCGATTAATAATGGTTGTATACATTGGCATGCTGCATTGGACTGTGTGGTCTCATTGCACTTTTGTATGTCTAGCTATACAGCACCATATTAATATTGTTGTATGATTGAGAAAGCTGAACATACGGAACTATAATGTCCTTATCTACTTGTTTAGTTTTGTTCTTTCTTCATGGATCATTCTTTGCGAATAACACGATCGCCTTAATTAAATGCCATCTGTTTAGTACTTGATGTACTTCTGTTAAATTGCAGTGGCTGATTTAGTATCTTTCAGCAAGGATTAGATATAAGTTGCTAGAAACGTATTGGAATATCTGTCTCTTACTCCGTGGAGAATTCTCAGTACCATGAGCAGTTGCACTTTAATTATGTTGATCATCGGAGGATAATTCAAAATAGATATCCTTCATTGCTGTTACTTTCATGGGAGCTGTAGGTTGTGTCTGCAATCGCATTCCATCATATTTTAGTAATTTCACTTCCAGGTATATTTGGATAGAGTGGGAGGAAAAAGCTGAAAATGACGAATATAGTCTCGAGCCTTTTTGTCGGTCTCAAACACCACACTTTAGATATTATAAGGTACTTGCCTTTTTTATTGGCAATGACTCTGATATGTGAGCTGATTCGTGGACAACTTCTTTGTATGATTATTCTCCAGTTTCTTCACTGAGAAGGAGATGCCACCAGAAAGGGCTTGATGAGAATCTAAAGCATTCATGTCTAGTGATTTTTCCTTAATGCTGCTAGTCCACCTTTTAAATCTTACATAGTAAAGCAAAACTTCTTGCTTTGATCCATCTGCCATATTTGACTTCCTACTGTGACTAAGCTCTGCTATATGGAAAGATGGCCATTAATTTGCAAAGTTAATTTTTTTTTCCCCTTGAATTGTCAGGCGTCATTGAAGATATTGAAAGTGGAAGAAAAGCTTTCAAAAGGATGGGGTGGCGAGAATGCGTACCATGTTAGTGGGTACCGTTATTTGCTTGTAGATGGTGACAGAAACTTATCTAGGGCTTCACCACCAGGCAAAGTTACTACACTAGCAAAGGTCAATTACTGCAACTGTATATTTTTGTTTACAGTTAATTTGTAGGAGACAACTTTACACTGACAGGCATGCCTTTGCTAACAACAAGTGTAATATCTTCCTAAGTTACTTAGATTATCATCAGGAGCTCTAGTTCCTTGCCTATAAGGGGCATGACACAGATAGTTGCATCGATAGATCAACAGTGTAGCGCATTGACCAGAGTGCTTGAGCTATGTATATAAACATGCGAGGTTCATTTTCTTATTTTTAAGTAAACTTATGGAGCCTCTTCCACAGTAACATATTTAATACTACTTTAAATTGCCTTTGGATCCTAAGCAATTTATGTTTAAGGTGTAAGTTTGGTGACATGCTGGAGTCTCACCATCAACACAGTGCAGTTCAGTTACTTGACATGTTTTCTCTTACAGCCAAATTCCGTGAAATGAGACTACCTATTATTATCATAAGAACTCTATATTTTTTTCAAAGTAAGCAATTTGTGGACCCTCTCCCATGGTACCAGATCTAATCCAATTTTAAAGTTCCTCTGGATCCTACCCTATTTATGTTCTCGGTGTGCAACTTTGGTGATAATAAAGGGGCCTGCAAAATAATCTATTCTAATAAAGAAAATCTTCCTAGTGAGATTGCAGTTCAATTAGCTAAGTCATGAAGTTTATATTAGCTGCTAAACTATGAGTGCATCTACATTATATGGCACGTGCCCATTTAGCTAGATGAATATGCTTTTTGATTTTTCCTATTTTTCTTTTTGGGAGGGGAAGTAGCTACTTAACTATTATCGCATCTGCTATATATGGCATGTGCCCATGTAGTAGAAAGAATATGCCTTATTCCCTTTTTTTGTTTGCTTTTGGGAGGAGTGTCTGGGGGATTTTGAAGTTAAGTTCCTTTTTCCCAGTGGCAATTTGGCACTGTATTAGGTGGAATTATGGCCCCTCTTACATATATATGTTGGATGCTTCACCATTGAATTTCAATTCAAAAAGCTATAATTGTTTGAGATGAACTTTTTTTGCAGGATTCTTTGCTTGCATTGAGTAAGCTCAGAGAAGAGGTTGACATAGAAAAAAGCAGGGCAAGACGGGATAATGATGGTCGTGAGAAAGATCTTGAGATAAGCACTAGGGCTAGAAACAATGCGTGGGTTATTTCTCGAATTACAAGGGGAAAAGAGCTTTACATGGTTCTTGAGAATGCCAACGAGACCCTTCTTTATGCCTCTGATGCTGTTCAGAAGTTCAGCAACAGGTACTGTCTCTTATGTTTGCTTTGAAATTGTGCTTTGCCATCATGCCAGGAGACCTATAATCCCAAGACTGTTTCTTGAAAATTCTCAAGAGTAGTCATAAGGAGAATAATATAGCTTTACATGAGCCAAAAAGGAGAAACTCTTCCCTTTTTTGTTGAGTTTTTGCTGATTTTGTTCTATTTTAGATGTTCTCTTAATAATTCTGGAAAAGTTGGATTAAAACTCCTAATTCAACCAAACTTCTTGCACGGGCATTTTTCCCATTGAATTTCTCGAAAAGTAACACTCTTTTGACATCTCATATATTGAATTCCCTGATTATAACAGAATTTTATGTGTTCCCTTTGTGAGTTTATCTTGGCTCTTTTGACATTTGCAGATGACTGAAGAAAAAATTAACCGAAACCTTTGTGTCCTTGACTGTCTGTTTGTAAACAAACCAGGTACTGCAATGGAGCCTTCTCCTTGGATTAAGAACACTCAAGCTTTACACATTTGGAGCAATGTTCAGAATGATGTGCGAAATTATAAATATCCCTCGCTTATACATTGACACGGAGAGCAGATGCAATGTACAGGTGCCCCTCCTCTGTACATCACTCTCACCTCACTGTAGCATAGAAAAAGCTGACTACTGTAATATGCTTTGTTCTATCTTATGTTGTTATAAAATTTTGGCCATTGTGCTTTTAGGCATTGGGGTTTTTATCTTGAACAGGTCATGTTGAATTTCTTTAGACTCTTGACCCTGAGGACACATTATTGTACTTTTTCAGATGAAAGGGTCGTATTTTGAGCAGTAGGAGGCATTGGTATATATTTTACCCAATCTACACGGCATTTACTGTTTAGTTTAAGTAGCTTCATCGCCTTTTATGACATCTTATGTAAAAGTTTTTTGTTCTTCTATGTGAATATCTCATCTCCTCTGTGAAACGAAAACTGCATGGCAGTACTGGTTCACCTGTTTTTACTGTTTTGCTTAGATTGGATTGGATGTGAAATGTCGCAGAATGAACAATGACAGCTGAAGCCACCAGACTGGACACCAAATCAGGTCGTGTACAGACTTCAGTAATCGTCTTATACCATGGGTGGAGTTGAGACAGAGCAATTCTACTTTCGTTGAACGTCCATAATTAGGCCACGAGCTGATGAATGAACTTCCTGGAAGCATGTCGATTGCCATGGGGTTCGGCTATTTGTAGTGTTATTTCTTCCCTCGACGATGCAGGTAAACTTAAGGGGCTATCGATGCCCCTTTGAAGTGTCTAAATTATTTTTTTTCAGTAATGCTTGTCGGAGTTGGTTAGATACGATCTGTGTGCTCCACGACTTTGGTTCCCGAGCTAGATGCCAGAGCAACCATGGAAGTGAGGATTTAAATCGGTGAGTCTCACTCTATCCGCTGTTGCCCGTATACCCAATTTCTTTCTTTCATGCGGTTGCTTACTTGAAGAGAAGACGCATCCTGTAACCTTAAAGAAAAAGGCAAGTACATTGTACATCATCACAAAGGTAGAAACCACCAAAACGGGCTATCTAGATACATGAAGGAGGGCATCGTAATCGAGTTATCAACTGATTTAGCTGCAGTCTGTAGCGGTGAGTTCTTGCTCGGACCCTAGTCGAACGAAGGGCTGTGATTCGTTCCGGGTTCATGGATCTGAATCCATGCGACACTTACTTTAGGAAGAGAACAATAGAAGAAGCCAACTGCTGCTACAAAGTCCTCTTTTCTTCTATCGATGTAGGAGGATTGAAGTGCTTAAGTGCTTCTAAGCTTCCAAGAAAGAAAAAGGACGAAAGAGTTTTATAATCTCAAGCCTCAAAACAAATGTTAATAATTTCATGAATTGACACGTCATATGTTTGTGCTTGAATTAAAAATTTTAGATTTTTGACGATAGATAAATATCGAAACTTCCAAAAACATAAATGTATAATTATGTAGAAAAAAGCTGTTTTAAATACGTGCAAGTTGACTCCACCACCCCATCTTTGTCCAAAAAGTGAGGGGGCATCTGTGCCTTAGAAAAAGACACGTGGCGGCGGCGTGCGGTGCAATAATTGGGGTCTGTCCAGCCGACCATGCACTCTTCCTTTTCGTGGTAGTGGTACGTCTCTTCAATCGATTTAGGTGCGTGTGGACGAAACATGGTCCAATCATTATGGTCGGATGAAATGGACCCAATCATTAACTTATGAGCAAGAAGATTAACTCGCGATCCCCTTCGGCCGAACGCCGAAATAAAAAAAAATGTTAAGAAAGTTCCAGCTCATTATTTCCCTTGCGGCCTTGCCGCCACGTACCAAAGCCCCTGCAAAACCCGACGCACGTAGGCACGGGTTTCATAGAAGACCTTAACATTCTCGAGTGGGAACGATTCTGTATCCGGATCGATCGCCCGGGAACTCGATCGGCGTCTCCTCCGATCGGCGAGGGGCTGGTGAATAGGTGTCCCGGACCTGACCTGAAAGCCTAGAGGCGGCTCACGTGTGTGTGAATTGGAACCTACGGAATGGCGACAGCCTTGCGGAAACAAAGCTGAGAGGGCCTGTGTCTGACACACGCCCGAAAGTGACACGTGTGATGCCGACGTCCGAAGGGAGGCGACAAAGGCGAACACGGATTCGCTAGCTTTTGGAGGCTTTTTCCAACGCGAAGGGGGGGAATACGACATTACACCATCTTTCCACGTCTTCGCAGGCCGAGGGCAAGTGGTGAAGATGCCGTTCACATTACTCGTAATTGTCCAACAGATTTTGAGCTTATTTAGTATGGTACTAAATTCAATTCTGAATCTTTCATTTGTACTAATTTAGTCGTGAATATCTTAATTATCTGTCGATTGAGTCATTCCCATCAATTTTAGTGGGAAATTATTGACGTGGATATAGCCTAATCTTCTTTTTTTTTTTTGGTATGATCATTGCCAACGAGAATGATTTTTGGATTTTTTCCATTAATTTTCTGACTTTCTTTTCTTTTTGTCATCTTTTTTTTCCCTTTAATTTTCACTAGTGGCCGATCACCGGCCACCGGCCATAGGCAATGAAGGCCTGCGATGGGTTGGCCTCACAAGTCCTTTCTTGGGCGTGGGTGAAGGCGAGGGCATACCCTCACCAGGCGAGCCCAGCCATCGCTATCCATTGCTTGTGACCAGTGGCCGACGATTGGCTATTGGCAAAAATAAAATGAAAAAATAAAAAATAAAAACGAAAAATTTCTAAAAATCGTCCAAATCAACATCATATCATGTAACATAGGGTCATTGGTGACCATGTCAGCAATGATAGAAAAATGCACATAGGCAAAAAAAATAAAATAAAAAGGAGGATTTTATATAAACAAAAACACATGCTTAGAAACTCCTCATCACTATTCCTTAATCTTTTGTTTCCATTTGGAAGTAATAGAGATCTACTTGAGAAAATTGGCTCGTCTAATTGTATGATAATCACGTGATTCTAGAAAAAAAAAAACAGCCAATGCGCTTTTAATGTAGAAAGGAGGAATTGGGTCAGTGGAAGGAGAAATGACAGTTGCACACATACATTCATTCATGAAAGCATAATTAAAAAACAAATCATTGCCACTGTTGGCGCAGTCACATTTATTTCCGGTGCGGCCGAGCACACTTTAGAATGATAATTTGAATATCAAACAACATTTATTGGATCGAAACTTGATGGGGATAATATTTGGATATCAATCAAAAGCTGGTTCTTTGTTTTTTAAAAGATAATAAAAAAGTTTGTTTTCATCGAAATTGAAATCCGGCTTGAAATTTGTGCTTTTCTTCTTAATGAAATTTTTGGTCGAAATTGTCGCCGGAGCTGAGGATCCTTGGACGAGATGGGCGTGTGCCGGACACACGTTCTCAAGCTTCTCCGGACCGACGGATGACGGGGGGGAAGTCGTGGGAAACGATAAAATTGGAGCCAAATAGTGAATTTCAAAAGAAGACAATCCCCGATCTACGGCGGCCGCATGTAGAAGAAGACAAGTGTACCCGTCACCATCCACCGCACACCTTACCCCCCCTACTTTTCTGACTTTCTTTCTTTCTTGGTCGTGGAATCTCCACGGAAACTGTATTAATGTGCAACCGGACAACCCATTAACCAACCTCCCAAAAAGATTGATTTAGGTTGTTTACTGGTTAATTACTTTTCTTAGCAACTCAATGTTCATTAAAGCCGTTAATGGAACCTCCTAAAGGAATATTAAGAAAAGGTGAATCCTACATGACGATATACACACACATATATAAATCGCGCTAAATCAATTGAAAGTCCAATTCTCACATACATTACGGCCGACCGTCGACGATAATTGGTGACCACCGACGCACCTCGATTTCCTAGATCTCTCCTTGACCCTTTAAATTAGGCAAGCCTTGCGACCCTTAATTACTGCCCCTTAGCGGTCGTTTTTTAGCAAGCGCAATGCCTTGGTTCAAGGAAAACGTCAATATTCAAGTGTAAAAAAGGGAATACAAAAGGTTCGTGAGGGCAAAATTGGAATAGAACTTTTCATTAACTTTGGGCTCCAGAAATTGCTGGATTGTCCAATGTCGGTCTTTAATGGCCTTGAGAGAAAGACCTTTAGGCTGCGTTTGGTCGTCCGGATTTCTAAACAGGATAGGATATGATAAGAAATCCATGGATTTCTTCATATCCCATCTATTGTTTACTGAATTTCGGATATAAAGTTGGATATCCTCATATCATATCAAATCTACTGTTTGGTGAACTACAGATTTAAAGTCGAATATCCTCATATCTTATTAAATTTGTCATTTGATGAACAATGGATTTACATTCAAATATTTTAAAACAATAATATTAGGCAAGTGCAAATTTGCATGTTTAATATTCAAAAAATCATCCAAATTTTTTTTTTCAAATTAACAGATTCTCATCGAGTTTCATGATTACGTATTGTTTTTTTCTTTTTCTTTGAAATAATTTTTTGGTCACCCATTTCAACACCAAACGTTTTTCTTATAACCTCAATTTCAATATATTCACTTTAAAACATTAATTCTTTTTCTCTCTTACAAGTTTTTCATTAGTTTCCATTTTGTTACAAGTCAAATACCAAATCAAACAAATGTACAATTAGAACAAAGCATAAAGTTCAAAGTTCATTCGTTTTTTTTTTCTAGCTGTTATGAGGATGTAATGACAATTAATCACGTTAATAAACGATCTTTTAATAATTCACACATATAAAGTACATTACAGTTCGTCGTTTTCATGAAATTTCAATGTGAATTGGAGAGCTATTAAGAAGAATGTTTCGACGTCGATACTTTTGATAAGAGCTTATTCAATTGAGTTTAAAACTTTATAAGGGTTTTCTCATTTTTTATGTTAAATTAAAAATGTTTATTCAAAATAAAAAATCAAAAATTGGTTCAAGATTTATAGAATTAATACTATATGAAATAAATTGTGGTCAAACACCTAGACTTTTTTTTAACAAAAATAAAATTTTGAATTTTTTTAATTTCTTGCATTATTATTTTTATTATTTAGTATTTTTTACATTCGAAAAAAGAAACTTCGGAACGTGTCAGGAAACCCGGTTTGACTCTATGACTTGAACCTAACAGAGGAGTTGGAGTAGTTTGTGAGTGAACGACGAAGAAAGAAAAAAAAACGTGAGATTTTATGTTTCGGATAAAAGAAATCCTATCCTACCTTATTCTACCATCTCCTTGGGATTTTTTTATCCGATCTATATCCCCTCTATATCCGACCTTATCCTATCCTAGACATCTACTAAACACGAGATAGGATAAAACATATCATATTCTGCTATTTATCCGGTCGACCAAACGCAGCCTTAGAGGACTTTGGAAAGGCATTACATTTTTGGAACGAGTCTCCAAATTTCTTTGTCAAGCAATTTAGCATTTGCACCAAGACCTTTAAAAGTCCTGAAGAACTTTGTGAAAATACATTTCAAAACTTACCCTCAAACAACCAAGCATTTTCGCTCTATGCCACGTAATGGAAAGCCTCGTAACTTATCCACCCTTCCCTTGGCAAATGCTAAATAGTTCTTCCATTATAAGTAAACAGATCGAGAAGAAACAACTAGCTTAATTGTCCTCTTAGAGCATTATCATAAAAATCTTATACTCTCCACGAAATATTCGGTATGAATCATAATCATTCATTCATTCCACTCGTTAGTGTACGAGCTCGCGTATACGACCCTATCGAATTGCCAAGAGTCAGGAACTGTCTCTCACTCTCCCAATATTCAATGCACAATCTGGCAGAAGGTCCGCTTAGGAGATGATTAGAAGATGTCGCCTCCCCAAGACATTGTGATTCCTTACACAGGGCTACCCCGCTTGGTGGTGCCAACGCCAACTGATTCTATCTCTGTGTTTTTCGGATTATCTTTCGGGTTTATATGAATGATCAAAAGGCGTGCCTCTGTCTATTTTGTCCTTTTTCTCCATGAAACCACCTTCTTTTCCTATAAATGCAACCCCAAACCCACCGCCGGCTCTATTCCATTGCTCAAAGAGAGTTCTGCTTTCTCCCTGAGGTCCCCATTTCTCTCCAGCCCCTTTTTTCTATATTAACGTGGCTTTGGAAAGGTCCATCAATGGCGGAAAAGGGGCATGTAGACCTAGAGAAGCAGAGGCTGCTCCTGAATGACCATGAGGAGAAGCACTTCATGTCCAGCGAGGTCGTCCGGGACATCATCATCGGCGTCTCTGATGGCCTCACCGTCCCTTTCGCCCTCGCCGCCGGCTTATCCGGGGCTCAAGTGAAGTCGAGCATCATCCTCGTCGCCGGGGTTGCGGAAGTCGTGGCCGGCGCTATTTCTATGGGACTCGGAGGGTAATTATAACTATACCAAATATGTTCATTGTGGTATAAGACACAGTTCGAGAGAGAGTTTCTAATCCCTAACCTTCAATTCATGTTCTGGAAAATTGAAAAACAAAAAAAAAAAGAAGCTGCTTTGCTAACACTGCAATATTGTAGGGAAAGAATACATAGAAATTGATTCAGAATATCACTTGATGTCTTATTTAAAAGAAATTTCAAGATGGCGGTGATGAATTCAGCTCGCATAGAACCGCAGTTCTCATTTATGAGTTGGCAGACGGACACATGTAGTTTTCCTTTTCTTTAGGAGATCATCACTTGCCTGAACTAATTCTGTCTCTGAAAGTCATCATACCCTAAAAGAACGACGCATGCAGGTACCTAGCGGCAAAGAGCGAAGCTGATCATTATGCGAGGGAGCTCAAGAGAGAGCAAGAAGAGATCGTCAATGTCCCTGACATGGGTCCCTCTCTCTCTCTCTCTCTCCCCCACGCTTTCATCTTTGTTACTTTGATTTTACTGTATGGATCAAGCTAAATCTTTTGAACGTTAAATTGCAGAGGCCGCTGAAATCGCAGAGATCCTCTCGCAGTACGGTGTGGAGCCACATGAATACGAGCCCTTGGTAAATGCTTTGAGGAGGAATCCCCAGGCGTGGCTGGATTTCATGATGAAGTAATCTCATACTCAGTTCATCTAAGTATATTTAAACTTCGACCTGGGTTATCCTACTTAACATCTCGAGGCACATGTCCTGAACATCTGATTCAGGTTCGAGCTCGGGCTCGAGGAGCCGGACCCGCTGAGAGCCCTGTGGAGTGCGATCACGATAGCGGTTTCCTACGTCGCGGGCGGGATGGTCCCGTTGTCGCCTTACGCGATGCTGCCGATCGCCCAAGACTCCCTGATTGCGTCGGTTGTGGTGACCATAATCGCCTTGCTCGTCTTCGGGTTCGTCAAGGGCTACTTCACCGGGAATCGACCCTTCAAGAGCGCTTTCCAGACAGCCCTCATCGGCGCAGTTGCGTCCGCCGCAGCTTTCGGCATAGCTAAACTGTTTAGGGCATGAACTCATCCTCTCTTTTCTTTTCTTTCTCTTCGGGTCCTGCTCGTGTCAATGAAGTTGGTTTGCAGTTTGATATAGGGGATAAAGATTGTCTCTTCATGATCTCCACCCACCTTGTTTGTATGTCCCACTTTGAGATTGAAGTCGAGTCGTGACAAATTGCTGTTCTTGCTATGGCTGGGGTGACAATATTGTTGTAGCATAGTTAGAAGCTACATGATATGACATGCAAAGATAAATAAAGGAACTGCTCCAAATGTTTCTTCAATCACATACGAATCATGTCCAAATGATTAGTCTATACTTTACTACTGCATAACCGAGCCTTTCGAACCAATTAATGTCCACCATTGCACTCAAATTCAAACATCTAGTCCAAGTATATCGGGTGAGACTCCACCCATTAATAAAGGAAAAATTTATCCATAAAGTATTAAATCCATCATATGATAATCAATTCAATCGTAAAATTACATTAATTTAGTCGTAAACACATTAGCTATTTGTCAAAATAATCATTGTAATTAATTTTGAAAGGAACGATTGCATTTGTGGCATGACCCACGACTAACAATGATAATTATGTTATTTTATCTTTCAAATTATTTTTTATTCAAGGCCAATGGGGGTCAGCAGGCCTCGGCTAGTGGCTGATGAGGGAGCCACTAGCCCTTAACAAAAAAGAAAAAGAATAAGAAAAGAGAAAAAAATGTAAGTTTTTATTTTTAATCAAAATTAGTCAGAATGACTATATCAACAAATCATCAAAATGCTCAAAACTATAATTGACACAATTGAAATGTTTAAAACTAAATTTTCCATCGTATAATAGGTTTATGATTTTTCGAACTATTATCTCATAAAAAAATGTGACTAGAGTAGTATTCAAAGAGAATTAACCGGTTTATAGATAATTATACGACAAAACTAAAAGTGACACAAACGTCTAAATACAATGTTCTTTCGAGACACAGCTTGACACAATTAGAAAACCCAATCATAACACATGAACATCGATTGTTGGTCCTATATACAATTTACTCATGCATCAAAATTCTTTCTAGAAAACAGAAGAAATTTCATGAATAGAAAGGCAGTTGAAAGAATCGCGCAATCACCGCGACCACTTCTACGGAAAGAAAAAACAATGTCTAGCTTTCAAAAGCTGAAAAAGGATGCGCAACAAAGCTAAAGAATACCATAATCGTGTGTCAACTCTCCCTTCATGTGAATGTTCATCAAATCAACCTCACACATTCAAATAAAAGCACATTTTAACTCTTCCCGACATGGATAGTTTGTTTAGTCATAATTATATCATCTCTCTTCTTGCGCTGCACAGGAAATCAGCACGACGACATCCAAGCCACTTGCCGTTTGGATGAGGCCCGTGGTGGGCACCCGCTTGGTGGAAAAATGCACGCGAGACAAACTACACCGCCTCGAGAATCCTGGTATTATTCCGCTGATCACTGATGTCGGGACATAAACGAAACGACAGAAATCCATTTGGGACCCTTTGCTGTAATATAACACTTTGCAGAAGCAGCTTTACACGAAGTCCCACGTCGACTGCCGGCATAGATCCGATCGATCACGACCGCCGATCACGTGGATCCGACGTAAAATTTTTCATGAAGAGCAGTACTAATGATTCGCCCGATTCACACGGGCCAATCAATCCAAACATTCCACGACAAGTTGCTCGAGTAGTCTTTAGTTATGAGCAACTCGCTCAAAGAGCAGAAAGAGTTCGTTAAACATGAATCAACACTTCAACAAAGTACTTCTTTGTAACAAGCCTTCCTAAATTCCCTAGTTTCGACTTCGAGATAATCACAGCTACGTACATACGGGACTTCTATATTTTCATTGTTGGGAAGGCTCGGGGCCTTTGATGTCAATAATAAGAGACTTGATAATGAGCTACTTAAGAACATTAGTTAAGATGACTGCGGATAATAATAGCGCATATCAAAGAATTTTGAAGATTGAACGGCAGCTTATTTGTTCTTGAGTCAACTAGTAGTATTTATGCATTGAAAGCATGATTGGTAACCCTCAAAAAGTGCACTAGTCGTTCTATTTTTCTTGATGGGATATTGCTGTTATTTTATTTAACAAGATTAAAGTTTACAATTTCAAGCCTCAAAGTTGTTGAAGGAAGGGATTATCATGTTCAGTTGGAGAAGGTACGTTGAGGATTGTTGTTAATACCATGCCCGATATCGAACAAAAAGAATAAAGAAATCGAGACGAGCAAATATATAGGATTGACCGGTACATGTTATGTGGTCATGGATATTGATAATCATGCAATTCATTCTCTCTTCCTTTCCCTCCTTGTACCAGAACCATTGTAATAATCCTTGGAAGTATATTCTTGATGGCACATGCAAAAGTAGGTTGTCTTTTACAAAGCGTTTACTGTGAGAGTTCTTTATTTTGTCTACTCGGTTCGCCTTAAGATATCGCTCCCCTCGAACATCTGGAAATGGAGAGGAAAAAGGTATTAAAAAGTTCTAAAAACCGTGAAGAATGTACATGTGAACCCATATGCTAATGCTCTTAGTAAAGCTATAGCTCGGACATATAAGTAAGGAAGACACATAAGAGGCTAATCATGAAGAGAGGAAGTCGTTTTAAATTCATGCGAATTGACTAAGGCAAAGCGCATGGTGGACCAATGATTTCGAGCTTGCTGGCGACTCATGCCCTCTTTTCTTTTTATTTTTTGTGCCTCGTACGTCTCTCTGATCAATTTGGGTGCGTGTGGACGACACACGGTTCAATCATTTGCGTGAGGCGACAAGGACCGAAGCATTCATTACCGCGCACTAGCAAGGAGGGCAACGACCTTTCATGATCTCCACCTTACATTCCTTGCCTGGGAATACTGCGAAGAAAAGGTTTTCCACTTCATGATTTCCCCCTGCATGCCGAGGCCCTAATGAGTTTAAAGCACCAAGGATGTTGATGTCCCACTTAGCTTGAGACGATACGACTTGATAATATACTGATACGATATAACATGATATGACAAATCTATGTAATTATATTTGAATCGATCTTTTAGCAAAGGCTTATGCATTCCATATTCATTACATGTGATTTTTTGTAGTTCTATCATTTCACTGCGTTTTTTTTTTAGGAATGCTTATTTATCAGCTATTTTCATGACAAGAAGATTCATGAGTCTAAAATGGCTTGATCTTAGTTTTGGTCCATTACATAATTCTATGATTTAGTTGTGTATTGTTGATTTTTCAGGGCCCAATCAAACACAACTTCCTTTTATTAGTACGTGTTTTCGAATAGACTCAATTAGAAACTCAAGTAATTTTCAATGTTTGTCATTTTTTTTTCTCTTCGGTGCATGAAGATTTCCATCAAGAAGTTATCAATATATATATTTATTAGGAACTGTGTAGTCGACTTAAAAGTCGATTCTATCTAACGTCAAGCGTCAAACAATTTCACATCCGGATCGATCGCCGAGATTATGATAGGCATCTTATCCGATTAAGAAGGGTTAGCAAATATTTTTTTCATGGACCAACCTAAGGGTGGCTTACACATGACTTCACATACATTGAATTGAACCAACGGAAACAGCACGTTCTTATTGGAAAATGCTTTGATGAGGATGAGTCCGGTGCTGAAAGAGACCGATGAAGCCGACGGACCACGAGGAGACGACACAAAAGCAAAATGGAATCGCTAACACTTTCTCCACGCGAAAGGCGAATATAACATTATACTAAAGCTCGGCGTTTCCGCAGGCCAAAAGGCAAGTGGTGAAGACACCCCTTCACCATCCATTTCGTCAAACCATAATGCAAATGCAAGCAAAGCCCCCTAAAGCTATTTGCCCCATGTTCCCACGTACTCCCAAGCTATTTACCTCAATATCCGATAATCCACGCAGACAAAACTTCACAAATTTACGATTTCTTTTTTTCGCGATATGAAAATTAGCTCGGCATCAACGTGGCGGGAGTATATCCTTCGAAAAAACGAGGCTCGAGTGCTTTCGAATAGATGAATCCGTATCGACTCGTCGATGCTTGGACGAGGAGGCGGGTGCCGGACACACGCCCCAAAGCTTCCCCGGAAAACCAAATTGGATCGGTTTGGTCCCCCCCACCGTCGTTTTCGACAAGCGCAAATTGGATGAACGCTCGACGTCGAATTAAGCTATAGAAAAACAAGAAGGCAGAAGAATCTGAAAAGGAATTTGCTGTAATTGGTCATCGAGGGTGGCGGGGACGAGTGGGGGAAAGTCATACAAGACGATAGAATTGAGCCAAAGTGAGCGAACCCCGCAAGCTTTTCCAAAAGAAAACAGAGCGGGGCCATCCCCATCGACCGCACACCTACCCTCTGCTTTAATCGTGGAATCTCCACAGAAGCTCTCTTGATATGCAACCGGACGAAACGCTTGCCAACCTTCGAAAAAGATTTAAGTAATGTCGTCACGACGGCTGACTTTTTCTGGGTAATCAGTTGTCCGCTGGAACTTTAACGGGACATGGTGTAGGAATACTTAGAGAAGGTAATCCTTACCTAATAGATTTTGGACTTGCGCATGTCTTAAGTCTGCTGCTCGCACCTTAAAATTAAAGAAGAGATAGCCAGCTCCTTGTAGTCGGTGAGCAATGGAGTCCGCATCGATCGAAACGAGATTGGTTAATTCTAATGATCCGGGTCATGGGAAAATCGATAATCGCGCGACGTGGATACCGACAGCTCTACAGTCGTCGGCAACTACACCGATATCGAGGAGCAGTCGAGCAATGTTTGGCAAACATCATGATTCGTCGATGGAGCATCACAGGATTAGCTATTTTAAAATTTGACTAGAAGTGTTGGGGATGAAGGAGAAGAAGACATGGGCTAAGATGTCCTATGGTTAACATGATGCTTGACAACCATATGTTTGTCTGGCCTTAAAACCAGCCAAGAAGAAAAGAAACTAATCATGGCTTGGCACTAATGACACTCGGATACACCCTTTTGACGTTCTTAAGTTGGGTCAAATTTAGCGATGGATTTCGTCAAATTTTTCGTTCACAATACGTGGCTAAATCTTTATTTTTTTGTAGTGATATTCAACGGGCCTGTTTGAGGTATGTTAGTGGCATTGACGGTGTCAATGTTGTCAGTAATGAAATTACCAATATCTTGGATCAAACTCTTTTTTAGAATGCGCCGATTTAAAACACAACCATTTAAACGATTTCCAAATACGTTATGTAGATAATTCGCAGCATTATTCACCTAAATGACTAGACTGAACCGATCGGAAGGTTTAGGACGTGATTTGTTTATAACATTTAAGACTTTCGGAACAATTTTTCTTTTCCCAATTTGGAATTGCTGATAGTTCGAGTTCGAAGCTTGGAATGGAATGAGCGCATTTCCCTTTCGGATACCATCACTAATACTTTCTTGTATTATTGCAAGCATTGGGCCTTGGAGTTGGGTTGCGATGTGGTGGTCAATGGGCAATGCAGCTTTCGGCTCTTTCAAATTTTGTTAACCGAGTTACGATTTTCGGTCCACAATCCTAATCATTGCGATCCGAACCGACGTGGATAATTTATTCAATTATTAGTGCATAACCTTATTTACTTAGGAAAATAAGTTGTCCCATTTTGCGATGCGTAGAACATCAGCACGACAGTATCGAATTATCGAGCTCGCCTTCGGCTGAGGCCCGTGGTGGCCACACGCTTTGGTCGGAAATGCGGGCGGGACAAATCAAACCGCCTCACCAATCCTTATATTATTCCGCTGATCTGGTGATGTCGGGAAATTACGAAACGACAAAAATCCATTTAGAACTTTGCTCTGATATACAACACACTGCATCATGTCATGGCCAAGAATTGATCCTTTGTTAATCGGATCAATCGCAGTTATTAATTACGTAAAGATCCGATGTAAAACTTATCATGATGTGCAATACCGACGACTCATCAGATTCGGATGGTCTGATTCGTTCAAATATTCCAAAACTGGATCGCTTGAGTAGTTAGTCATGAGTAACTCGCACAAGAATCAAAAGAGTGAAAGAGTACAAATGAAGCAACACTTCCTCAAAGTAACTAAGCTGACATCGGTAAAAAGCCTGCTTAAAACCCCAGATGTAATCTCGAGATGATCATAATGACATCTACGTGGCTTTAAATGTTCTTTATTAGAAAGTCCCGGGGTGCTCAACATTAAACAGAAAAGGCTCCCGTTGACGAGTGATTAAAAGGCGCCATTTCAAGAGACTCCAACTAATAATAGCGCATATCGACAAATTTTGAAATTTGAACAGCTTATCTGATTCAAATAGCAGTAATTATGCATTGAAAGCACAGTTAATGACCCCTTTCTAGGAATATACCTTTGCATTTTCATTGATAAAAGCGTTGATGTTATTATCATTTTCAGAATATTGGCCTCATTGGTTAGCCAATGCGATGATCCCTCTAAAAGCTAATCAGTGTTATTTCATATGATAGCATCACTTGTGAACACTAATATAGATAGTGATCGTTGTGTAATGATATGCTTGCGTTTCGACGCGGTCGATCCGAAAATTAATTTCTGCATCTCTCCCTCTTCAATGATTTTACTTAGATTATTGGTGACGATTTCGGGTTTTTATTATTATTAAGGATGATCCAGTGACATGGGCCAATGCCAATTGTCATATCTATATTTGCTTATGAGCTGAGTCCATCGTTTTCGTCCTAGAAGGGATCCTTTCGTTAAATTTCAACCACACGCGTAGATTATCATTGTCTATCATTGCATGAACCGATTGATTGTACTTGGGGACTTTGGGAGGCCGGTAGATGGGCGTGATTAAATGAATTCATTGGTAAAAACCCTAGTTTGGCTTAATCTGAATGAGATTGGGAAAAAAGATCCACATGATGTCTGCCATCATTCTTATAGTTTCCACTTAAAATCAGAAAACTTATTTTAAGCAAATGAAATCAATAGCAAATTTGGTTCCCCTACTCTTATGAAGTTGGCAAATGAAGCCTTCATTAATGTTCAATGGTGATGCTGGGTCTTACACCTGCTAACCCGATCCGAACTTAATGTTTTTTCCAGCATCAACATGAATTGAGATCGCTTTTCGTTCTAAATTCCCATATCCAATTATTTGTTCCCCGTCAACCCTACCCAAGAAAGGAAATGAAATCCATAATTCGATCTTGCTGCCGATTTTATTCCTCGCGACCTAGTAGTCCTTAGCCAACTTGAGCAAAGTGAGATTGTGCCCTGTAACATCCATCAGTCTTAGGTCATTAGTACACGCTTAGAGTATATATTGAACCTAGGAATCAAATTTTTGAAGGGATTAAGAATAGCATAGCGATCCGACGTGCCATGGAGATGTCGCCAAGTTCAGTTCCCGAACGCAGAAGTGAGCACGTTGGGAATCTTTTGGCCCCCTCACTTCCCACCCAAAGACGCTCCTAATTTCCTTATAAACCAACTTTAGCCACCACCAAAGTCAGTCATTTCAATCATAATCAAAAGTATATCGAATTTATGCATCTTAATTCAGTGGACTCCACATCCATGATCCATGTATCTCGTTAAACAGTACGAGTCAGGTGTAACGCAAGTCGAAACTTTATATTTCTATAGTGTGATCGTACTTGCAAATGTGGAATCGATTGCGACTGCATTTGGTAAAATGAAAAACTAGATTTGCATGTGTGACAGATTGTGAATTCAAATTTCTAAATTTCACGATAATATTAAATGACAAGGCGCGACCTGAAGTTGTATTCGATCACGAGATCTGATTTTTTCAACGTAATTTGGTTAAGAGTTTTCAATATTTGGTAGAAACATCGTGGAGTTACCCAAACTCAAATTTTCACCACTCTATAAGAGAAAAAAAAAAAAAAAAAAAGAGAGAGAGACATCTCCTCATTTCCTCTCTCTCCATCCCGTCGCTACGTCTCTCTTATCTCTCTCCAAACATTCTCGTATTCAATGGCAGACGCAGTTGAGAACCGGAACAAGCTGGAACCGGAGAAGCAGAGGCTCCTGAACGAGCACACGGAGTACCACTTCACTGCCGGCGAGATCATCCGTGACATCATCATCGGCGTCTCCGACGGCCTGACCGTCCCCTTCGCCCTCGCCGCCGGCCTCTCCGGCGCCAACGCCCCCTCCTCCATCGTCCTCACTGCGGGCGTCGCCGAGGTCGCCGCCGGCGCCATCTCCATGGGTCTCGGCGGGTACGTCAACTATGTCTCCCCTCCATAACTGTTCCCCCTGTGTGTATGGTGGTGGTTTGGTTTGGTGGTGTTGTTTCGTAGTTTATTTTCATCACATGATATCCAGCAAGTTACAGAAAATCTCCTATACCATCAGACGTCCCTTTTGAAGGGCAGATGTGAAGCTCAAATGCTGTATATTCACGGTAAACATGGTTCTGCCATAGAAACAAGGTGAGAGCTTTGCAGTCAACCTTTTCCTGAGCAGGATGAGACTCTCTCGCGATCATTCTGGTGCACATTTTCATTTCATGTTGACACGTGAAACCTGATGTAACGTAGAGAACCCCAGTAATTTTTCCTTATTTCCATTGAGCTTGTAACCTAGTTAGATTACAGTCGTTACAAAATCAACAATTGTGATAGGTTCGGTTGACATGCATTCGGTACAGGCGAAGCGTGTATATATATATATATTCGCACCTTGTGATGGGGAAAATGGCTAATTTTCTGAGTTTGCGAAGTCTGTCATTTGAAGCTGATAGGAATATGAAATCGGTGTGTGTCAGGTATCTTGCAGCTAAAAGTGAGGCAGACCACTACATGAGGGAACTCAAAAGAGAGCAAGAAGAGATCATCAGTGTTCCTGATACTGGTCCAATCCATTCTCTTCACTCGTTTCCTTTTTCTTGTTCTTTTTATTTCCCTCTCACTTTCCTTTCTAACGAATGGTGATTTTTCGCTAACATTTGGACACGACCTGCTAATTTAAATATTCGGGCACTGCTTAATCATAGCTTATCTGAATCCGAACTGTCTTATTTAGCAAATATTGGTCTTTCTCGATTCGAACCAATCTTGGGTGCATATTGAAAAGACACGGAAAGTGAGATCTTTTTCTTTTTCATGGTTCGTGCAGAAGCGGCTGAGGTGGCAGAGATATTGGCGCAATACAATTTAGAGCCGCATGAATACAGACCGGTCGTGAACGCGCTGAGGAGGAAGCCCCAGGCCTGGCTCGAGTTCATGATGAAGTAAGGGACGGTCTTCCTGATCGCGAACACTCTTCATTTTGTATGCTATCCTAGATTTGATTTGACCAAATTTAATGATTCGACTAGGGACCCACCGATGTCTCGTTAGTTTCGATAAAAGTAGGGGTCGGACAAAATCAGGAACTTTGCAGTAAGACTTCATAGAATCAATTGAAGACATTCAATAGTACAACTATCCTAATCAACTTCGGGAGGAGAGAGAGAGAATCTGACAAGTGACAGTGCCAAATCCTTGAGAAAAAGTTATGTTCTATGCAAGCTCCGATATGTTTCTGAGCATTCTCGCTTAAAGCACTGAGACCGGACGGGATTCGCTTCTGTTTCGCCTGCTGCTCTGGGAAGGACCAAACCACTAAACGCTTTTTTCTTAGTATGTTCACGCACAAAATGCAGCACTGCGAATGAAAACAAAAACATGAGTGAAGCGTTATTCTCTTTAACTCTTTCGCAGAAACTGTCGAGGGCATGTGCGTTTGGGCCAGAAGAAGGACAAAAACCCTAAAATGGCCGCTACTGACGCGTGCTTCATGATGGCGACGCTACCGCCTCTCCTTTTTGTTTTTGTTTTTTATCTTTTCCGTCTGGCACACACCCGGTTCTCGTCCAGGTCGTTCGAGCAAACAGATGGTGTGTGAAAAACATTTTGGAAAATATGCAGTGGCAAACTATGTGAGACATATGAAGACGTCTCCCCCTTCTTATGTGAGACATATGAAGACGTCTCCCCCTTCTTGGATCTTCCTTTTTCAGTGAAGTCACGCTTTCATGTTCAATAGTTGTTTTCTACCATGCAGTATGATTGCCAATTGCCGGTATTCGAATCTTTCCAAGATATTACGGTTGTCCATGTTCCGAAGGCCTTGTAAGCTATCTGCGTGTTAATAAGTTTACACCAAGCAATGGCAGCGTCTATCAACGCGTCCATTTTGATTATGTACAACCGATCTATAAAGTTGCTTTCCCTTCGCTATTATGCCAAAAAGTGAAGTTGTTGTGAATGCAGGTTTGAGCTGGGATTGGAAAAGCCAGACCCGAGAAGAGCACTACAGAGTGCGCTTACGATTGCAATAGCTTACATACTGGGTGGATTGGTGCCTCTCGCGCCTTACATGTTCATCCCAAGAGCCACAGACGCTATGGGCGCATCTGTTGTCCTCACTCTAGTTGCTCTGCTTATCTTCGGCTACACCAAGGGCCATTTCACTGGTGATAAGCCCTTCCGAAGTGCTCTGCAGACCACGCTTATCGGTGCCATTGCCTCCGCAGCCGCTTTCGGCATGGCCAAGGCTATTCAGGCAAAATAAGGAGGGGCGTTTTGTGTTTGCCTACATAAGATCCCGCTTCGAGCAATAAGATTGGAGGATCTTTTTACCTTTCTGCATGATAGTTTCTTTCCTGAACTCCTGAACTTGGTGTCGGTGCATCGTCATTAACTGGCTAGGCGTTTAATGGCATAAGGATACTTCTGTCGGCCTTTTCGTATCAAGTACGGCTCACCAGCTTGCATTCGTGTCGTGTAAAAATGAGATGAAATGGAGTAAAGCTGCAAGGAAATGGAACTCGAGAAAGCAATGAGCACTCTCATGCCTATGCTTGGTATCAACTGTGATGTGGCGATAGTCGCTACTGCCAATATGTGTCCCCCTGTGAGGCCAAAAATGACCAAAGCAGGGAAACTTGGGCTTGGAGTTAACAGAGCCCCCTCTTAAATGCGGGTAAAATCAACTGGATATCCCCTTGAAATTTGGTAGAAACAGAGGAAAAGTGCATTGCAATGACAAGCCATCTGCACTCCCTTGTACATGAGAATACGATCTTATGACACGCTTCCGGGGAATACCCACGAGCTTCAATTATGATAATCTATTAAGTGGAACTGACGCAAGATCATGTAGAATCATGATAGGACGTGCAACTTGCGCTACATTACGGTGATCATTCCATTTAAACTCAGACCAATCATCATTGGTGCAGATGCCAAACAAAAAATAGAAGTGGATGGTGTTCATTGATGTTGGATTTGTTAGGCTAATGGGCTAATAATTACATACTTTATAGCCATTTCAAATTCTTGTAACAATGTTGAAAGCAATAGAAATGTACAAAATACTAATAAACCACAAAAGAGGCGGCGCCCATCTGTATTATGATTCTCTGCAAGTAATTTACAACGTCATTTCAAAAGGTAAATTCAACATTTTGTAGTTCGCCCCCACAGGCTGCCAAAAAAAGATCGTGTCGAGCTGCCCACCCACATGAACTCTGTCAATAACCGATAGGAATCTAACTATCAATAAGGGAACTTCAAAGAAAATTTCCCACGTCATATCCAGGATAGGAAACAGGGTACTATTAACTTTTTTTGGTTCAATCAGATTATGTAATCTTCACTCCGCAGTACAATTGTGGTTAACTGCACTAGTTTCCCATCATTGCGTGCGTTACTGTGTCTGATTGCTTAAAAGAAGGCAGTTAGAAATTAACTCATGTCTTTGCAGTAAAAGCTCCATAGAGTGGCGGGGGTTAGGATGATGCACTTCCAAGATATTTTATAGTATGCAGAAGAAACCAGAGTAACCCCCTAAGAAACTGAAGCTGCAGCTACCCTTCCAAAAGCCAAATGCTCTATGTTGCCTGAAGCTTGAGATCAGCAGAAGCCAAATATTCCATTTGCTCCACTAGAAAATCAACATTTGGAGCATCCTCCCAATCATCCTCTTCAACTTCCGACTCAGACTCAGCTTCTTGAGGGTTCCCCATCTGTCTTATTAAAGCTTCAAAATCATTAGTGACTGAGCTTGCTCCAGAAAATGCTAATTCTGTCTCCTTGCCCAAACAATTGGGCCCTTCCTTGTCCTGAGTTTTCTCACTGGCACTCTCAATGAAGGGACAAGCTAAAAGCAGCTTTTCCCATGCACCATCATCAGGAGAGTCAGGAAATATCAATGGAGTATCCAAAGAGAATTTCTCATTCATAAGAACTGACATAAGATCGTTGTTCATTAAAACATCTCTTGTCCCATCAAAAGAAGGGCCAGATATTGGCGTTTTCCCTAAACCTGATGATGGGGATAATTCAGGGTTTGTTTTTCCATCAGTTGGAGGCTGATACTTCACTATTGTTCCCTCAGAAATCAATGATCCATTTTCTGCTCCCTGTTGTTCTAGCAAGTTACCCATTTTGGTCACGCGACAGTGATTTTCTTTTGGCTGGAGCAGCTGAACCAAGAATCCTGGGTTTTGCATTGCCATTACCAAGATTGACAACATCTGCTGCTGATTATTTTCCATTCCCTGAATACGCTCTCTCAGGAGGACCAACTTATTCTCCGAAGTTTCCTGGAGCTGTCTAAGTTTACCTAACTCCAGCGAAAGGGCATTCTTACCAATCTTCAAATTTTCAACTTCTTTCCAAAGCCTATCTTTCTTAATTTTATCAACTTCTTCAGTGGAATTACCCTGCTTCTGCAATGACATTTTCTGATCCACAACCTGAACATTCTTCCTCCTGCGTATATTCTTCAACAAATGCTTTTGACCTTTGACGAATCCATTATTTGCGAATTCCCAACGATCTGAATCAACTTTTCTGAAACCCTAGTAGAGATTTGGGACAAAGCCATTAATACAGAATAATAAAAGTTGAATAAAAGATCCAGAATCATCTTTATGCAGTTATTTATGTATGTAGGCAGTTAATAAGCTCTATCATCATATGTATTGCTTGTATTAACCTTGTTTAAAATACAACCACAAGTATAATTGTAACTAATCACAGCAGTTGCTCATCATACATAGAGGGCATCAACACCATGAGAAAAAAATCAGCACCCACCAGAATGCTTTTTGATTCTTTAGATATTGAAGTGGCAAATATTCTGTCGTTGCTCTTACCAAAATATATATATATATATATATATATATATTCTGTCGTTGCTGATTTTCATGTATCTCCATAAGACAGACACTACTTACCAAATGTTTGGTAAAATTCATGCAACATCACTATGTTTAATATCGATACAAGTACTACAATGACTACATGAGGACAGAAAGGTGTCAGCTGTCAGAGGCTTAAAAACCCAGGAGTGAAGTAGGGGCAATCTCTTTGACCCCCCCCCCCCCCCCCAAAAAAAAAAAAAGAGCAGGAGAAATCTTGACATAAAGCAATCAACAAAGAACATGTTGGAGGTCGTGTTCTTCAAGAACACAACTATAAAAGTAATAAGCAGTACAATGTAACCCTCCAAGAATGTTTGCAAGCCTGTAGGAAGCATATAGCGTCAAAAACAGAAAAGACGATCTAAATTAGACAAAAAAGAAGCTTCTTGATGAAGCTGATTAGTTTGTTGAAATATATAATAGAAAAGGAAAACAACTAAGTACCAATCTTGCTGGGACCTTTGGATTTGGATGGCACTCATCTTCAAGCTCAAAATCGCTATGAAGTGGCCCACAGCTAATTCTATGGTATTCACTACTTACAAGAACCAGCTACAGTCGGATTGGATATCTTTTTCTACGGAGTTTTGCATTCAAGAAAAGCAACCAGTCATAAGATTGATTCCTCTCTTATGCAGAAATTTTTGTTTTGTACTGAAGGGGTAGGACAACCCATTGTAGATCAAGACGAGGGTTCTTAATATCTAAATTACACCTTGATCTACCATCCACTTAGCTATGGAAGAGTTAAACAAATATCCAAGTCATAAAACTTATAGACCTTAGTTATATACATCTGATGATGCCTGCCGTACTATTCTGACATCATCACTTATTTCCATTGGACAAGAGTTAAAAAGTTGTCAGAGCACCAACATAGCAAAGATTATAGCAGAAAAACAAAGGCAACAATCTTCATGTTAAAAAGTTGTTAAGAGCACCAAAATAGCAAAGATTATAGCAGAAATACAGAGGCAACAATGTTCATGTTCCACAAGAATATTCAAGTCAATGAAGCCAGAGCAACCCGCATAGATAGGTGACTAGAGAAATGTGTTCTTCGCATACCTCAGCTTTTGCAAGATTGACATCAAAGAAGTTGACTATCAAAAGGGTAGTACAGCAGATCCAGACGACTCCTAACTCCATGGGTAAATCCAATTCGTCTATAAACTACTTTCTTAATGAAAGGAAAGTGAAAATAGTCATGGCTCATTCATAGGACCTCTCTAGTCCAGTTTACACACATATTTGAGGTATGATCTCATCAGCAAATACAGGGCCAAAGAAGGGTTTTCATCCACCATCAGTAGCATTATCTGTAAGAAGCTAGTGTCTATCTATTCCTCACAAGATATGCCACTCATAAGTCCAAGTTCTGTTTTTTCCTTTTTTGGATTAATCCCACACATGAGCACAACCAAGGTTGATCAACAAACTTTAGTTGAAGAAAAATCTTTCAAGTTACACAATTGAATTGTCCGTGAAAACTATAGCCATTCTCATTGTCAGCTCTAGGGAAACCACATCACAAATCCTCAACTGAGCCATTGTTGCTTTGCTGCTTCACGCATGAGTAAAGTAACCACGGACCTCATTTCCCATTGCAGCAACAAAACCACTTAAAAAGACGCACTTTCTAGGGTTTACACCGTGCAATGTCAGCTTCAACGAACCAACCATAAACCTACACCCAAAATTTCTGAGTCCCAAGCAGTGAACGCTGTCTACCGAATCACTTCAGCCAAAACAACCCGCCCCCAACATCGAAACCAATATCACAAAACGATTCCGCGATCAGCCGAAAACTCCACTTCCACATGAACACCAAGCACCAAAATGAAGCTACACAATCGACGAACAAAGAAAAAGCAAATGAAGGAGGTTAGGTCACCCGATGACGCACATATATGTTGAGCTGACGCATGAAGCTGGAGAAGTTGGAGTGCTTGAAGAACTGGGGGAGCAATTGGAGGGTGAATTGAGTGATGTCCCAGATGACGAAGCTGTCGCCGGCGGCTACCCAAGATATGATGGGGTCGGTCGCCTCGTCCTCGACCATCTCGTAGCACTTACTGAGGAACGGAGCGAGCGGAGCCGCCCCTCGGTCGCCGCTCGGCTTCACCATGTCGTCGCGTCGCTGTAGAATCGGAACCGCGGAGAGGTCGGGGAAGGGATTCAGAGAGGAAAGCGAAGCGACGCCATGGCCGAGTACTCGTCTCTCTCCACTCGCTTTTTCTCTTCTCTCTCTGCGTATCTATGGTTGATTGACGCCGAGATATTTTGGGACAATCCAATAAAGAGCAAGTCCGCCACGTGTGAACTTTGGTCTCCGACCCGACCTTCGGAGAACGTGAGGATGAATGTCCCAGCTGGACATTCGTATGTACGAAGTGGTGAGGAACTTGCGGAACTAAATTTTGAATTTTTTTTTTTATCTGCTCCCCATTTTTTGGTCTTTTTTCCCCTCTCTCTCTCTCTTAAGTTAATTAATGAGTTTACGGATGAGTAAGGTTCAACATGTACATATACGCTTCTTCACATAACCAATCAATTTGTATTTGATGCATGTAATTTACATAATCTTTTTATCATTATCATCACTAGAAAAATAATCTTTCTTTAAATGTATATATAGACGTAAGATAAGTACCGCGCATAACTATAATTCGTGAATGCGAATTAAACAACATCTCCCTGATTATGCATAATGTAATTTAAATGAAAGAATGGGCTCTTGCTGAATATACGTTCAACCATCAGAGATTTAACGAACTAAAAGGATTGGAATCACATTATTGTGCCCTGTTATTTTAATTGGTTGCTTCACAATATAGTCAAGTGAACAGAACTAGCATATGGGTTTATTTATAAACATATAATGTATATTTTTAATTATTATTTTGGGACCTCTAAGAAATAATTTGGTTCTTTATAATAAAGTATATGGTGCTTTCACCATTACACTAATCTATATTCTTCTTATTTTCTTGTTAACTTTCATTTTACTAAATTTTTATGAACTTTTACTTATATTGTTTATTTCTTCTTCTCCCTTTTGTCGCTTTTATTATTATTTTGAAATTTATTTTACTTTAATTTTCCAGCTTCATCACATAATTCTCTCTCATTTTTGTTAATCAAATACCGTCATAACCATAAGAGTCACATAACTTAAATTGCAATTACGATTTTTGACAATCGTAATTTATAAGTATTAAAATTTCCACTCATTTCTAAATAAAACAGATTTGCACTATTACTATCTTGCTTCAAACTTGTAATGACAAGAATTGTAATAATGTGGATGTGGGTGGACAATCTTATTTATTGATGACGACAGAGTATGACGTGGATAAAATTTGGATAACTATGATGCCGGTGTTGGAAGAATTTTATCCAAATTACATACAATGTCATCTGAGTGCCATTCAACTGGACTTGACCAAATGAAAGGACTCGAATAAAACATTTCTAAAAGTAGAAGACCTTAATTAGTCGAGTTAAAAGCATAGGAGGGGTGCTTAGCTCGCTCAGGCCAACAAAACCTACAAATCAAAGGATTTGAGCAAGCACTTTTCTTCTTAGGTCTTGATCGACTCATCTATGCCAGTTGAGCTCACCCATGCCCAATCATTTCACGACCTAATTCAATATTTTGCTAATTTCATGTGCAGACCTTAAGTAAGGTTACTAAAAATAGTGCTAAACCTCTTACAATTGAACCAATTCGGTTTTTAAAAACTGTTTTGGCCAATCAAGTGATAAAAATTTTACTTTTGTGTCAATTCAGTCAATCTGATCAATTTTGAACGGCCGACCTTGGTAGACGCGAACATGGATAATTTTTAATAATATATATTTTCAAAACTTTTTATTAAATTCTTTTATTTTTTTTCTTTCTATTTTCTTTTCTTTCCTTCTTCACAACTCATCGACCACTAAGCAAGGGTTGTGAAGCCCTCATAGGCCGCCCAAATCTGGGCAAGGGCTTGGAAGCTGTGAGTGAGGCTAACCTCACCTCGCCATCGCTAAGGGAGGCCGACGGGCAAGGTTGAGCCTCATGCACGACCCCATGGCCTTGCACTCACAGGACACTCAGGAAAAAAAAATAAGAAAAGGAAAAAAAAATGAAAATAAAAAGTTCAAAGAAACATAAAAAATATTATCATAAATTATTAATGTCAGTGTCGGCCGGTTAAAATTTGCGGAATGGACCGAACTGATACAAATACAAAAGTTTAGTATAAAAATGCTCAAGACTTATTGTCAAAAAATATTTAGAATTGAATTGACACAATTACTATTATTTTAGGGCAGTTTTGATGATTTTCCCCTTTTTTAACGCCCAATATCTGACCCTCCTCATTTACCAAAAAAAAAAATATCTGACCCTCCTCGCCTGTTGCCCAGGCCTAGTTCAGGTTGTCTAATTGTTTGGGCAGTGAAGATCCTTTAGCCCAATTTCACAGTTCGATGTGGTATTAGTGAGAAAAACTGGGCTTATGGTTTTTGACTTGGACTGATCCAATGCATTCCCGGTCCATCCTTTACAGTCCATTAAATCGATTCGAGTGCTTCAGCATCGGCAGAGGAGCAAATTAGACGGGGAAAAGTATAGCGAGGCGAATCAAGAAAGAGTTGATTACTGCCTTCGTTACGCACGACCCTTTCCAACAGCGAAAAACCTAGAGAAAATCATCGATGAAAGCAGTCGGGACATGGCGTGCGGTCCAGGCGGGGCGTTACGTTCTGCCTTTAAAGGAGAAGTCAATGCAGAAATTGTTCAGTTTCCTATAGGAACATGGACAGCCATGACTCCTCATTCAATGGAAGATGATTCCAAATTAATGACAAATTCCAAGTAACTGATTTGATGAGCATTGAAGGTGGTCGAAGGTGGGGGGGAGGAAGGTGTATTAGATTGAGTTATATATGGAGTTCAGCATTCCATTGATTCGAGGCAAACTTAGTTTCTTTTTCCACGGTATAAAATTCTAGCCCTGTTCGAGTGCTTCCCCGATTGCCCTGTTCCTCCAGCGATGGCTGAAACCGTCACCAAGACTCTCCTCCATAGCGAAGATCTCCAGCAGGTGTCAATTTTCCATTTACTTGTCTCTATAATCGCGTTTATTTGTGTCATACTGACAAATCTTTTGGGATGTCGGAACAAATACCATACAAAACACTGGACATTTCTTTTCATCTCTCAATAATTTTTCGAAAGAATATCTTGGTTTACCTCTTCGCTTAACGAAACGAATCAAGAATCTTATTTCGAATCTTGAACTTTTTCAAGGTTCAAGGGAAACAGACATTGACTATGTGGATGAATTTGTTTGTGATGTTCGCGGATATCTTTGTAGTTTCATTGGTTCATGGGGTTTGTGTGCTGTTTCATGGGCTTTTCAAACTATCGGATATCTATGTCAGTGACCCTCGAACGTGGAGAGAAAAAGCGCATGTATAAATGATAGATCATATATTCAATATTTCCCGTAATGTATGACGTTAGGACACGTTTGAGCATATCTTGAACTGTTATAACGTTTGTGCGACAGTACATCTTGGACACCAGCGTGTTCCCAAGGGAGCATGAGCTTCTCGGACAGCTCCGGACAGCTACGTTCAAGAAGTATGGCCACCTGTAAGTATCTCTATCCTAAAAGGAGATCATTATGCTGAGTCTAATATATGTATTGAAGTGAATTTCCGTCATCGAAAATGATATATTTCCTATAAATCTCATGTGGCTCTCAATGGATTTGATAATCCATATCCATTTCGGTACATAATTTTGTCTACTTCATTGGATGCGCCATGACTTGATGTGGAATCATCCAAGATGATCTCTTTTCACTCTTTTGCTGGGTCATAGCAAACTTCGCCAACACTTTAGACAGATTTTAGTGTGCGAAATCAATGAAGATTGTACAATTAGGTCATAGAACATGTGTGTGAAATGCGAACCTATTAGTCTACTCGACGGGTGAGATTGCGAAAACAACCATTAGAATAACATGATGTCTTCGGGATTTGTACAGATGTGAGCAGAGTGTCCCCGGCGATGAAGGAATGTTCTTATCGATGCTTCTGAAAATGATCAGCGCAAAGAGGACGTTGGAGATCGGTGTTTTCACGGGGTACTCTCTTCTAACTACTGCGTTAGCGTTGCCTGACGACGGCAAGGTATGTGCTAGTCCGCCGCTGCTTTGGGCGTACCTATTCCCTTTGATATCAAGACTCTTTTTATTTCTCGATCTTAACGATCGTGTTCGAATGAAATGATAAAATCATATTATATACAATCCATAAAGTAATAGAACTTGTTGCGAATCTTCTCTTGCTTGAGTTGGGACGATTTTGTTTCTCAATTTATGAGGAAGGATGGTGCAAAATCTTTCTGAAGGTGACAGCCATAGACCTGGACCGAGAAGCGTATGAAGTTGGATTGCCATTCATTGAAAAGGCCGGCGTGGCCCACAAGATCAACTTCATCCGATCAGACGCCCGCTCAGTTCTAGACCAGATGCTAAGTCTAAAGGTATTGACATTTACATAAAACGAACGCTCGAATTCATCGATTGTATTACTTTGATACTTTCCCGGGCCGGAAAACAGCTGACGCAGACAAATCGCCGAATCGATTCGCAGGCGTGCGAGCGAGGCCAAGCAGAGGAGTACGACTTTGTGTTCGTAGACGCCAAGAAGTCCGACTACCGCGGCTACCACGAGCGCGTGATGAGGCTCTTGAGGATTGGGGGCGTCGTCGCGTACGACAACACGTTGTGGTACGGCTCCGTCGCCAAGGGCCGAGAGGAGCTGCCTGAGTTCCTGAGGAGCCGAGCGATGGAGGACGTTGCCAGCTACTTCTACGACGGCCACGCTGCGATCGTGGAGTTCAACCGGTTCTTAGCATCCGACCCGCGAGTCGACATCTCTCAAGTCCCCATCGGAGATGGAGTCACCTTGTGTAGACGCCTGCAGTAGTGGCGATCCAACGCAATGGAAGCAAGCTAAGGTCAATCCAGGACTTGTTCAAGCTACCATCGATGCATTGGACCGATTTGTTATGAAGCGGAGACATTGGATTGTTATGAAATTAAGCAAGACAAAAACTATCTTCGAATGATTAGTTTGTCGGACTAGCGAAAGGACATTGAATTTTAATATGGCAGTCCGATTTTGTCTTTTAGATTTGCCCGCAAAGAGTGCGTTTCATGTGAGCCGTCGGGTTTCTTTCTTCCGTTTTCATCTAATGCTTTGTATCGAGTCCGACGGAGCAATTTACGCCGGGATCTCCATTACCACCCACACATCTTTGTACGTGAGGCCCAGGAGAAAAGGAAGAACAGTGGCGGGGTCATTTCACAGCCCAACTATTTGTTGGTTCGTCCTCCATTCCCACCCTCCATTTCTCCAATGGCCGTCGCAATCGTTTCTACACAGGACGGCGACCCACTAAATCGAAAGCCAATCATCATGGCGTCGGGCGATAAAGATTTTGAGGTTTCTCATCAACTCAGCACGCTGCTACCCGAAGACGCTGGGGAAAACACCCCCCCCCCCCCCCCCCCCCCCCAAAACCAATCATCGTCACCATCACCTCATCTCGACAGTTCTCAACACCTGTTCTGTTTGATAATTGAGCAATGGCGATTTCTCTCGCATTAGCCTCGACGGAGTCGCGCGCGGAATCTTTCTACCAATCCGCCCATGATGCGGGTGACTCAGAATCACACGCTCAGATGGCTCCCACAAGCAGCCCTACCTGTCATCCAGTGAATGGGAATCAAGGAGCTAGCACCAAAAGGGTTTCTAAACATGGCGTTGTTGGTGGCCACATGGAGTCCAACATGCAATCAAGGAAGGCACCATTTATGTGTCACTCGTTCTTCATTCTCGAGCTCGCAGTGCCTTTGGAGACGCGTCTCCACATAACAAATGCGCCTTCAAGTTTTGACTTGGTTGGTATCGCGATCATATCAAATCTCCATGTCATTCATGTACATTGAATTGGAGACCATTTACAGAATAAACCACTCGGAAGTAAGTGGATGGTTCGATCGTTCAGCTTGCTACTTACGAATTCAGTACGAGACCACTTGCACAAATTTGGGGAACGCAAGAGGCGTGCGCTATCGTTGTCCTTTGGCGCTTCCGATGGCCACCCGAGATTCGTTCGACATCTTGTGACTGATTTTCAAATGGCTTTTGTTATCGTCATCGTGAGTGGAAGAATGTCAAAGGCGCGACTACAGTAAGTCAGCGTAGCATTAGCGATTAAATACGCTGGACCGAATGTATAAAGAAGATGGGCATTTCCACGCGATCCATTGCTCATTCGTTGGGGAGTCATCATTATTCTCAAAAAACAAAAACCAAAGAAGAAAAAGATTTAGACACGAGGAATGTCACCGACCCAATTTCAAGATTCATGTGGATCGTGCCGATGAAGCCTCATAGAGATATCAAAGTGGACTGCATTGTTGTTGCACGCGTAATTTGTCCGTTTCGATAATACAATTCGTGCGTGGTTTTAGTCTCCATCGTCGCATTAAACTCATGTTTCGGACTTATTGCTTAATCGGAATCGGGATGTACGAGAACTAATTCGTAATTGTCTAATTAGTAAAAAAATTAGCAACTGACCAAAAGAAACTCGATATGAAAGCACGCGTCCATTACTTTGTCAACCATCTTGGTTATAAAATGCATATATATTTAGTCATGAACGAGATCACGAGAACGCGTAATTATGGGTGTGCAACCAGATTGGGTAAACTTGGTTCTCATACCACTCTACCCGATTAATGAGGTCGGGAACTGGTTTCCGTTGAAACCAGTTTGGAAACTAGTTCCCCAATTTGAACTGGTCCGAGAACCAGTTCCAAGGGATTATCCACACCAAAAACCGGTTTGTAAGCCAACCCAAAAGTTCAAAACTCTAATTTGTTCCCATATTTCTTTCTTTACCTCTCACACTCGCAGACTTCAGATCCAGCTCCCCGTCATGCCATTGCCAGATCCATATGTAATGTTAAAATTTTTACTTTACCTTATGATTTCGATTATGATAATTTGCCTTGTGAATCCTAAGTTTTTTGTTTAGTCAAAAAGTTTATTTACTTATTAAGTACAAGCGTTTGATGTTTCAATATGAATCATAAGAATTATTGTTATTTTCTCGCCTATTAATATAAAATTTGAAGTAGTATAGAATGGACGGTTACAAAATAGATTCAAATATATACAAGATTAACTCTAGAATGAGACCGGAAAAATAGGATGGATTGGGTATAAGATCGAACACAAATAGGGTTGATTACATAATTCCAAGAAAATGAAACCGATTATAACAGAGTCGGGTACATAATTAAGGTTTGAAACATACCCATCCTGAACCCGATCACCCCTTACATGCAACGCTTCGATAATTTTATTTTTTTGGTGCAATAATAAAGGGCAAACTCCATGGAAAACCCTTTGAATTCTTAAATTTTGGGATTGTACATTTTTCTTCCTAAAACTTCAAACGTTGTACAACTTTCAAGAGAAACTCTATGAAAATAATTGCCTCCATGAAACATTTTATAAGGATGAGGATTAAGATAAAGAGAATTTAAAGTTATAAATATTTAATGAGGGCCAATTTTCATTATGGATTGAAAAGTCTCTTGCGGCTCTTCTTTTCGACCATAAACGATCGAATCATCTATCACGATGTTACAAGATACAATTAATATAAAAATGCCATAAAAATGAAATGTCACAATATTTTCTTTTATGCATGTCAAAAAAATGAAAAAGAAAGATTAACTTTTATGTACTCCCGTTTGTTAACCTCTGGACATCATAAATATTGTTTTTTTCACGGACCATTTGAACCCACACGTGGGCAGTCGCATTGGTAATTGTTTTCACCTGTAACGCTGCGATCGTGAGTTCAAATCCTAGCATTACTATTACGATTTAAGTGGGGGGACCTAACGATGGGATACTAGGTCAATCTTCCTCGAAATTTGCGTCTAAATAGAGGCTTGCAACGAGGCCCGATGGTGCTACCGAGCACTAGAGGTTCGTGTGACTTCCCGAAAGGGAAGCTCCGGCGGTCCCTCGATCATAAAAAAAAAAAAAAGAACACCATTTGATAAATTATATGAATATTCATATAAACTTCACTGTTCTTGTTAGCACATGCGACCCACGTGACATTTAAAGGGCAAAAACATATTTTCATCTCATTTTCTAAGTAAATCTCTCTTTCACCCTTAACCGTTGTTAAAAAAATTATTAAAATAATTAAATATTAAACCGCGTCTTCATCGTTTTTGAAGCAGTTGGTAGTGGTCCAACACAATCTCTCATAGATAATGTGAGAACTATTAACTAAAGTACTAATAATCGAAAAATAAATGCCAATGATAACAGCAAAAATAGATATCCATCGTCATGTCATACAATATAAATTTGGTAATGTTTGATAAAGTGCAACTAGTTTAATAAAACTAAAGAAGATACATTCAACTTGACAAAAACATATATTCAAACTAAAATGATAAAAATTGTTAACCCATTATATATCTTTAAAGTGCTAGTTAATGTAAAATAGGTTGACTGACAAACATACTTAATATGCTTATAGAAACAATGATGTTATGAATTCATAAAGATTGACCGTCTAAAGTGGTTTTGTTTCTAAATTGTTCTTTACTTGGTCGATCTCTTTGTAACGATCAACTATCTATAATTCTATTGAGTGTCTCGCTTTCCCTAGCAAGACACGTTGCTATCCTAGTGACCACCAGCTATATATAGTTTTGATGGTCCAAGTGGTGCGTGACCCATCGAGAGACCACATCAACATCGGATGTGCTCAAGAGCTTATGTTAACGCGGGCCTGTCTCGCTCATGTCGGTCGTCTCGTCACTTCTCGTTATCATGTTATTATTTCATCCTTAAATCCATCTTGGTCCGAATTGTATCTCTCTCTCTCCCTCTCTCCCTAAGCACTTCCCTCCCAACAGCGCATCGGGTGCGCTCACGTCCGGATTAGATTATTCCCCTCCACATCCTCACCGTCCGTTCGTGCCCTAAAATTCCTTCCCCTTCAACGCTCTAGATCGCCGCCACATCTTTTTTTTTTTTTTTACTGGGTCCTACCACGAGTGAATTTCAATCCCATGTCGACCAACGGCAGAGAGTTGACTTTCACAAATCCATGGGTCGACCATAGAAAATTTCTCCTCTTTCTAGGGTTTTCATCTCTTTTTCCGTCGATGTGTCGTGGAAATACCAGCACCGGATTTTCGGAGATCGAATGGGAGAAAATGGGTTTAATTTTTATAATTATTTAATAATGTCGCCTAGATTTTGTTGAAACTTATGTCCATATTTTCATCGAGTTAAGCAAGGGAGAAACAATTAATAAAGCTGTGTACAAAACCAAAGACAACTATGGTCCCTCTTAGTGGGACAATCACCTATGATTTGTTATGTTAGCTGATAATTTGCATTGTAGGGCAGTTATGGATGTACCTTAATTTCCATGAAGTGTTTTTCCCTTTTTTTTTATGTTCTTATTTTCTAACCTTCTTTGTCTCGTCGATCATTTCAAACAAGGTCGGGGAAAGAAAATGCCACTTGCTTATCAATATTGATGCATCTTAGCTACCTATGCACTCTGGAAAGAATATAGAAATACTCTATTAGTTACATATTGTTGATCCAAAGTATGAAAACTTGAGGTTATGAATTTCAACGAAACATTTTAACTAGTCTCACCCGAATTAAATTTCATTAACTACAATGCCGTCATATTAGACATCGTTGTCGAAAATCTCTCGAGAAATAAATTGCACGCTGTTCAACGTGGATGGATCTAGAAAATTTGTCATAGAACTAAACATTAAATGGCTTTTGTTTGTCTATAATAACTTCATTTTCATAATTCTTGAATGTTCTTTTATCCTTTTCTCTTTTTTTTGGGGGGGGGGGGGGAATTAGAACGAACATATCAACTTCTGAAATAGTTGTAAAATTCTCAGAAATTTAATGGGGGCAAGAGTTGCTGTTAGGCCAAAGGACTTAAGCACTCCCCTATAAATTTCAGCATTTTCCCGAAAATTGACAAAATGAGGGGGGTCAACAGCCCCAACTACTTCCAAACTAAGATCATGCGCGATATGGGAATTAGTATACGTATATATGTATTTCTTCCTAGTTATGGCCGTACAGTATGCCGCGCCGCTACGTATGACGGTAGAGTTCACGAGGTTTCTGGAGGAGTTCTCGCGATGCGATCCCAAAGAGCCGTAGAGATTTTTTCTCAAGGAGATGTTTATTTTCTATCTGTGGATATTCCCATCCTACGCATGAGCCCCACTTCACATGATGTGTTTGGTTCAGAAACACCCACGTCGTCCTCTCGAAGCGGGGCTACCGTAGGTCGGGAAACACCCGATCCTTCCCCGACGCCGAGTGATCATCCCGAAAGAAAAGAGAAAGAGAGGGTGTTGGTGGGGGCGTGGCGAAGCCCTAGACGTCCGATGAAGACACAGAAACGCCCCAGGGAGCAGCGGCCGAAACCGCCACGATCCAACGGCTACGGAACGATTCCACCGTGGATTATTCCACCCCCCAAGAAAAAAAGAAGAATAAAAAAAGAATAAATCAATCAAGGAATTATTAGGGGAAAAAAAGGAAAGAGAGAGAAAGTGGGGGGAAGTCTTCCGAAGAGCCAATCGCAAAGCCCCGTTTCCCCAACCCACACTGACAAAAGACCAAACCTTATCCTTTCTCTCTCTTCCCGCGGGGAGGAAACGTGCTCATCTCTATCCATCCGATTAAACAATTCTCTCTCTCTCTCTCTCTCTCTCTCTCTCTCTACTATTTTTTGTTATCTTCATCGTTATTATAAAAATGGCTTTTGCGAGTATCGCAAGGCACGCTCCCATTAAACATTAAACACCCCGCTGCCGAGAAGAAAAATGTTTCCTTTTAGCACTTAGGAAAGCACGGACCGAGCCTATCTAAGTCAAGCATTATAATCACCGGAATTGTTTATCGGGTACTTATCTTGACCTCACACCGTAGACCTTTCGCTGTAGATGGATCGAAAAGAAAATACTGGAGAGTCAAATCATTCGTTCGGATCGCTCGAATGCTTAATTTAAATAACGGATCGTATGATTTTTTTATATACGAGGTTATTTTCGTGCTGTTTCGTGATCATCGGTGTTTTGAATGTCGAGTTGTTAAGTTCTCCGGATTAAATTTCTTTCCTTTTTTTTTTATGTTTTTGCAGCGCATTGATGGTTCTAATGGTATGTAGGAGCCAGGTTCGGTAATGGATATGAGAGTCGGTGGCACAGTGACATGGCTCCTCATGCGAGATACGATCGGAAATAGAAGGTGGGAGGAAATTGGGGAAATGGGAAGGAGGCGTCAAGCTCCACGTGGCGCGAGCCCACCACGCTTGCCCCCTCTCCTCGCTCTCTCTCTCTCTCTCTCCGCTCGCCACCCCCACCCCTACCCCTACCCCTCCCCCGTTCTTATCCACTTCGATCTCCCGCATTAAAAAAGAGGCCTTTGCCAGTGCGGGGGTCCCACCCGGCGGGTGACGTGGCGAGGGGTCAATGTGACGTCCAGCTGGGGGTTGTTTCTTCTGCGACTTTGCATCGCCCCCCGATATTTTGTTCCTGTCGGGGCGGTCTTCTTACTCCGGCGCTGTTGTTCCTTCTCCTCCTCCCTCCTCTTATTAATTTTTCCCTTTTCTCGGGCCAGCGCTTTATCTTCTTTAATTTTTGCTCTCCCCTGCTGCTGCTGCTGCTGCTGCTGCGTGCGGTAATTGTTCGTGGACACTCTCCGTGTCTTGCCACTATACAAGCCCACATCAGAAAATGCCTTCTTTTCTTGCAAGCTCCCGAAATTTCTGCACCATCGCTTCGCCTTTTATTTTTCTCCTTGATGTGATACTTCCAAGGTCACTTCGCTCTTTCTTCCGTCGCCGATAACCTCTCTCTCTCTCTCTCTCTCTCTCTCTGGATTTGTGACGGCTTTAGCCGTTTTGATCTGAATCTATTCTCTTTGCTTTTCTCTGTCTCTCTCTCGTTTGTCCATCGTCCAAATTTGGTTCATTTCCTGAAATCTTTGGCTAGATTCGCAGCTAGTTCAGCCTCTTTCCAATCTAGCGTTTTGACCCGGGTATTTTTTTCCCCCTTCCTTTTTCGTACTCACACGCGCACTGTTCTTCTCTGGACTTTCGGTTCTTTTTTATTGAACTAGTTTGCTTCAGATTTGTTCCTCGAACTGATGGGGTTGCTCTTGTTTGTGGGTATGTTTGAAGTCCAGTCTGTATTAGCTTAGAAGTTCTTGTTTTGATTTCTAGGGGAGTATTAGCAAGGTATGGTGTCTAGATCTTATTCGAACCTGCTGGAACTCGCCTCCGGCGAGTCTCCCTCGTTCAGCCGGATGAGCCGGCGGATCCCGCGCATCATGACGGTTGCGGGCATCATCTCGGACGTGGACGACGACAACCGGTCGGAGGGTTCGTGCTCCGACCCGTCGTCATCCTCGACCCATCGGGACCGGATTATCATCGTGGCCAATCAGCTGCCCATCCGAGCTCAGCGGAAATCGGATAGCAATGGTAAAGGTTGGATCTTTAATTGGGATGAGAACTCGCTGCTTCTCCAGTTGAAAGATGGTTTAGGTGATAATGACACTGAGTTTATCTATGTTGGTTGTCTTAAGGAAGATATCCACCCTAGCGAGCAGGATGAGGTCTCTCAAATATTACTTGAAACTTTTAGATGTGTCCCGACTTTTTTGCCCTCTGATTTATTCACTAGATATTATCATGGGTTCTGCAAGCAACAGCTGTGGCCATTGTTCCATTACATGTTGCCTTTGTCGCCTGACCTCGGTGGTCGGTTCAACCGGTCCTTGTGGCAGGCTTATGTCTCGGTCAATAAGATTTTTGCTGATAGGATCATGGAAGTGATTAATCCGGAGGATGATTTCGTTTGGGTACATGATTACCATTTGATGGTATTGCCGACTTTCTTGAGAAAGAGGTTCAATAGAGTGAAGCTTGGGTTCTTCCTTCATAGCCCGTTCCCCTCTTCTGAGATTTACAAGACCTTGCCGATCAGGGAGGAGCTTTTAAGGGCTCTCCTGAATTCTGATTTGATAGGCTTCCACACTTTCGACTACGCTCGCCATTTCCTGTCTTGTTGTAGTCGGATGCTCGGTCTTACCTATGAGTCGAAGAGGGGTTATATAAGCCTAGATTATTATGGTCGGACTGTTAGCATTAAAATTCTCCCGGTGGGGATACACATGGGACAATTGCAGTCGGTTTTAAGCCTTCCTGAGACTGAAGCTAAGGTGGCCGAACTTATTAAGCAGTTCTGCGGTCAGGGTAAGATAATGTTGCTCGGTGTAGATGACATGGATATCTTCAAAGGAATTAGCTTGAAACTGTTGGCCATGGAGCAACTCCTAGTTCAGCACCCGGAGTATCAGGGTAAAGTTGTTTTGGTGCAGATAGCTAATCCGGCTCGGGGCAAAGGGAAGGATGTCAAGGAAGTGCAAGCAGAAACCTATTCTACTGTGAAACGTATCAATGAAACTTTTGGCATTCAGGGTTATGAGCCTGTAGTGTTAATTGACCAGCCTCTTAAGTTTTACGAGAGAATTGCCTACTATGTTGTTGCCGAGTGTTGTTTGGTAACGGCTGTCAGGGACGGGATGAATCTCATTCCTTATGAGTATATAATCAGTCGCCAGGGAAACGAGAAACTGGATGAGGTCTTGGGTTTGAAACCTTCCACTCCTAAAAAGAGCATGCTGGTCGTCTCTGAATTCATAGGGTGTTCACCATCCTTGAGTGGAGCAATTCGGGTGAATCCCTGGAATATAGATGCTGTGGCTGATGCAATGGACTGTGCTTTGGAAATGCCGGAGGGGGAGAAGCAGCTCCGTCATGAAAAGCATTATAAGTATGTCAGCACGCATCATGTTGGATACTGGGCCCGCAGTTTCCTTCAGGATTTGGAGAGAACGTGTCGAGATCACTCACGCAGGAGGTGCTGGGGCATCGGGTTTGGGCTCAGTTTTAGAGTAGTAGCGCTGGATTTGAATTTCAGGAAGCTTGTCATGGAGCACATAGTGTCAGCTTACAAAAGGACCACAACGAGGGCTATACTTCTGGACTATGATGGTACTTTGATGCCTCAAGGTTCCATTGACAAGAAGCCGACTCAGAAATCAGTTGAGATCCTAAATAGTCTCTGCCGAGATAAGAACAACATGGTATTTATCGTCAGTGCCAGAACGAGGGAGACGCTAGCTGAGTGGTTCACTCCTTGCAGAAGATTAGGAATTGCTGCTGAACATGGTTACTTCTTGAGGTGAGGCTTACTTTTCTTTTGATTTCAGCTACCATTTTAGGTAAGTTGGTGTGAAAAATTTGAAAATGCCTGTTCAATATACTTGCTTTGCTTTTGAGACTGGTAAGCCTTTGTTTTAGCTTGTGCTTTTATTTGTTTTTTAGGATGAACCGAGATGCAGATTGGGAGACGTGTGTCCCGGTTGCAGACTGTAGCTGGAAACAGATTGCAGAACCAGTTATGAACCTTTACACTGAGACTACCGATGGCTCAACCATTGATAACAAAGAAACTGCGCTTGTTTGGTCCTATGAAGATGCAGATCCAGACTTTGGATCGTGCCAGGCTAAGGAACTTCTTGACCATCTTGAAAGTGTGCTTGCCAATGAACCAGTGACTGTGAAGAGCGGGCAAAACACAGTGGAGGTTAAACCACAGGTCTGTGTTGCATTCTTGTCTAGCTGTGCATTATTTATTTGCTGCAAGCATTGGTATGAGTACTTGTTTGGGGCATATTGTCTAGGCTGTCTCCATACCAGCATGGAAGGCTTTGCAGCTATCCAGAAGAGAGCCTTACTCTATGGGGGGGTGCTAATTCTTTACTAATAGAAAATCAAGTCAAGTCTATTCTTCTGCTTCTGCTTTGCAAATCTAATATGACTACTAAAGACCAGGTCTTCTGGGTCGAACTGGCATTGTAATTTGTTTATAGTTTGTGCTACTAGAAGCCTAGGCCATACTGTACTATACTTAACCAGAGAAAATCTAAGTTTGAATATACCTGCCAGAGAATAAATATAACCCGCCTTTATACATTATATGTTTGCGTTCCGTTGCAGTAACAAGGGGAGATGGTGTTTACTTAGATTAGTGTTGGCTTTGTCATGCTCTATCTTATGAATGTACTTCTTTACGTGCAGATCTGTGCATATTAATTTCTCTCTCTGTTTCCTCTATAGAAAGAGAGGTTGGTACATCTTTATATGTTCAAATCAGTATTGTTGCTTTCCCACTGTTGTTAAAGGAAGTGTTATCGTAAGTAAATGACAATCATATTGAAATGATTCTTTAAAATATGAAGTGAGTGGGGGTGGCGGTTGTTTATTCCCTTCAGTTACAGGCCTTTGATATTCCCAGTAATTTTCACTAGTAATGCTATTCTTATAGAAGCAAAGAAAGATTCAGAGAAGCCTCGTAATGTTGATATACCTGAAGTAAAATTCTGAATGCGCAGGGAGTGAGCAAAGGAATCGTCGCCAAGCGATTGTTGTCTGCCATGCAAGAGAGGGGAATGACGCCGGATTTTGTCCTGTGCATAGGCGATGACAGATCCGATGAGGACATGTTTGAGGTGATTACTAGTTCCGTGGCCAATTCGTCCATCGCTCCCAATGCAGAGGTGTTTGCGTGTACTGTTTGCCGTAAGCCGAGCAAGGCCAAGTACTATCTGGACGATACAGCGGAGATCGTCAGGCTGATGCAGGGTCTGGCTTCCGTCTCAGAGCTCTCGGAGCCTGCATGAGATCTTATTGGAAAGAGCGATCGTCCCTTCATTCGTTGGCAACTGTAGAACATGTTTTGCCCTTGCTGTTTACTGCTTTAACATGCCGGCTTTGGCTGGGTTTCGGTTTAGAATTAGATGTAAATATGGCCCTCTGCCATTTTTAAGCTGTTGAGCTTGATCCACACTTCCACTGCTTGAACTGATAATAATCTTCAGCGAATACAGTCTGTCCTCTTGCCTTGGATTTCTGTGCTTAAGAAGTATTAGGGAAATTTTTGTTCTTGAGCTTCCATTATTTCTTCCAATCCGTCCATTGAACCATATAGTGGTGTTCCTTACGTTCTAAGAGTTAATTACAAGTATCATCCTAAATTGCACTCCTCCGTATCGAAGGATCCTTCTCACTTTTCAACTAGCGAAATTATTGCGGTCAATTTTTGTAACGCATTTTAATTTACATCTCTTACGTGTACAACATAATGAATCAAATTGTCATCACCTCACTCCAAGGAACTTCTACGTCGACTCCTGTCACGTGATCAAGGTCAATCTAATTATAAATCTTTCCACGGATTGATTTTATCTTAAATATTTTCATGTTTTATTAATTAAGTTATTTAATCTTAAAAAATCACTTGTATGGACATTAGTCGTCTTATATGGTATTGTCGATATGGATGTGGGCATTCTTAATAAATTCTTTAAGTTCTTTTTTACTTTCTTCTTTACTTTATTTTTTCTTTTGAATCGAGAATCAGGATATGGAGATGCAAGGCTACAACACTCAAATTCTACGAGAGTCATGATGTGCTCGCTTGACCTAGATTTGTTGAGGGCATCGCGACCCTTAATAGATTCGAGCAAGGGACCGCGCGCACTCTCCCAGTGCTACCGACTCTTATTGACCTTCAATCCAACAAAAAATGGACTGAGGAAAAGGAGAGAAAAGACCAAAATAGTTCTTAAAAGAAATTAAAATTATTTAAAATATTTACGTCAATATTGACCATACCACTTATTCACGATTTTCCAACCTAAATTGATCTTACAAACACAATTAGTAAAATGTATAAATTTTTAAATTGATACACCTGAAATACCTATGACTGGATTGGCACGAATATCCAGACAAGTCCAACTCTCAATCAACACATCTCGATATCTCTAGCATGTGCTTTCGTCAACGACCATTATGCAGCCTCCAGTGATGGTCGCAGGGCTGGCTTGAGGACCAACAATCTTTCAATTTGTGGTTACAGCCTCCGTCGCAGGGCTCAGATTCGAGACAGAGCTCTGCGACTCCTTGGCCACGGCCCTCGCGATCGCCGCCGGCCTCAAATCTGCGGCTGCCCTCACTCTGACTCAAGCTCAAGTCGGGGTTCGACGACATGGATCTGGCAGCCATGGCCGAGGTTCATTAGAGATGCTCGAGCGGTGTGGCAGCCCGTGAGCTCTGAGTTTGATCTTTAACACGGTCGTGGCAATTGCGAGCTCGCATGGTGGCGATGCTGCCAGCTGCACTGTAAGCGGAGACAAGAACAGAAATATCGCATAGATGAGGGTGTAATTATCAGGCGCACATGAAGAGTAAACGAGTGATCTGAGCTTGCGAGATGTGAAGTATATATGTTTTGAAATAAGGGGAGGATATTTGATATCTGTAATTATTTTTAAGTCTCCATTTATTTAGCAATATATTGAAAACATATTTTTCTAAATAAGATCGCTTGCATTGTTTAAAATAATTAATTAATCAAATATGCTTCATTTGTTCGTGTGAGCTATATAAACGATTTATTTTTAAATTATTCATTTTCAGCAAAACTTTCACTAAAAACATTTTCTTCATTTTCCGGCATTTGGATCGCTTAAGAAAATAAATTGATGCAAAATGTTTTTATAGTCGACAAAAAAAAACTATGTTTATATTTAGAAGAATTATGAAACATTGATGTTTAAACCGAAAACTCTACATTTGAGTATGAGAACACCAAGACTCGTTCTAGGGTCCCTAGTACCCAGTGCTAGGGCTCGGTTCTATCAACACTAGGCCTGCAACCCTAGTGCTTGTGATTGAGTCCTCGAAGCTAGTGCCTAGGTCTATTGAGGTTGAGCCTATGGCCCCAATACCGGTGCTCAAGTCTCCAATGCCTAGGCTTGGGTCCCTCGAGGTTGAGCTAGGACCTTGGTACCCTTGCCCAGGTCTCCGGGCTTGAGACCATACTACCCGTATCCAAATCTCCTATGTTCCGAGTTCATTTAGGCTGAAGTTTAGGACCCTGTTCCCATGCTCAAGTCCGTTGAGGTTAGATCCAAGTCCTAGCTAGCAAGAGTCTTGAGCCCAACCTTAGTGAACTCAAGCCTAATAGCTGAGGACACAAGCCATGTTGTTAGGAACTTAGGCATGGGCACCAGCATCCTTGGGCTTGGTTGTTAGGGACCCAAGCCCGAGTATTAGGGACTTGGATCCTTGAGGTCTCACGCTTGGCCATTATGGACCAGAGCTTGGGTGTTGAGATTCTAAGATGGGTATTAGGCCTTGGGCCCAACCTCTATGGACCTAGGTTAGGACACCAAAAGGCTGGGTTCTCAGTTTAGACTTATGTGAACACATTATTAATGCTTGCACTCTTGCTTGGGACCAAGTGTCCTTAGACTAGCTCCCCGGTGCCCTAGTTGAGGTTCATCGAGACAAGACTCGTAATCCTAATGGTTGCGCTTGGTTCTTTAGCTACTCATATGCAAGTTACCAGCACTTGAGTATTGTATGTCTATTTAAGAAAGTTGAGTTAGTTTTTTTTTTTCCTTTCCAAACAACGGTCGTTATATATATTTATTTATTTCAGTAAAACACTAAAAAATAGTATCATATTCTTGGAATGACCTAAAATATACTTATCAAAAAATATTTTTCAGAAATATAACATTTGTTTGTGAAACAAACAAAACTTAAGTTAATTAGAGGTTTTACGTACGTTGGAGTTGGCATGCAAGTTGGAGCGGTAAGAACCGAACGTGGTCTTCATCTAAGGATAGTTACCCCAAGGCAATAGTTGATGGGCCCCTGTGGCCGAAGACGCGTGTATACTGCAAGGAGGGTTTCCTAGATTCAAATAGGCAGTTGAAATAGCAATGTATTCCAATTCCAAATGAAAATTCCCAGTAGAAATATCAACTCGGCCAGTCGCCTTATGGATCTGATATCTGGCCCAATCGAAGGGCCTAGGAAGAGACACAACTTGCGAAGATCAAATACATCTGTTCTCCATCAGCCTTTTGTTTGGCCCGATTTCTCTAATGGACCCTTGGTAGAGTTTGATGATTCCTGGTCAATCTTTCTACCGATTGGCAAAGCAAAGGGAGGAAAAATAGCGAGAGCAGCAAAAAGGGTTTTGCATAGGTAACGGAAGTAGTGAAATTGAGTTGAAAGCTCTATCTCTTCTGGGAAAAAAATATGAAATTAAGTTGTTGCACAACCGGCATGATCCGAATTCAATTTTAGATAGTTTGAGAGATTTGAGTAATGGCCTTGTTCCCGAATGATGATTTGAGTCATTGTTTATAGCAATGAACAACTAAATCTAATTTTAGAAACTTTTATGGACTCTGATGGGATTTAGATGTATCAATGAATGGAAGGTCAACTCGTGAAGCCCAGGTTTGTGGGATTCCACGGACATATAAGATGAGATCTACAGATTGTAATGAAGAAGAATAAGAATTGGTTTTACCGCAAAAACCTAGATTGAGAGTCGGGTTGTCCTAAAACATCTTCACCACATATGTGCCTAGTTCTTGTTCAGTATCATGCATGATGTATGCACAAATCAACGACTGTCGAAGATGATAGAACTTGTACAAATAATGATATTCTTAACGTGGAGAAAACTTTCTGAAAACCGCTTTAGATTGCTAGAATCATAGAGGTGCTTCTCTAATGAGGTCAAATTAATCGCATCGTATTCACAAACTTGCGTGATTTATCAAGATGAATCACATATCCTAAGCCGAATTTATGTGGTCCTATGCCACATATTCCTTAGTCAAAACCCTCTCAAATTTTCTAAACAAAATCACTGCGAATTAGCTTGAGGCACATGGCGATCAATTATTCATGCTAGGCGAGAATCTTGGAGCCCTAGGCCGAGGCTCTAGCATAGACTGCCAGCTTTAGTACAGATTAATCAAAATTCAAAGCAGTTAATCTAGTATTTATTTTTAATAAAGTGGTCATAGCCTTCGGTCCCCCGCCTTTAACCTAAATTAACAAATAAAGAATGGTTGTGGCCATAGAACCCTATGTCCATTCTGCCTATTAATTATGTGAAATTTCAGCATTTCTAGAATTCTTTTTTGATTCGTAGGAAGACACATCTAGGAGGCTAAGTCATCTTCAAATCCTTCTCTTTCTTATACAAAAATTCGTGTCTTCCACCGAAAGTTAAATATATCTTTTTCCCCTTCGTGAAAAGCAACATAACCTGGTAGCTTGCTTCATGCTCTGGTAGCATAAAAGCCGCCTGTTTCGCTTCCTTTGCCTAAGAATACGAGATTGTTCCTGTAGTGGGGATGCATGTAATGAAGCAACATATGGATACGTAGAGGATGAGTGGAGACATGAGATCGAGAAATTTGCCATGCACCATCCTTCTTGAGTGTTGACCAGGTTTTGCGTATCTCTTTGATTCATAGATATCTCATGCATTTGATCGAAAAACTAAAGCTTCGATAGGGTCCAAAACAAGATTACTACATGATAATGTGGAAAAAAGAACTTTTATCGTGGGCCTTGTTTATATGTGTGCCGGCGATGAAGACAATAAGTTTTTGCTCATTTGCTTTGCAATTTTTGTGAACAGTTTTCATTGAAAAATCTTATATCAAGGAAAACCCCACATCAAGAAAAGTTTCTCTAGGATACGAAATTCCAATTTCCCATGCCTCCGCAATTTTCGTCTTTTTTGTGCAAAATTGCACCTATATTTATATTTTCATAAAAACTGGCATTGAAAAAAAAATCTAACTGATAAGATTAACAAGAGACCAAAAGTGATTCCTCGCAGTCCCGAGGCACCCAACAACTTGCATGTTCCTAGAAAAACTTAATTCTTTTTAGGCATAGATCTTAGACAACTAGTAGGCATAATCTAGAAGGGAAAAAGTTTTGCCTACTATTATTCCCTATAAACTGAGTGATGTGATTTATTGGACATGCGACTTCATGTTAGATTAACCGGATCTTATGATTTAGATAACTTAGTTTAAAATAGAGCAAGTACCGACAATAATATTTATACGTAGATCCTACACTACATAAAATTTCATGTTTTTTCATATGCTCTTATTACAAAAAAATGATGGAAATGATTAGTCCACAATAGTTTACGACACTAACTATTATACCTTTAGACAATAGACAACAGTTGCCGGTGACGGTCATCGTGGGTAAACTTGATCGTGAGCTTGAGGCATATTAAATAAAAATTTTTGAGATTCAATTAATTTCAGGAAAAAGCTCATTTTTTTTCTCTCAAGGCGGTTCCATTGGTCAATATTTGTCATTACCACCTCGCTCTCCCTGTCGACCTTCTTCTTTTCATTACTTTTCTTATAATTTTCGTGTTTTTTCCTTGATTAATAATGCACATTTTGTTAGGAGTTGCTTTCCATCCGCGTCGTAATGGAAAAAAAAAAGAATGTGTCAGTATGCCAATCAACTTATTAATTTTGTTTCAACGACGAAAGGAACATATTGAAACGAATTTTACTTCTATAAGAAGACAATTGCATAAAAAGCTAGAGAACAACGTAAGAATTAAAAATCAAATAGGTCAGACCCTACTTGTTTATGTCGAATAAAATATATTTAGGACGACATATAGGTGAAGACGGCTGGAGTCACTGGTATTATGACCTTTCAGTAGGGCAACTAGGAAGCAGAAATGCATCTTTTTAGGGTGGATGGACTAATATTTTTTTTATTATAAAAAATCATGATTGCAAATAAAGCTTTTTTTTAAGCAAAGAAAATATAACGTAAATTAAGAGAATCCAAGAACTATCCACGAACCATTCATTTGTGTTGGGAAACAAAGTCGGTCGAAGCTGTCATAATTTAATGAAGTGAAATACACAATTTCTTGCTCTTGTTCTGCTCAAGAAAAGGAGTTATTCGTATAGTGAATCTTGAAGACCTAGATATATGCCTAGCCAGATAAGCGTTTTCCCGAGAAAATTACCGTTAGTAAAAAAAAAAATTATACCATCACTTCTTTAATGGAAACTATGATCTAAGATAATGAAAATGAACGTAATTGCTTTGGGAAACAAAGTCGGTCAAAGCTGTCTTAATTTAATGAAGTGAAATTCACAATTTCTTGCTCTTGTTCTGCTCAAGAAAAGGAATTATTCGTATAGTGAATCTTGAAGCCCTAAATATACCTTGCCAGATAAGCATTTTTCCAAAGAAAATTACCGTTAGTAAAAAAATAAAATTAGACCATCACTCTTTAATGGAAAACTATGATCTAAGATAATGAAAATGAACGTTATTGCTCAAAATAAAAATCTTGCACGTATGACCGCTTTCACCCTAATATTCATTTTTACACGAGGTAAATGTCCATGTGTGTCAGAACAAAGATCGATGGAGATCGAATGAACAACATTGAGTTGAAAACTAAGCAAAGAAATACAATTGATCATGTCATGATGAAGCCGATTGGTGTGGGTCTGAAATTAATCTGGCCAATGGTCGCTTTCATTAAATCAAGGTATAAGGTGGACGTTGACAATGACATTTGATTTTCTGTGTATAAAATAAAGCAACCACGACGGCAACTTGTGAATAATGCAGATTGTGCTCTCCTCTCTCTTATGATAACACAAAAAACATCTTCGATTTGCAAGGTCAATGCTTGTCACTCTCATTAAATCGGATTCATTTACATAGAGTCGGTCCACAAACCGCTAGATCAACGAAAGCGATGAATGCACCCAACAAGGCTGGCTGTAAAATTTTCCGAGGAAATTACGCAAGTTTAGTACTAATCATGAATACTTGCTATTATTTTCTTGAATTAATCATACGATATATTTGAAATTCCCAACTAGAATTATCAAAAAGAACAATTGTGCAAATTTTTTTTCAAATAGACGAATAACGTTGACGCCATATCTTACCCTAAATAGTGAACTGTTGTCAACAAAAAGACCCGTCTGCTTTTCTTTTTCCAATTTTGTTCTGTCGCTGCTTTTTAGGAGAAAAATGCCATTTTTTCTTAGAAGAAAGAGGGCTATAACTCTATAAGAGATAGTGGCCAAATTCGAGAAGTTGTGGTTCACTCCTAAAGACTGAATTTGGGTATCTTGACACACCATTCAATATTATTTAATCAGATATTAGTGAATATGTTTTCTCAAATAGGAGAGTACTAATTAATCCTACTTTCGATAATTGAAAAAAAAAACTCTTGGACGGTCCAAAATCCAAACTTATTTTCTGGATCTCTTATTTTCATCAATAAAGACCAGTAGTAATCAAAATAGGGTGCCATGCAGCAGCATGCGCCACCCCCCCCCCCCCCCCCCCCCGGGTCTTCTATAAAAGAGCCTCCCAATCAACCTTCGAGCTATTCCCTCTCAAACTAAAGCACACGCACGACACACGCACAGAGAGAGAGAGAGAGAGAGAGAGAGAGAGAGAGAGAGAGAGAGAGAGAGAGAGAGAGAGAGAGATGGCAAAGTTGGTATCTTATTCGTCACTTCCAACAAATGGAGGAAGTGGAAGTTTCAGCTATCTGAAGAACTCGTACTATCAGGTAATTATCTACGTTTCTTAGTAGAGTTAGATCAGTGATCAGACCATGAACTCTCTCTCTCTCGAAGAGACAATCTATTGCCGTAATTCCTGCATAAGATATAGAAGCACTTACAAATGTTTGGAATGACGTTGAATCTACATATTTGTGATCTTTTTGAAGAAATGTTTCTTTGTGTGACTATAAAAACTCTTACTCTTTTACTTACCTAGTTAGCAAGGACATGAAATATATCTATGTCTTTGACATACAGGTTTGGATGCAAAATCTCTCTCTCTCTCTCTCTCTCTCTCTCTCTCTCTCTCTCTCTCTCTCTCTCTCTCACACACACACACACACACACACACACACACACCCACCATGCCATTCTTAGAATTATACCGGTGCTCACTCAACTTTGAAACTGAATGTGTAACCACTTCTTTGAACGCTTAGCTATTAGAGACCATATAAACTTTTATCTGTCTCATATTTGAACATTAAAACAATAATGAGCTCTTTGCATAACATATATGTACATTTGTATATACCTATATGCTCTAGATACATGTATTGTGATGGATCCTATGAGTTACGGAGCAATATTTTTCATTGGACGATACTTTTCTCCATTCTTGATTGAACGAAACTTCCTCTAATGACTATTCTAATTGGTGGGTTACGAATCTCGACATTACCAATATATTTTTAGTTAAATTTGCATTGTGTTTAAGTCATAAATCTCGGGCTTAAACATCGATTCTCTTCGTATATTCCAAGTTTTTAGCAGGTTCTCATCTCCAAAAAAGAAAATGTAACATAGATTAACTCATCTAAATCTAATTAAAACAAGGGGTACATGGACCACACACGAGCAACAGCTAAAACCTAATCATGAAACCAGTAGTTGACAAATATAATGGGACCAGCGGGTCAAGCTCATCTGGAATCAGACCTGAGTTGGGTCTCCCCAATCGATTCGATGAAAAATGAAAGCCGCTTGTCATGGCATCAAATGAACCTTTTGCTGGTCAACTCCAGCCTCGTCGTGGCATGCAGCAGTACCTGTTCTTGCTTTTAACTCCACATGCGTGCAGGTCAGCATTGACTCGATAGATACTCTTAACTATTGCGTAATCAAATTGAGTGGACAATACTTTGCTCCATATTCAGCAAGAGCAAATTTCCTCCAAGCTTAGTTGATATTAAGATATATCTATACTCCATCGATGAGATATAAAGTTAGACAAAAATATAGCAAAATGTGACCATTAGAAAAAGAAAAGCAAGTATTTACGTGATACTATACTATGTGATTGATGTAGATCTATCTTGGCCAACGGATGCTCAACATTGAGCGTGGGAAAATTCAGTGAACACTGTGTTGGCGCCGGTGGTGGCGCCATATAATGTTGAGTAAGGTTGATTGACCACACTTAAATTTAAAAAACATTTGCACTTGCGTATTTTTTGAGTACATTAATTGGACCCTGTTATTTTTCTTTTTTTACTTGTTCAGACACCAATAGGCATTTCAAACAATAAATTGAACCCTATAAATGATAACAGAAAGCGACCTACCAATCGTAAACTCACTCAACTACTTAATGCTTAAAAAGAAATACGACAATCGAAAACTAAGGTTCTCAGTCCTTGAGTTTCATGTTTCTAATCTCTAACTTTCTTTTTTTGAATCCCTATTCTTGGACGTGCAATTTCAAAGATACTTTTGATAATCTAAAGATATTTTAGTACCAAGGTTTTGAATGTTGTCTAGTGCCATGCAAGAACTCTGACCTGAACATATTATGGCCACTTAGTTTCATGTAATTTTAGTTAACATCTTCTGACGTCTGACCTAATTTCCATTGATATTTTGGGTTTCATTGGGGTCTTCTATATAGGCTATAAAACTGTATACCTTGGGACTAAGTCGGTCAAAAGCCAAAAATGCTACCTATGTTTTGAGGTAGAAGAGGGTCATATCAATTTTTATTTTAGAATTCTTCTTTTATTTTCTTTTCTCTGGTGTTCACGCTTGATACTGGCAGCAACAATTGATTGACAAATCTGGGTGATATGGTTAATCCATTTCTGATTCGTCCCAACGTTTAGGGACTGGCCGTAAACGTTGTGAAGGACAAAATTGAAGAAGCGATAATCCACAAAATGGACGTAGAGAGACTCTCGTCGACGACGAGCAAAATCAATATTGCCGATCTGGGGTGCGCCGTTGGACCGAACACCTTCTCGTCCATGCAAAACATCCTCGACTGCATCGAGATGAAGTACCGAACCCAATGCCCCAGTTGCGAAACCCCCGAATTCTCCGTCTTCTTCAACGACCTCCCAGAGAACGACTTCAACACCCTCTTCTGCTCGCTCCCCAAGGAGAGGCGGTACTTCGCGGCCGGCGTTCCAGGGTCTTTCCATGGGAGGCTGTTCCCCGAGTCGTCCCTCCACTTCGTCCACTGCGCGGTCTCACTCCACTGGCTCTCTAGGGTTCCAGAGGAGCTCCTCCACGAGGGCTCCGCTGCATGGAACAAGGGGAGGGTCCACTACACAAGTGCGCCCAATGAGGTGGTGGGCGCATATCGAGCTCGGTTCGCAGCAGACATGGAGGATTTCTTGAGGGCGAGGGCAAAAGAGGTTGTGGGGGGAGGGTTGGTGGTGATCATCATGCCCGGCATTCCTCATGGAATGCCTCACGCCATGCTCCCAGCTGGGGTGATGTATGATCTTCTTGGGTTAGCCCTAATGGAGATGGCACACGAGGTGAACTTCAGACTCTCCTATCGCATCATAATGATTGAGATGTTTGTACACTTCTTATGTTCCTGCGTTGAGGCTAGTCGTTCTGATGCATCAGATGATGCAAACTTACAAGGTAGCTAATTAAAGAATAATCCGCAGGGAGTATTAACGGAGGGACAGGTGGACTCGTTCAACTTGCCCATATACGCAGCCTCGCCCCAGGAGATGCGGGAGATCGTGGAGAGCGACGGGAGCTTCAGCATTGAGGCCATGGACTTGGCCAACCCATCGCCGTGGCTGACCGGCCCGGTGAACATGCAAGAGTGGACCAACCACGTGAGAGCCGCCATGGAGCCGCTATTCGCCGCCCATTTTGGAGACCAAGCGATTGTGGACGATATATTCGATCGTCTGGTGAGGAAGCTCGTGGAGCGCTCTCAAGAGGTGGAATCCAGCTACAGGGAAAAGATTCAATTGTACGTCATCCTCAGGCGCGTTTGAAGTGCTCTTTTCTTGATCATGGGGTGTGGCCGGAAAACTTTTTAACCTCTGAGATGAGGGAAGCCCAGCGATTCAAGTTGATTTTCTTCATGCGCCAGCCATGTTTAACAATTAATTGATTTGACGCTTTGATGGCTTTTTATCTGAAAAAATTCATTCCGTAAAACAAAGTCGAAAAATCTGATTCTATGAGGAAATATTTGAGAAGCAAATTGCACGAAGATTATGATTTAGGAGACCCAAAGTGGGCATCATTCTTCTCATGTGGAAGAAACGAGATTGATTATCGAAAATCTGTCAACATAATTAGGTCAATTTGAATCATTATTTGTAGATATTTAAAATGCGATTCGACATTCCCTTAGAAAGATTAATTGGACAAACCCTTCATTTCTTTTTCTACGAGATGATATATTTTAGCACGATCATCTAACATTTCTGAAATACCCCTTCGAACGTGATGATGGAGGGTGATCGTACTTCTTACGAAACAGTGATAAGATAAGTCACTAATACATGGGTAAGAAGCATCATCCCGCGGCAAAATTCATGTCCCATTTCTTTTCATAGTCGAACTTGCGCCACGTGCTCACCAGACAACCAAAGCGTGGGGCTTTCTTCAGTACTGCTTGGACGACTTGTTCATGCGAATCAATTCAAAAGAAAACTCAATCTTGACTTAAAGTCCAAAAAAAGTTGAGTTTAAAGTGAAACCTTAACTCCGGTTGCTGAATCTTGAAATATTGACGTAAATGAGATTTTCTTGAACAATTCTAGGGATCCAAAGGCGGTCAACAGAGATCCTTTACGATCACTAACTGAAATAATTTGAGCATGGATGCATGCATGATCTTCATAATTGATTCGATCCGATTGAAGATATTATATCTTTTGTAGTCAAACTCAAGGCACAGTTTCTTACATAATCTAATGACAACTTGTGTAATTTTTTTTTCTAAAGAAAAGATACCAGCGAACTTAGAGAACAAGAGATTTGGTACAAATTTAAAACGACGTGGTCCACGCAATGCACACATGATTAGTCAGATGGGACTAATTGGTCCCGTCTCCAAATATTGTTACAACTTAGACATCTTGTGAATAATTTTTTACTCATAATTAATTGACTCAACCCAAGTAAAGGACGGTCAAGGTCCATACAATGGGCACATTGCTGTAATCGGTCCCCTCTTGAAATATCGTTAGAACTTAGACATCTTGTTATTAATTTGTCGCTCATAACTACCCTGAAATAATTTCAAGTAAAGGACAATTAAGGTCCATTCGATGTACAGATTGCTCATTAGATAGGACTAATCGGTCCCCTCCTCGACTATTGTTAGAACTTAGAGATCGTCTGAATGATTTGTCTCATATAGTTACCTGGGCACATCCCCAGTAAAGGACAATTGAGGATGATATGACCTAATTACTTAAAAGATTATTGTCGCCATCGGGACTTCTCAGAAAAATCATATAACCTTCAAACCGTACAATTGATATTTTTCAGTGCAATCTTCATTTCCTTGGCCATTTCCATGTCACGAATTGACAATCCTTATTATAATCTTATCCCTGACAAAAAATGAATTAGAAAAGTGGCGCATTATGATGATACACCCAAGCAAGGGTGGTCCACAATAGCTCGCAAGTTGCGTAGGAAATAGTTTAAATATATAGAGATAATTGTAGGGCATGAAAGAAATCTTCCTTCGACCCTTTATAGTTGTTGTCCACCTCTCAAAAGATTCTTTCCAAACCAAATTTTTCAAGAGCTTTGCCAGCGTAACAATCTCTAGTAGAACTCTATAAGAGTAAAGATATGTTGTGAGCGACAAATTCTTGAAAGAATGGACTGCATAAAAATTTATAATATTTTACTTTTTTTGACCCGCCATCAATCTCAAAGTGGATTAAGAACAGTAATCTATCATTTCTCTTTTTTTAATGATGAATTAATTAGATTAAGTGCCATCATGTCTACGTAATTCTTTTTCTAGCTATTTGTAATACATACATCCAAACTTCGATAGTATAACCAAATATATGCTTTTAACTTTGTAGGTATGGCCATTTTGACCTGATTAAGAGTTGCTAAGTGAAAACTGCAATGTGACAATTACGTGATTTCTTCTAGAGAAGGTTTGTTTACATTAAGCGCGATATATTTTTCAAGGATATTTTAACTAGTTTAGAACTTAATGGACACTTATTATATAATCAAATAAAGATAACGCTTAGTTTCCAAAAGATTAATCTATCTTGATTCTCATTGTATGCATAATTCAATATTTTAAAAACTAAAGCTTTCCCTTTGGAAAATTCTTAATAATCTTATCAGTGCTGAGAGCATCCCTTGAGATTACTTTTTCTGCATGGTTTCATGGACGCCATATTTTAGCTACAATAGTTTACTTGGATTATTTTCATTTATATAAGTTCCATTTTTGCACCTATCTACACACACACACACACACACACACACACACACACACACACACACACACACACACAGATGGGCAATAGAAACCCTAATGTGGATTCTCCCACAACAAATGGAGGAGATGGAAGGTACAGCTACAGAAAAAATTCCCAATTCCAGGTCTCTTCATCCTTTTCTTGTTCTTTTTTATGATTCTTCACTGATAACAACCTCCATTTGTTGCATGATAAGCACGACCTCTAGCACCATATTCAAAATTAGGGAAAGTGGTGAAAAAGAACCGGTCATTATGCTTCTGCACATCAGATAACACTGTATTCAAATACTTCGTATCTTAATTATGAGTTATAAATGGAGGAATAGAAATTGCTATAGTGACTAATATCTGTTGAGTCGATTCTCAGAGACTGGCCACCAACGTCTTGAGTGAAAAGCTTGATGCCGCCATAATGGAGAAATTCGACATAGCAAGTCTATCCTCTCCTTCCGATGCAATCCGACTCGCGGACCTGGGATGTGCCACCGGTCCCAACACGATCATAGCGATGCAAAACATCGTACAAATCATGCAAAGGAAGTTCAGATCTCAATGCCCTAATTCTCGAACCCTGCCCGAGTTCCACGTGTTCTTCAACGACAAGGTCTCGAATGACTTCAACACCCTCTTCGTGACCCTCCCCTCTGAAATACCCTACTTTGCAGCGAGTGTTCCCGGCTCTTTCCACACCAGATTGTTCCCCAACGCATCCCTTCACTTCGTGTACTCCTCCGTTGCGCTGCACTGGCTTTCCGAGGTCCCGGAGAAGGTGACAGACCGGGACTCAGCAGCATGGAACAAAGGTCGGGTTCACTACACTAGTGGCCCAGAAGAAGTGGTTGAGGCGTATGCAGAGCAGTTTGCCAAGGACATGGAGGACTTTTTGAGGACTAGGGCCGAGGAGGTAGTGAGCGGAGGAATGGTGGTGATTATCATGCCCGGAATTCCGCATGGTATGCCTCATCGGCAAGTTCCAAGCGGGCTTATGTATGATCTCATGGCTTCTAGTCTCAGGGACATGGTGAATGAAGTAAGTACCTCAGAGTGTCCTTTTTATGATGACCAAAACTCAAGGAAAAAGGGCCAGTGGAAGAGAAAATAGAAAACTATTCATCTCCATGCAAGAAAAATTCAATTATCATATACATTTTTTTTACCATTTTATCATGATTATTACGGATTCTCTTATGATATCTTGTACAGGAAGTTATGACGATTGAATATTACAAAATTGGTGGGTTTTTATCACCGAAGAAATTATTTTTTATCAATAGGCATCTTGGTAATATATTCAAAGTCTTTTGGGCGTGTTTTCCCATTGCTTCTTTTTACTTTGCTTGTCTTTGAAAAGTGCTCAATATTCCATTAAATTGGTCCTCCTCGGACAATTTTTTTCTTCATTTGCGCAATGACTAGATGCGCACGAGCATGGCATTAAGGACCTTTTTAGATCTGAATCTCCTAACCCTCAATAACTTTTCAAGCAATTAAAGGTAAACGGCCTTTGCTCTTTTACCAACATTTTACAGGGTCTAGTCAGTGAAGATGAAGTGGATTCCTTCAACTTGCCACTGTATGCACCCTCACCGGAAGAGATGACTCTGCTGGTGACCAAGAACGGCGATTTCACCATTGAAGCGATGGAGCTAACAAACCCGTCGCCCGACACGAAAGGCCCCATCAACGTCCGTGGATGGATGGTGCACGTGAGGGCAGCAATGGAAGGCATGCTTGCGAAGCAGTTCGACAAGGACAAAATCGATGAGCTGTTCGATCGTTTGGTTCGGATGCTGTCCGACGAGTGTTCTCGAGAACTTGAATCATGCTACAGAGAAGGCATTCAACTCTTCATCGTACTAAAACGCAGATGAAGCATCGATAACGACCGATGCATAGTTGCTTGTGCGCTTATATGTTGGTTGCCCGCTCTTTGTCGGATTGGAGTTGATTCCCCTACGCTTGTCGTTTGTTCCCCACTCAAGATTTGCTTGCGAAAGATGTTTGTCTTGCAGTAGAAGGTTGTGCTTTATTGCTCCTTTCTAGTTTTTGTCAATACAAGTCCTATTTTCTAGTTTTATTAATGAAAATCCCATTATTAATTGAGAAAACTGCTTAGTCAATATGTTGTGTTTATGGAAAAAATTACCAAAAAATTCATGAAAACTCAGCCGTAAGCCTTTTAATTACGTCAACTTAGCTCTAGATACATCACGTTTTAACAATTACATCCATTCGGTAAATTTTGACTAGAAATTGGTGTTGACGTGGAAAATTGTTGACAATAATAAATTTTCAAATTTTTTTATCTATTTCATTTTTTCTTATCTTATCTTTTCTTCATTACTTTTTTCTTACTGTGACCGATGAGGGTTGCTAGGCCTTCTCCAGCTATAGGCCAAGGTCATGGCTCTCACTCAAATCTAGGCAAGGCCAGCCTTGCCTTGGCCTCACCTAGATTTGGGTGAGGCTAGCCTTGCTCATAGCTACAATGGCCTCATCCATACGTGGGCGATGGCAGCGACCCTGGCTAGTACAATAAGTAAAAAGTAAAGGAAAATAAATATAAAATATAAAATTTCATAAAATGCTAAAACTTTTTTTAAAATTATTTGTGCTAGCGCCAGCCGTGCCACGTAAGAGGATCGACATCCAGGTCATTGATTCCCGGCCAATGGGTTCAATCGACAAAACATTAAAATGTTTAGAATTTAATCGGCACAATGAAAATGTTTAAGGTTAAATTGGTATAAGAGAAAAAGATGTAAGATTTTTTTTGGGATAATTTTCCTTGTGTTTACAAAGAAAGAACTTATGCCTTGTCGGTTCCCATGCAACGAGTCATTCCCGTGGAAAGCATTGCTGTGTATGGTAATTGATTGACAGATCTAGTTCTCTGCAACAAGATTAGCAAAGGAATATAATTTTTTGAAGACCTCGTAATAAGATTATGATCGTACCCAAACATCTCGTGGGCTGACTTACTAAAGTGGAGGAATCGACTATGACCTCTATTGCCGCTCCCAGGGTCCTCATCCTCAAATGCATAGACTTGTAGGACTCTATGAATATGAATTATAAGGTCAGAATGTTAGGAAAATTGAAGAGCTGGATGTCCCGATTATTCATGATCGAACAAAATTCATGTTTAATCAGAACTAAATGCGAAAATGTGAGGAAATCTTTATTAACTTACAGTTACTGATGAAATTTGATTTTGATAATTTGATTGGCGGAGTGTCAGTCATTCATAAAACGGATTATCTAGACAATTATACTCTTGATGGTGTATTTTTCTAAAAATTAGAGGGTTTGATTTATATAACCCCTATTAAACTCAAATTTGTACTCGCTCAAATATAACTTCTCTCATAAAAAAAAAGTTTTGCTTTTTGAGCGGTCATCACATAATACAATGCAGATAATAAATGTTAATCAATTAATATAAGTAATTTATAAATCCGAATGTGAAATTACATTATAGTTGTATAACATGATATGCAATAAAAACAGGCCACCACTGATGATGAAAGGCTAGCAGGTAATCAATCAATACCGAAGACTCAAATAACTTCATTAAAAAACAAAGAGTTAAGACTCTCAAATTTCACAAAAAACCTAAGTTAAGAGGAGCATGTCTAAACTATACCCTCCAACGATAGCTAAAAGAAGATGAAGGCAAGAACAGCTTCGAATATGCGGTGTTTTAAACTTTTCTTCGGAGGAAACTTTTGGTTTTGCAGTTAAATAGCTGAGCTCTTATTATAATTACCTGAGGCACTGGATTTCGACTTTTTGCAATTGGATTTTGACCCGGATGGCAATCCTGCCCATGTTTCGACTTTTGGAATTAGTCACCGTTGAAAAGTCCAAAAAGCACGCTGGAGTTGGGGTTGAATGCTGCGTCGTCTCACGTGCAAAAAGTCGAGTCTGGCTGCTTTATTGAAATATTAGGATTTTGAACCGAAGTGGAGGATCAAGACCAACGTAGATTGTGCACTGAATTTTCACTTCTGCTGATGCTCGCATCGATAAGTCCCTTGAAAATTCAGACCACCAACAAGGTTCACTTGATATAAGAAGGTCCTGAACCACAGAGAAATATGCCAGCTGAGTTCAAATTGTCCAGGATTTGAGGGGGGTCGAGAAGTTCACTCTGTGCGAGAGAGAGAGAGAGAGAGAGAGAGAGAGAGAGAGAGAGATGAGCGAGGTTGAAACCCAATCGCCGGCGACATACCCGATGAACAGCGGGGAGGGGGCTTACAGCTACAGCAAGAACTCGTACTTCCAGGTTTTGATTTTCGTGCATTTTAATGATTGTCGTCGCTAAGCCAATGTGCAAGTAAATAACGGATGTACCCGTACTGTGATAGGTCAGGACTTTGCCACTAATCCAACACTTACTATTTCTGTGTAACTCACTATCATACACAACTTGTCTCGTTAATATCCTGATAGATTCCAATTTTCATGTTGATTCCACGTTTTACAGTCTCCCGTTTTTTTTTTCCTCCTTCGAGAGATAGGGCTAATTCTACGTGTCTTACTGGATCTTTCCACTAGGGGATGAATTCTCATCCTCACGAATTTGAATAACATCCTACAGAGAGCGACCACGAATGTTCTGAAGGCCATGATCGAGGAGGCAATCATTGAGAAGCTCGACATAGAAGCTTATGTCTCCTCCAGTCCTGCCACAATCCGCCTTGCCGACTTCGGCTGCTCCGTCGGACCAAACACCTTCATTGCCATGCAAAACGCCGTACACGCTATCCAAAAGAATCTCACATCCAAAGGCCTCCTAAACAAGATGCCCGAATTCCAGGTTTTCTTCAACGATCATGCCGCCAATGACTTCAACACCCTCTTCAAGTCCCTCCCTCCAGAGAAACCCTACTATGCCGCGGGGGTTCCGGGGTCATTTCACGGGCGGTTGTTCCCGGAGTCTTCCCTCCATTTTGTGCACTCGCAGTACGCCCTCCAGTGGCTTTCGGGAATTCCGGATGCAATATCAAACATAAACTCTCCCGCGTGGAATAAGGGGAAAATTCACTGCACAAACGCTTCCGAGGAGGTGTGCAATGCATACGCAGTTAAGTTCAACGAGGACATGGAAGCGTTTCTGAAATCTAGAGCAGAAGAGATCGCCGTGGGAGGAATAGCAGTACTAACCATGCCTGGTAAACCGGATGATGTTCCATATTCTAAGATACCTGTTTGCGTAATGTATGATCTTATCGGATCGAGTCTCATGGACATGGCCAAAGAGGTAATGGTATCACAATATCTCCAACTCTTGTTTGACCTTTTTCTTAAATCTTTGATTAGACTAAAGAAGGAAAAAATAAGCCTATCTGGGATATGAAGTTCATTCAACTTAAGAAAATGTTTTATTCATATGCATATCTATAGACAACACGACGAATAATACCATCGAGGTAGTCTCGCATCGATCCAAAGACTGAAGCTCTACTCAAGTTTCTTCAAATAGGCAAAGAACTTATAACGTTCTTTGTTTCAATTATGTTCTCGTAATTCTTCTAATCCAGAGATTTCACGGCTTTCCTCTTATGTCACTAAAATTTTCTGCCATGATAGTCATCTATCAGAGATATCAACATTAGGCTGCATAGACTCTTGACTTCATTCAACCAATGGAAAGCCTCAAATTGGCGAGCTTCTAATTGCAGGGAATTATAAGTGAAGGGCAGGTGGATTGCTTCAACTTGCCACTGTATCCTGCATCGCCGGCGGAGATTGCACGGCTAGTAAAAATGGACGGTAGTTTCCACATAGAGAAGATGGAGTTACTCAACACCCAAGCGAGGTATGAAGGTGGAGTCAATGCACAGGAGATTGTGATACACCTACGAGCAGGCTTGGAAGGGATCATCAGCAAACACTTTGGAAGCAAAATTGTCGACGAACTCTTTCAACGTCTCGTGGAAAAGACTCGGGAGTCCAGCCACCTACTGGACGCCAGCTACAAGGAAGGGACTCTAATGTTCGTTGTTCTCAAACGCCATTGATGCATCCTTTGAAGATGACTCTACTTCCCTAAAATTTGAATAACTGAAGTAAAGTCACTTAGTCCCTAAATTACTTGGTCACATCTAGATTAAGCTATCTTTCGTGGTTATTTAAATGTCAGCATTTGCATTTCAATATCAATCACTTGTTGGAGCCAACGAGTGCCTTACGGAATGCTTGACAAGAGATTCAAACCCTATCCTGCTGCAGTCCTAGAGAGAAACTAAAGAATTGAACAATATCCATCTCAAGAAACCTGGTAAATAAGTCCAGAAGGGGGATAAAGAACTTTCATCTGAAAGAATATGGCGACATGCATTTTGTTTCACTGAATAGACTAGCACCGACATGGGATTGTTTGCCTGCGTAACACTGACGCCGAGATATTATATATATTCACACATAAAAGCAATTACAACAGCACCAAAATACATAAGAGGATGTCTGTGGAACTTACACGACAACTAATGCAAATAATGCCTTCACAAAGAAGACGTACATCTAAGATTTAATCAACCGCACCAGAGAATTTAACTCAGAATCTGCCGTCAAATGCTCATTTCTGCTAACCTCTCTCTAGAAGTTTTATCTCTTTTAATGTGAAGGAGCACGTCATAAACACACCATGGAAAACTTAAGAAATGATCTTCGTGAGCCTCCTCCTTGTAGCGGCCCCAGAATTCCGGGTGGTAGGTGACATGATACCAAGCTGATGCCTTTGCGTAGATATTAACACCGCCAGAAGCTGATCCTGACTCTGTACCATTGAACCATGACCTGGCTCCCTTTCTCAAGGACCTCACTGCAGAATTCATACCATCCAGGTCTCTTTTTTTATCAAAATATTTCGACTTCGTCAGGATATTCCCACTCAGCATTTCAGCCTCGGTTTCGATGCCATAATAATGCATCAAGCTCCTCAATTTGCAGTCATACTCAAGTTTGTACTGAAAGGCTTCATCGACATGGTTCTTAAAGCCTTCTTCTTCCATTCCACGATCGTAGGAGCTCAAAGCAACTTCCCTCGTGAAGGACTTTATAGAATTGGTATATGGTGCAATCCCCTTGACCGCTCTGTAAAGTTTCCCAATCACACGCTGAGACTCATAGGTGGCCTTATCAGACTTTTCCATGAAGTCTGGGTATTCTCTAACTCGCAGATGAAACGGAATTTTAGCAGGAACACCAGTTTTTGGGAAGTCAACTGCTACGGAAAATAACTCTGCAAGCTCAGTACATGATTTGCTGCACGCCTTCCTTGGCTCCTTATCTGCAAATGCTGTGTGAGAGTTTGCAATAACCCCCAAACTATCATTGGCCATGTAATCTGCGAAGTACTCCACGACCTCCTGGATGGTAAAACATTAATTTGGGATAGCATGAGTTTATTAGTTATCTGCCAAATAAGGCATATACCAGCAGAAGACACTAATAAAGAAGCTTCTCATGAAACTAATATAGAGATGTCGAATGAGAAGGACTCCGCAAGTAAAGTCTGAAGGGGCACGCTATGGGACTGAAGGGAACTTTCCTTAACAAGTTAAAGAACCATAAGGTTCACATGCTGAGCAACAAGAATTACACCATGCTAATAAAACAAACTAGATGCTCACATATCTGCTTTGTGACTAATATTGCCAAAAGAATTCCCCAATAAATTGAATTAAACGGTGCCACCCATATGATCAAGCTTCGAGTATCTAGTTCCTTCATAAACTATGAGGGGATCTAGTGATGTCTGATACCTGTGCATCTACTGGTTTCCTTGATAGACGATCTACATGGTTGCCCATAGAAACTGTCCATTCAAAAATACCAGAACATAGCCTATTCCTTGCTAAATTTTGTATTTCATGATTAAACATATATCTGAAGAACCAAAATATCGAGAACCGGAAGGGAAGAAACATGGAATGTCAATGCCAAAGATGACAACTTTCTGTACAAATTTCAAGAGTTCAATTTGCTAAAGTTTTGGTAAATTGAACATGTCCTCAGTCCACAAAAATTTTGGTCCCATTACAGCAATTATGGCAAATCTATCTGATAAATGGTAACGAAATTTTAACTCCAGTTTTCATCAAAATTGCTGTTAATATTTCTTGTCAGCAGAGTAAGATGTCCGGAAAACCACAAGTTACCGATGCAACTATTTTCTAAAAGCCACTGATCTCATTCACCAGCCTCGTATAAAGATGTTTTGCATATGAGCATATCACTTGAACAAACCATCAGTGTGGTCCTCTCAAACATAATGTTAAATGGGCAAGCATGCACACGCTTTCAGAGATAATAGGTGTGGCTGTTTGTTAGTGGCCAATGAATACCTCGATGGTGACATCATGATCAAGAGTTACAGTAGGCGCTGGGGTATAATCCATGGGTTGACACATATGAGTGGGAACCAGGTCACGATCCCAAGAAACAAAGTATAAGTCTCCGTCCAGATCACTTCCCGAACATTCATTTGGATGCGGCCTGGAGGTTAGCAGCAAAATATCAGAAAATGATGTAGATTATGCATAAATGCTATCTGGTATGGGGCAGGAACATGCATGAACAAACAGGGAAATTAAATCAAGATCTGTTCCGTGATTGCTCATGGTTTTTGAAATCTTACCATCTGAAATCAGAAAGAAAAAGTAAGAGAGTCCAGCGAGTCCTGATAAATCAATCTTTTTGGTAACACCATACCTCTCAAGAAAGATGTCAAGTTCTAGTTATAGCCAGATATGCAGTTGACCAACAAAGGGAAAAAATGGAGTTGACAGGTCATGTGATCATGATTTTATCTGCTTACATATGGTTGTCTAAGATGGACGAAGTGGGTTTGTTCGTATGATACCTTCTATTGCAGAAGCCCACATATTGTCTGTACAAATCCCCAGTTACATGAATGTTTCTATCTATACAGATTAATAAATGCATGACCAAACAAAGAAAATGCTAATATGTCTTTCAGTTCTATCCTTGATAGCTTTGACAGAATCTCTCTCATAAGAATTTCTGTATATTGTCAATGCCACCTTGGTATCTTTATGAACAAACCAGCGCACTCTCCATCTTTTTAAAAACCAATCACAATTACCCCCATAAACCCACAATGGTAAGGTTGGCCGAGGATTTTTTCTTCTTATTTTTTGGGCAAATGGTTGGTAGACACAGGAGGTTTGAAACAATAAAAAGTGGAAAAAAGAAACAGAGAAATGAGTCCAGACTTAACTGCCAAGAATGTTACTCAGTGGAAATGAGAAGAACTGACATGGTAAGAAAATGAGCACCAGTACTAAAAGGAAAAAATTCACCTCTCTCCTTTCTGAGGAAAAACAATGCAATCGACCATATGGTGCAGAGATGGAACATCAACCGCCTCTAAGACACGGACATCTCCAGGATGCAGGCAAGGGTTTTTTGCAACCACTAACATTCCCTGAAAGATACGGGTGTCGAGGGTTGACTCACTTCTGCTCGACTTTAGCATGGTTTCGCTTCCAATCTGCAAATTTCCAACACGAGAGATTTGTACAAACACCTGACCATATTCCAAAGTCCTTGTTTCGTCCAAACATCCCATCATCGATCTTCCATTTTGCACAAAGATCCTTGCTTTGTTACGCAAGTCGAGCAACTTCGACGCGCAGAATGTCCGAAGCATCATTGATAGAAAGGGTTCCACATCTGGCTTATAACCACAGGTAAGCATTTCAAGAAGAACCTTAGCATTCTCTCCTGGAGACATAAGCTCTAGTGCATGCCGCGCCACCAGAGGATCCGTTAAAATAGCGTCCAGTTGACGTAGTGCCTCCCTTTGCTTCCTTTCAAAAATGCGGTCCTCGACTCCAAGAGTAGATAAAAGAGTAATAATCTGGCGATTGAGAAAGCAAGGTTGATACCTGCTCCTTTCTAAAACATCTAGTTTTGTATTTGATGATTCATATTTGAGCATGCTGCCTCTTAATGATAATTTTTTTGATGATGTTGGATCCACTGCCACAACACCTTTGAACCCACCGTATCGAATCTGAAATGCAGATGGGGTTGAATTTGTAAGACCACATTTTCTAGCCACTTCCAGAGCAAATTGGTGAGATATTTTCCCAATACCATCAGAGAAATTATATGTAATTCCATCCTGTACGGTTTCCACATCTGAGATCATTTCAACTTCATCTTTCCTGACGTTAAGAGTTTCTTTCGATGAACTAAAGGACTGACCCAATCTGGCAGCATATTTTGCCACATTTCGTATCTTACGAAAATCCCCCATCCACTTCCTTATATCTGCTGCAGTAAGCCCTTCCCTGGAAGCAAACATCCAAACGGAACCATCCCGTAATTGACTTGATGAAAAGGCAAGAAACTCAAACCTTTTATCACCAATGACAATCCCATCTCTCAATGTAGCGACTATCCTCTTAGAAATTCCGCTTCGCCTCTCATCATTTGCAGAGTTGCGCAGAGACAAATTCGATGCATAAATTTGGCCAAGTTCCTCGTCAACGAAAGAAACACGGAGAAAATTATCGATATCTCCAGGATAGTTACGCAGCACCCGATTGGAAACATTCACTTCTGGACCACAGAAATACATCTTAGAAGGAGTTACCTGAACCCTACGCACATACACCAACCCATCATCTAAAGAAAGAGTGCCAGCTGTAGGTTTGTGGTCAGAACTCAGGTACCGCCAATACTGCTCCTCAAGCCAAGTTACAGGACGGTAACAGCATTCTTTTTGACGACCCAGTTTTTCCAAAGCATGTTCTATGCAAGCAACATTCATGTCCAATCTTCTCGGATCAACCAGCCGGAAAAATTTTAAATCCAGAACCGGCCAGGGTAGAAACCCATGCTGAACCAAGGAGCAGACCTTGAACAAGATTCCGTATGGCAAGTCAACTTCAGTAGGTGGAAGCACAACAGGCACAAGGTCTGAATGACAAGTATTAGGAGGGGCTCTTTTCAGGGTGAACTGCCTGCTCTGTCTTTTGTAGCAACCAAGATACTTATCAAAATCAGGAAGCTGATGAGAGTGCTGAAGTTCCAAACACAAGGAGGAAGATTGGCCAATACAGAAAGATGGGGTAAAATCAACTTCCCGGACCCATCGGTCATCAGGAGCTGCCATAAAATATTTGAGAGTGCTGCAATCTTTTTCATGGATCCGAGGGGCACCTAGTAACTGATTAAATAAGACCACAGAAAAGGGAAAAAAAAAAAAGGAATCAGTAGTGTCCAGCTCGACGGGCATATAAAACCTCTGTTCTATTTCAGAGGACAATTGCTGCTCTATCAATAATATGGGAATTGGGGAAGATTCACAAATCAACATCATAGAAAGAGTATCATTCTCAAAGAAGTAAAAGGGCAGGTATTTTATATATTGTGATTCACTACCACCTGCACTGTTTAGTACCTCCTAATGTAAATGATTCATCAACATATCCACTACCAACAAGAACATAGAAATTTGATGTTATGGCTTAAAATCATCATTAAGTTGAAGCATCAAACCTGAATGACTAGATACTTCAGAGTTCGACCTCGTGGTTGGTGCAGCTGAGTCTGCCAAATATTCTCATAGGACAGCTCAAGCATGTAGTCCACAAAATTATAGGTTAAAAAGAAGAACAGTGTTCTCATGCCAAATCCAAATTTTACAGAGGCATTTTGGCTTCCCCACAAGGCAGTGAACATACCCTCAGACGTCTGACATCCAAAATGCAAAGTTACATTATCCAGGCAATGCTGAAAGACCCTGGGATTTGGAACAATATCAGATTTTCGTTCCGAAGCCTTTATATATGAATCACCATACCAGAGAAGCTTCTTATCAGCAACAGAAATAATACATTCGCCATCACATTTAGCAGTGAATTGAACATGTGCACGTGTTCTTCGCTCCCCAACTCTTGGTTTCAGAACTTCCACTGCATAAACAGTCATTTTGCCAAGATATTCTTCCAGAAGATCCTTGACTTCTTCTGCAGTAATGTCCGAGTAGAACCCGTACAGCTGAATAGTCCTACCCATGCTATCTCAAAGACTCTAACTGCAATTGAAAAACAGAAAAAGAAGAATGAAGTTAATTAGAAGGCATACATCGATACTGCCTCGGCACAATGCTCACAAAGATGACAGATTGGTTTACATAACCAAAAGCTAAAAGAGTCCAACTACGCAATGTCAAGTCTTACCTCTTTGACTTGCGGGTACATCTCGGCACATTTTGGAGAACAAAAACTAGAAATGGTCAAAAGTGCCTATTCATAACTCATCAACTAGTAACCACCTCATAACTATGCGGAATCCGACAGCCGCCAAGTCCTATATATGATTGCACGACTAAATTAAGCTCTCGCGAGGACAAGAAAGTCACATTCTCGAGATCACTGAGCGAAGTACAACAGCACGAGCATGTCGATCCGCCTCCTCCTAACGAGTTCATCGATTCATGTTCGAAACAAATGAAAAATTGTATTCTTAATATGACACTGTTTATTTCAAATGAAGCGCAGAGTCAAAGCACATGTCCTCCGATTCACCATTAGCATCTAGCTCCGCCTCTCCCTCACCGGAAGGACTCGGATTACGCCCACGGTGGCCACGCATCTCCGACCGAATCAAGAAACCTAAGAGCGTCTTCCCGAGCAGGACAGCCGGAAGAGGCTTTTGAAACATCTCCGATTGAATGGAGTAAGAAAACCTCGCTCGAGAAGGCCAGAAAATGATGATCGCGGGGATGAACAATCTCAGAGCTCAGAATCCAAGTTAAACAGAGCGAGTGTCGCGATCATAGAAATCGTTTTCTTACATGGAACCGGCATTCGCAGCCGACGCACCGGACGCTGCCGGCGCGGCCTGAAGCAGAAGGTGCGTGGGTCGCGCCGCCGGACGAAGCAGGCCATCTCCGGATGCTCCATTTTGGCAAAAGCCATGACAGAAGGAGGAGAGAGAAAGAGAGAGAGAGAGACTTCAGGCTCTCCAGTGCCGCAATGTGAGCTTGACCACTGTCAAAGGCGGAGTTGGCATATCAAAGAATGACGTTAAGCAGCGTGGCTGGTGGTCGCTCGGAGCCATCATAGCCGCGTGATCTCACGCGCCTCCGTGAATTTCATTTCTATGTTTTTACAGTTTACAGAGTATTGATGCTAGTATTTTTTTTTTTCACCGTTAATAGTCAAGATCTTAAAATTTTCGACCAAAAAGAAAAATCTTAAAGTTGAAAGAGAGTAATGCTAGATTTAATGGTGGTATATTAACTTTAGTACGTTAATGTTGACGTGATCGTGACATGTCTCTCGGTGGACATTGAGTCAACAAATAAATGAAACAAAAAAAAAATCATAGAAATGAATTTTAAGAAAGAAACGAATTCACAGGAAAGAAAGAATTGCCTTTCTTATTTTGTCGCAAATTCAAATGTTTTGAATTCGCTGGAACGAAAAAGTTATTTCTCAATCCCAACGCGCAAAAATCACGAAATAATCATAAGTTAAAAACAACATTGGAAATTACAAATGCTTAAATCAACAAACAAACATCCAAAAGTCAAAACCTTCACAGGATAATTACCTCTTGAAGATGTATCGAAATAAAATCACGCCGTGTTGATGAAATCGATGTGAATTATTTTACGTTGGCTGAAATGTAATATGGAAAATGAGAGGCGAAAACCAAGTGTATTTAGAAAAATAAAATAAAATCTCGGAGGAATATATGAAGAAGAGATTGAGAATGCTTTACTTTTTGGTTCCGGTTGATCGTCGAATCCAAGACCGCGTTGAACGGAGATCGGTTTCTAACCTATCCTTCCCCATCTTATCATAATTATTTTATGTACTATGTGGTCTTGTGGAGTGATTGTTTGTGTGACCATCATGTCCACAATATTAACTAAACCAGGTTTGCTGCAACTAAAGTATAATGGACCTATCCAGAATTAAAGACTTGGGTGTATAAAGCAGGCAATCTCCCTGCCATAGAACTTCGGACCACGACATCCTTACATGGTTGCTGGAAAAACAAAAGGTAACACAGAAACAAGAGGGGTACGAGAGAATTCGCTTTTGTGCAGTCATGCAACGTGCAGAAACTCATTCGGGGTTCATGATGATGGACCGAGCATAACAAGATCATGCGCCTCCCGAACGTCGGATCACTGACCCATCACAGAACTCGAGCACGTTCGAGAAAAGAAATGTAGCCCAAATGAGAAGAGACAGAGATGATCCCATGACGTGGGAATGAGTGCATGAAGGGGAAAGAGCGGGAATGGGGACTCACCAGGAGGAGGGAGAACAGACAGAGATGCGCCAAGATGCTGTGAGTGTTGCAGAGTGTGAGCGTCGCGTGGAGGCACGAGAAGTGGAGACCTATTTAGTATTTATCGCTGAGAGAGAGAGCAGTGACCACAGAAGAGGGGTTTGTCTGTTGACTCCGGTCAAGCATCCCACCTTCAGAAGTTTCCCTCTCTTTTCCCTGATAAAGATCCCACCTTCAGCAGTTCTCTCTCTCTCTCTCTCTTTCTTCCTGATAAGAGCCCACCTTAAGAAGTCTCTCTCTCTCTCTCTCTCTCTCTCTCTCTCTCTCTCTCTCTCTCTCTTCCCATGGGCTGCGATTCAGTCCATCGCAGGAATTTCCAGTCCTGCTGTGTCCACTTTTATGTACGTATACTGTGTCCCGGGAAAAACATGTATGAGAACGAGATGATTCTGAAGACGACAAGATGATCAAAATGCCCATACATTCAAACCTACAACAGATTCTGAATGCGCTCCAACATATGCAGACGATGGCAATCACTTGTTGATGTGGGGCAAACTTGTTTGGCGACTTTGTTAACATCTTGAAATCGTTTAATATAGATCTCAATTTTTATTAATTAGGCTATTACAGAACGAAGATAATGTGAATCGAGTGATTATCAAATCATCATATAATGTATTTTACGTATCTTACTGCATTTTATATGCTCTCTTCCTCATTTTATTGAAGTACAAAGGTTTGCGCTTCAACTGCTTCTATACCTCAATCTCCACCATCCACACTGTGTGTGGCTCCCAAAACAAAGCTAAAAAGGTCAGTTCAACCAAATCACCCTCTCTAAGCCCCTCCGAGGATCGCCATTCGCAGGCTTTTCCATGTGGTCAAGATCTCCGAAAGATGCAGCATTTTCATAGGAGCACCTGATCAGAGCAATGAAGAACATGGCTGGAAAAGATGCCCTTTTAGCTTCCTCATGGTGGGGAAGCTAAACCAAAAGGAGAGGGGAATGATTAGTATGACCCGCATGGTTTGGGTACACTCTCATTTCTATCTTCTTTTTTTAATTTGGGCATTGCTTGGTTTATTAATTAGGAGTAACTGAAGAAGGCAACTACCTCATCCCGTGAAAAGAAAGCTGATGTCCTTTTCCCTTAAGTCTTCTTCTCGTCAGTATAATAATTCATTCCGATCTATTCATTTTAGCTTCTCTTGGTAGAAACTTCCAGAAACAACATTGCTCCATAAATGGGGTCCAGCCAAACTATTCCGTGGCCGCCCCAATTCAAGACGTGGGAATTTTCATCACTTGATAAAGATCAGAATGATCAACCGGGGGCCTAATGCTTTCGCAGGATGGAGTCAAGCTAGACAAACAACCCCCCAATCACGCCATGTGACTAATTTGAAGCTAGGCTCCTCCTCAACATGCTGGATCGGGGAACGGGACCAGGAAACAACATTCTCATATGCCAAATTATTAGCTAGAAGCAAATGATTGTATCCCAACCAAACTTGAGATGTAAATGAACAGTGTGCGTGAGAAGAGATGATTTGTACAATATTAAAGTATAAAAAGAGGTAATTCTTGTCGGGATTCAAATGGATCATGCGTGAAGAAATGATTCGTACATGTTAAAGTATAAAAAGACAATTTATGTCACTCTAATTATCGATGTCCATCTGAATTCGACGAACGTCGTTGGATGCATGTTCAGTTTAAATCCTTTGAACATTTGATTTTCAGCTAGCTTCGTCGAGTAGGCCTAGATTGGTCGATCATGAGGCACTCCTTCTCGGACACGACATATTATTGAGGTTTGCTTTTTCGTGACACGACCTGAACGGGACACAATCAATCCCCTTGACAATGTGCTTGAAGAAGATATCGCCGAATGCATCTTTTCCTCCTTTTTTAACCGATTCTCTTTTCCCTCTCTTTTTCATCTTAACTTTCTTCATTGCTAAGTGCCGGTCCTTGGAACACAAGCACTCCATACTTAAAAAGCAAGTATCACAAATTAACTTCATAGACAATAACGATAATCTGCTTAGTTAGCTGTGAATTTTGAAGGAAAAAATTAAGTAAATTCCTATACTAAGGCAAGGGCTAGGATTCGAGGTTTCTCGTTGATCTCGAATCATTTGCTCTATTGACTCATCTTGATGTTCGGCTTGCTAACGTGCTTGGCCTGCTCCGTGAACTATGTTGATTTTGAAAGCACGCACATACTCCCTAAACAAATTGTCTGGTTTTTTTGCATAGTACTAAGCGTAGAAATATATAATTGGGGAAACAAATAAGCGCCTGAAAAGGTTTGAACTCATGACTTTCTGCTCTGATACCATGTAAAATTTTGTAACCACATGCGATTAAATCAGAAATTTCTCATATCTTTCTCCTCACATATTTCGTAATATTGACTGAATTTTCTATCAAAAAAATCTACAAAATTGATGCACATATTCCCCCAAAGATTATTTTCGATTATTCAAAATTTAAGTATCAACTGATTTAGAAAACCCCTATTAAACTCAAGTTTGTACTCATTCGAATATAACTTCTCTCATAAAAAAAAGTTATACTTTTTGAGCGGTCATCACATAATGCAATGTAGATAATAAATGTTAATGAATTAATGTAAGTAATTTATAAATCCGAATGTGAGACTACGTTATAGTTGTATAACGTGGTATGGAAAGACAGGCCACCACTAATAATGAAAGGCTAGCGGGTAATCAATCAATACCAAAGACTCAAATAAATTCAAAAAAAGAAGAAGAGTTAGAAGCTCAAATTTCACAAATAACCTAAGTTAAGAGGCGCATGTCTAAACTATACCCTCCAACGATAGCTAGAAGAAGATGAAGGCAAGAAACGCTTCGAATATGCGGTGTTTTAACTTTCTTCAGAGGAACCTTTTGGGTTTGGCAGTTAAATAACTGAGCTCTGATTATAATTACCTGAGGCACTGGATATTCGACTTTTTGCAACAGGTGCACCTATGGAAATCCTGCCTATGTTTCGACTTTTGGAATTAGTCACTCGTTGATAAGTCCAAGAAGCACGCTGGAGTCGGGGTTGAATGCTGCGTCGTCTCATGTGCAAAAAGTCGACTCTGGCTGCTTTATCGAAACATTAGGATTTTGAATTAAAGTGGAGGATCAAGACCAACGTTGGTTGTGCACTGAATTTTCACTTCTGCTGATGATCGCTTCGACAAGTCCCTTGAAAATTCGGACCACCAACAAGGTTCACTTGATATAAAAAAGGTCCTGAACAACTGAGCAAAATGCCAGCTGAGTTCAAATTGTGCAGGATTTGAGGGGCGTCGAGAAGTTCACTGTGTGTGTGCGCGCGTGTGTGTGTGTGAGAGAGAGAGAGAGGGATGAGCGAGATTGAAACCAATCGCCGGCGACATACCCGATGAACAGCGGGGAGGGGGCTTACAGCTACAGCAAGAACTCGTACTTCCAGGTTTTGGTTTTCGTGCATTTTAATGATTATCATCTTACTAGACCTTTCCACAGAGGATGAATTCTCATCCTCACGAATTTGAATAATGTCCTACAAAGAGAGCGATCACGAATGTTCTGAAGGCCATGATCGACGAGGCAATCATTGAGAAGCTCCACGTAGAAGCTTATGTCTCCACCAGTCCTGCCACAATCCGCCGTGCCAACCTCGGCTGCTCCGTTGGACCAAACACCTTCATTGCCATGCAAGACGCCATACACGCCATCCAAAAGAATCTCACATCCAAAGGCCTCATGCCCGAATTCCAGGTTTTCTTCAACGATCATGCCGCCAATGACTTCAACACCCTCTTCAAGTCCCTCCCTCCAGAGAAACCCTACTATGCCGCGGGGGTTCCGGGTTCATTTCCCGGGCGGCTGTTCCCGGAGTCTTCCCTCCATTTTGTGCACTAACAGTACGCCCTGCAGTGGCTTTCGGGAATTCCGGATGCAATACCAAACATAAACTCTCCCGCGTGGAATAAGGGGAAAATTCACTGCACAAACGCTTCCGAGGAGGTGTGCAATGCATTCGCAGGTAAGTTCAACGAGGACATAGAAGCGTTTCTGAAATCTAGAGCAGAAGAGATCGCCGTGGGAGGAATAGCAGTACTAACCATGCCTGGTAAACCGGATGATGTTCCATATTCTAAGATACCTGTTTGCGTAATGTATGATCTTATCGAATCGAGTCTCATGGACATGACCAAAGAGGTAATGGTATCACAATATCTCCAACTTTTGTTTGACCTTTTTCTTAAATCTTTGATTAGACTAAAGAAGGAAAAAATAAGCTTATCTGGGATATGAAGTTTATGCAACTTAAGAAAATGTTTAATTCATATGCATATCTATAGACAACACGACAAATAATACCATCGAGGTAGTCTCGCATCCAAAGACTGAAGCTCTACTCAAGTTTCTTCAAATAGGCAAATCTGCTATAACGTTCTTTGTTTCAATAATGTTCTCGTAATTCTTCTAATCCAGAGATTTCACGGCTTTCCTCTCTATAGAAGCTCTCTATAGAATTGAACAATATCCATCTCAAGAAACCTGGTAAATAAGTCTAGAAGGGGGATAAAGAACTTTCATCTGAAAGAATATGGCGACGTGCATTTTGTTTCACTGAATAGACTAGCACCGACATGGGATTGTTTGCCTGCTTAACACTGACACCGAGATAAAAAGTAGTTGCTTATATATATTCACACATAAAAGAAATTACAACAGTACCAAAATAGTTACGGATTGACATATGCCATAAGAGTATGTCCGGGGGGAACTTACACGACAACTAATGCAAATCATGTGTCTTCACAAAGAAGACGTACATCTGAGATATAATTGAACACTTCCGAGAATTTAACTCAGAATCTGCAGTCAAATGCTGATTTCTGCTAATTTCTCCATAGAAGCTGTGTCTCTTTTAATGTGAAGGAGCTTGTCATAAACACACCATGGAAAACTTAAGAAATGATCTTCGTGAGCCTCCTCCTTGTAGCGGCCCCAGAATTCCGGGTGGTAGGTGACATGATACCAAGCTGATGCCTTTGCGTATATATTAACACCGCCAGAAGCAGATCCTGACTCTGTACCATTGAACCATGACCTGGCTCCCTTTCTCAAGGACCTCACTGCAGAATTCATACCTTTCAGGTCTCTTTTTTTATCAAAATATTTCGACTTCGTCAGGATATTCCCACTCAGCATTTCAGCCTCGGTTTCAATGCCATAATAATGCATCAAGCTCCTTACTTTGCAGTCATACTCAAGTTTGTACTTAAAGGCTTCATTGACATGGTTCTTAAAGCCTTCTACTTCCATTCCATGATCGTAGGAGCTCAAAGCAACTTCCCTCGTGAAGGACTTTATAGAATTGGTATATGGTGCAATCCCCTTGACCGCTCTGTAAAGTTTCCCAATCACACGCTGAGACTCATAGGTGGGCTTATCAGACTTTTCCATGAAGTCTGGGTATTCTCTAACTCGCAGATGACATGGAATTTTAGCAGGAACACCAGTTTTTGGGAAGTCAACTGCTACGGAAAATAACTCTGCAAGCTCAGTACATGATTTGCTGCACGCCATCCCTAGCTCCTTATCTGCAAATGCTGTGTGAGAGTGTGAAATAACCCCCAAACTATCATTGACCATGTATTCTGTGAAGCACTCCACGACCTCCTGGATGGTAAAACATTAATTTCGGATAGCATGAGTTTATTAGTTATCCGCTAAATAAGGCATATACCAGCAGAAGACACTAATAAAGAAGCTTCTCATGAAACTAATATAGAGATGTCGAATGAGAAAGACTTCGCAAGTAAAGTCTGAAGAGGCATGCTATGGGACTGAAGGGCGCTTTCCACAAGGTTCACATGCTGAGCAACAAGAATTACACTATGCTAATAAAACAAACTAGATGCTCACATATCTGCTTTGTAACTAATATTGCCAAATGAATTCCCCAATAAATTGAATTAAACGGTGCCACCCATATGATCAAGCTTCGAGTATCTAGTTCCTTCATAAACTATGAGGGGATCTAGTGATGTCTGATACCTGTGCATCTACTGGTTTCCTTGATAGAAGATCTACATGGTTGCCCATAGAAAATGTCCATTCAAAAATACCAGAACATAGCCTATTCCTTTCTACATATTGTATTTCATGATTAAAAATATAACTGAAGAACCAAAATATGGAGAACCGGAAGGGAAGAAACATGGAATGTCAATGCCAAAGATGACAACTTTCTGTACAAATTTGAAGAGTTCAATTTGCTAAAGTTTTAGTAAATTGAAGATGTCCTCAGTCCACAAAAATTTTGGTCCCATTACAGCAATTATGGCAAATCTATTTGATAAATGGTAACGACATTTTAACTCCGGTTTTCATCAAAATTGCCGTTAATATTTCTTGTCAGAAGAGTAAGTTGTCCGGAAAACCACAAGTTACCGATGCAACTGTTTTCTAAAAGCCACTGATCTCATTCACCGGCCTTATATAAAGATGTTTTGCATATGAGCATATCACTTGAACAAACCATCAGTGTGGTCCTCTCAAACATAATGTTAAATGGGCAAGCATGCACACGCTTTCAGAGATAATAGGTGTGGCTGTTTGTTAGTGGCCAATGAATACCTCGATGGTGACATCATGATCAAGAGTTACAGGAGGCGCTGGGGTATAATCCATGGGTTGACACATACGAGTGGGAAACAGGTCACGATCCCAAGAAACAAAGTATAAGTCTCCGTCCAGATCACTTCCCGAACATTCATTTGGATGTGGCCTGGAGGTTAGCAGCAAAATATCAGAAAATGATGTAGATTATGCATAAATGCTATCTTGTATGGGGCAGGAACATGCATGAACAAACAGGGAAATTAAATCTAGATCTGTTCCGTGATTGCTCATGGTTTTTGAAATCTTACCATCTGAAATCAGAAAGAAAAAGTAAGAGAGTCCAGCGAGTCCTGATAAATCAATCTTTTTGGTAACACCATACCTCTCAAGAAAGATGTCAAGTTCTACTTATAGCCAGATATGCAGTTGACCAACAAAGGGAAAAAATGGAGTTGACAGGTCATGTGATCATGATTTTATCTGCTCACATATGGTTGTCTAAGATGGACGAAGTGGGTTTGTTCGTATGATACCTTCTATTGCAGAAGTCCACATATTGTCTGTACAAATCCCCAGTTACATGAATGTTTCTATCTATACAGATTAATAAATGCACGACCAAACAAAGAAAATGCTAATATGTCTTTCAGTTCTATCCTTGATAGCTTTGACAGAATCTCTCTCATAAGAATTTCTGTATATTGTCAATGCCACCTTGGTATCTTTATGAACAAACCAGCGCACTCTCCATCTTTTTAAAAACCAATCACAATTACCCCCATAAACCCAACATGGTAAGGTTGGCCGAGGATTTTTTCTTCTTATTTTTTGGGCAAATGGTTGGTAGAGACGGGAGGTTTGAAACAATAAAAAGTGGAAAAAAGAAACAGAGAAATGAGTCCAGACTTAACTGCCAAGAATGTTACTCAGTGGGAATGAGAAGAACTGACATGGTAAGAAAATGAGCACCAGCAGTAAAAGGAAAAAATTCACCTCTCTCCTTTCTGAGGAAAAACAATGCAATCGACCATATGGTGCAGAGATGGAACATCAACCGCCTCTAAGACACGGACATCTCCAGGATGCAGGCAAGGGTTTTTTGCAACCACCAACATTCTCTGAAAGATACGGGTGTCGAGGGTTGACTCACTTCTGCTCGACTTTAGCATGGTTTTGCTTCCAATCTGCAAATTTCCAACATGAGAGAGTTGACAAACACCTGACCATATTCCAAAGTCCTTGTTTCGTCCAAACATCCCATCATCAATCTTCCATTTGGCACAAAGATCCTTGCTTTGTTACGCAAGTCAAGCAACTTCGACGCGCAGAATGTTCGAAGCATCATTGATAGAAAGGGTTCCACATCTGGCTCATAACCACAGGTAAGCATTTCTAGAAGAACCTTAGCATTCTCTCCAGCAGACATAAGCTCTAGTGCATGCCGCGCCACCAGAGGATCCGTTAAAATAGCGTCCAGTTGACGTAGTGCCTCCCTTTGCTTCCTTTCAAAAATGCGGTCCTTGACTCCAAGAGTAGACAAAAGAGTAATAATCTGGCGATTAAGAAAGCAAGGTCGATTTCTGCTCCATTCTAAAACATCTAGTTTTGTATTTGATGATTCATATTTGAGCATGCTGCCTCTTAATGATAATTTTTTTGATGATGTTGGATCCACTGCCACAACACCTTTGAACCCACCGTATCGAATCTGAAATGCAGATGGGGTTGAAATTGTAAGACCGCATTTTCTAGCAACTTCCGGAGCAAATTGGTGAGATATTTTCCCAATACCATCAGAGAAATTATAGGTAATTCCATCCCTTATGGTTGCCACATCTGAGATCATTTCAACTTCATCTTTCCCGACGTTAAGAGTTTCTGTCGATGAACTAAAGGACTGACCCAATCTGGCAGCATATTTTGCCACATTTCGTATCTTATGAAAATCCCCCATCCACTTCCTTATATCTGCTGCAGTAAGCCCTTCCCTGGAAGCAAACATCCAAACGGAACCATCCCGTAATTGACTTGATGAAAAGGCAAGAAACTCAAACCTTTTATCACCAATGACAATCCCATCTCTCAATGTAGCGACTATCCTCTTATAAATTCCGCTTCGCCTCTCATCATTTGCAGAGTTGCGCAGAGACAAATTCGATGAATAAATTTTGCCAAGTTCCTCGTCAACAAAAGAAACACGGAGAAAATTATCAATATCTCCAGGATAGTTACGCAGCACCCGATTGGAGACATTCACTTCTGGACCACAGAAATACATCTTAGAAGGAGTTACTTGAACCCTACGCACATACACCAACCCATCATCTAAAGAAAGAGTTCCAGCTGTAGGTTTGGGGTCAGAATTCAGATACTGCCCATACTGCTTCAAAAGCCAAGTTACAGGATGGTAACAGCATTCTTTTTGACGACCCAGTTTTTCCAAAGTGTGTTCTATGCAAGCAACATTCATGTCCATTCTTCTCGGATCAACTAGCCGGAAAAAATTTAAATCCAGAACCGGCCACGGTAGAAACCCATGCTGAACCAAGGAGCAGACCTTGAACAAGATTCCATATGGCAAGGCAACTTCAGTAGGTGGAAGCACAACAGGTACAAGGTCTGAATGACAAGTATTAGGAGGGGCACTTTTCAGGGTGAACTGCCTGCTCTGTTCTTTGTAGCAACCAAGATACTTATCAAAATCAGGAAGCTGATGAGAGTGCTGAAGTTCCAAACACAAGGAGGAAGATTGGCCAATACAGAAAGATGGGGTAAAATCAACTTCCCGGACCCATTGGTTATCAGGAGCTGCCATAAAATATTTGAGAGTGCTGCAATCTTTTTCATGGATCTGAGGGGCACCTAGCAACTGATTAAATAAGACCACAGAAAAGGAAAAAAAAAAAAAAGGAATCAGTAGTGTCCAGCTCGACGGGCATATAAAACCTCTGTTCTATTTCAGAGGCCAATTGCTGCTCTACCAATAATATGGGAATCGGGGAAGATTCACAAATCAACATCATAGAAAGAGTATCATTCTCAAAGAAGTAAAAGGGCAGGTATTTTATATATTGTGATTCACTACCACCTGCACTGTTTAGTACCTCCTAATGTAAATGATTCATCAACATATCCACTACCAACAAGAACATAGAAATTTGATGTTATGGCTTAAAATCATCATTAAGTTGAAGCATCAAACCTGAATGACTAGATACTTCAGAGTTCGACCTTGTGGTTGGTGCAGCTGAATCTGCCAAATATTCTCATAGGACAGCTCAAGCATGTAGTCCACAGAATTATAGGTTAAAAAGAAGAACAGTTTTCTCATGCCAAATCCAAATTTTACAGAGGCATTTTGGCTTCCCCACAAGGCAGTGAACATACCCTCAGACGTCTGACATCCAAAATGCAAAGTTACATTATCCAGGCAATGCTGAAAGACCCTGGGATTTGGAACGATATCAGATTCTCGTTCCGAAGCCTTTATATTTGAATTGCCATACCAGAGTAACCCATTATCAGCAACAGAAATAATACTTTCGCCGTCACATTTAGCAGTGAATTGAACATGTGCACATGTTCTTCGCTCTCCAACTCTTGGTTTCAGAACTTCCACTGCATAAACAGTCATTTTGCCAAGATATTGTTCCAGAAAATCCTTGACTTTTTCTGCAGTAATGTTTGAGTAGAACCCGTCCAGCTTAATAGTCCTACCCATGCTATCTCAAAGACTCTAACTGCAATTGAAAAACAGAAAAAGAAGAATGAAGTTAATTAGAAGGCATACATCGATACTGCCTCGGCACAATGCTCACAAAGATGACAGATTGGGTTTACATAACCAAAAGCTAAAAGAGTCCAACTACGCAATGTCAAGTCTTACCTCTTTGATTTGCGGGTACATCTCGGCACATTTTGGAGAACAAAAACTAGAAATGGTCAAAAGTGCCTATTCATAACTCATCAACTAGTAACCACCTCATAACTATGCGGAATCCGACATTGCACAACTAAATTAAGCTCTCGCGAGGACAAGGAAGTCATATCCTCGAGATCACTGAGCGAAGTACAACAGCACGAGCATGTGGATCCGCCTCCTCCTAACGAGTTCATCGATTCATGTCCGAAACAAATGAAAAATTGTATTCTTAATATGACACTGTTTATTTCAAATGAAGCGCAGAGTCAAAGCACATGTCCTCCGATTCACCACTCGCATCTAGCTCCGCCTCTCCCTCACCGGAAGGACTCGGATTACGCCCACGGTGGCCACGCATCTCCGACCGAATCAAGAAACCTAAGAGCGTCTTCCCAAGCAGGACAGCCGGAAGAGGCTTTTGAAACATCTCCGATTGATTGCAGTAAGAAAACCTCGCTCGAGAAGGCCAGAAAATGATGATCGCGAGGATGAACAATCTCAGAGCTCAGAATCCAAGTTAAACAGAGCGAGTGTCGCGTCATAGAAATCGCTTTCTTACATGGAACCGGCATTCGCAGCCGACGCACCGGACGCTGCCGGCGCGGCCTGAAGCAGAAGGTGCGTGGGTCGCGCCGCCGGACGAAGCAGGCCATCTCCGGAGGCTCCATTTTGGCAAAAGCCGTGACAGAAGGAGGAGAGAGAAAGTGAGAGAGAGACTTCAGGCTCTCCAGTGCCGCAATGTGAGCTTGACCACTGTCAAAGCCCGAGTTGGCATATCAAAGAAGAACGTTAAGCAGCGTGGCCGGCGGTCGCTCGGAGCCGTCATAGCCGCGTGATCTCACGCGCCTCTGTGAATTTTATTTCATATGTTTTTACAGTTTACAGGGTATTGATGCTAGTTTCCTTTTTTTTCACCGTTAATTGTCAAGATCTTAAAATTTTCGACCAAAAAGAAAAATCTTAAAGTTGAAAGAGAGTAATGCTAGATTTAACAAGTCTCCCCCGGTGACGACGTTGAGTCAACAAATAAATGAAACAAAAAAAATCATAGAAATGAATTTTAAGAAAGAAACGAAATCACAAGAAAAAAAAAAGAATTGCCTTTCTTATTTTGTTGCAAATTCAAACGCTTTTTTTTCAAAAAAAAAAAGCAAAAAGGGTGGGCTCCTCTTAAAATTGGACTCACCCCTTCCTTCTCACAAATTCACAGAGCAGGTCTGCTTTGCAAGCAGAGGATCCAAATCCAATTGATGATCGACCGAGCAAAACAAGATCATGCGCCTCCCGAACGTCGGATCACTGACCCAGCACAGAACTCGAGCACGTTCGAGAAAAGAAATGTGGCCCAAATGAGAAGAGACAGAGATGATCCCATGACGTGGGAATGAGTGCATGAAGGGGAAAGAGCGGGAATGGGGACTCACCAGGAGGGAGAACAGACAGAGATGCGCCAAGATGCTGCGAGTGTTGCAGAGGGTGAGCGTCGCGTGGAAGCAAGAGGGGTTTGTCTGTTGACTCCGGTCAAGCATCCCACCTTCAGAAGTTTCCCTCTCTTTTCCCTGATAAAGATCCCACCTTCAGAAGTTCTCTCTCTCTCTCTTTCTTCCTGATAAGAGCCCACCTTAAGAAGACTCTCCCTCTCTCTCTCTCTTCCCATGGGCTGTGATTCAGTTCATCGCAGGAATTTCCAGTCCTGCTGTGTCCACTTTTATGTACGTATACTGTGCCGGGGAAAAACATGTATAAGAACGAGATGATTCTGAAGACGACGAGATGATCAAAATGCCCATACATTCAAACCTACAACAGATTCTAAATGCACTCGAACATACGCAGACAATGGGAATCACTTGTCGACGTGGGGCAAACTTGTTTGGCGACTTTGTTAACATCTCGAAATTGTTTAAATACAGATTTATGAGGGTATTACTGAATGAAGATAATGTTAATCGAGTGATTACCAAATTATTATATAAATGTATTTTACGTATCTTACTGCATTTTATGCTCTCTCTCCCTCATTTTACTGAAGTACAAAGGTTTGCGCTTCAGCTGCTTCTATACCTCAATCTCCACCATCCACACCTTGTGTGGCTCCCAAAACAAAGCTAAAAAGGTCAGTTCAACCAAATCACCCTCTCTAAGCCCCTCCGAGGGCCGCCATTGGTGGGCTTTTCCATGTGGTCAAGATCTCCGAAAGATGCAGCATTTTCATAGGAGCACCTGATCAGAGCAATGAAGAACATGGCTGGAAAAGATGCCCATTTAGCTTCCTCAATGTGCGGAAACTCATTCGGGGTTCATGATGATGGACCGAGCATAACAAGATCATGCGCCTCCCGAACGTCGGATCACTGACCCAGCACAGAACTCGAGCACGTTCGAGAAAAGAAATGTGGCCCAAATGAGAAGAGACAGAGATGATCCCATGACGTGGGAATGAGTGCATGAAGGGGAAAGAGCGGGAATGGAAACTCACCAGGAGGGAGAACAGACAGAGATGCGCCAAGATGCTGTGAGCGTTGCAGAGTGTGAGCGTCGCGTGGAGGCACGAGAAGTGGAGACCTATTTAGTATTTATCGCTGAGAGAGAGCAGTGACCACAGAAGAGGGGTTTGTCTGTTGACTCCGGTCAAGCATCCCACCTTCAGAAGTTTCCCTCTCTTTTCCCTGATAAAGATCCCACCTTCAGAAGTTCCTTCTCTCTCTTCCTTCCTGATAACAGCCCACCTTCAGAAGTCTCTCTCTCTCTCTATCTCTCTCTTCCCATGGGCTGCGATTCAGTCCATCGCAGGAATTTCCAGTCCTGCTGTGTCCGCTTTTGTGTACGTATACTGTGTGCCGGGGAAAAACATGCATGAGAACGAGATGATTCTGAAGACGACAAGATGATCAAAATGCCCATACATTCAAACCTACAACAGATTCTAAATGCACTCGAACATACGCAGACGATGGCAATCACTTGTTGATGTGGGGCAAACTTGTTTGGCGACTTTGTTAACATCTTGAAATTGCTTAATATAGATTTCAATTTTTATTAATTAGGCTATTACAGAACGAAGATAATGTGAATCGAGTGATTATCAAATCATCATATAATGTATTTTACGTATCTTACTGCATTTTATATGCTCTCTCCCTCATTTTATTGAAGTACAAAGGTTTGCGCTTCAACTGCTTCTATACCTCGATCTCCACCATCCACACTGTGTGGCTCCCAAAACAAAGCTAAAAAGGTCAGTTCAAACAAATCGCCTTCTCTAACCCCTCCGAGGATCGCCATTCGCAGGCTATTCCATGTGGTCAAGATCTCCGAAAGATGCAGCATTTTCATAGGAGCACCTGATCAGAGCAATGAAGAACATGGCTGGAAAAGATGCCCTTTTAGCTTCCTCATGGTGGGGAAGCTAAACCAAAAGGAGAGGGGAATGATTAGTATGACCCACATGGTTTGGGTACACTCTCATCTCTATCTTCTTTTTTTAATTTGGGCATTGCTTGGTTTATTAATTAGGAGTAACTGAAGAAGGCAACTACCTCATCCCGTGAAAAGAAAGCTGATGTCCTTTTACCTTAAGTCTTCTTCTCGTCAGTATAATAATTCATTCCGATCTATTCATTTTAGCTTCTCTTGGTAGAAACTTCCAGAAACAACATTGCTCCATAAATGGGGTCCAGCCAAACTATTCCGTGGCCGCCCCAATTCAAGACGTGGGAATTTTCATCACTTGATAAAGATTAGAATGATCAACCGGGCGCCTAATGCTTTCGCAGGATGGAGTCAAGCTCGACAAACAACCCCCCAATCACGCCATGTGACTAATTTGAAGCTAGGCTCCTCCTCAACATGCTGGATCGGGGAATGGGACCAGGAAACAACATTCTCATATGCCAAATTATTAGCTAGAAGCAAATGATTGTATCCCAACCAAACTCGAGATGCAAATGAACAGTGTGCGTGAGAAGAGATGGTTTGTACAATATTAAAGTATAAAAAGAGGTAATTCTTGTCGAGATTCAAATGGACCATGCTTGAAGAAATGATTTGTACATGTTAAAGTATAAAAAGATAATTTATGTCACTCTAATTATCGATGCCCATCTGAATTCGACGAACATGATTGGATGCATGTTCAGTTTAAATCCTTTGAACATTTGATTTTCAGCGAGCTTCGTCGGGTAGGTCTAGATTGGTCGATCATTTGGCACTCCTTCTCTGACACGACATATGATTGGGGTTTGCTTTTTCGTGACACGACCCGAACGGGACACAATCAATCCCCTTAACAATGTGCTTGAAGAAGATATCGCCGAATGCATCTTTTCCTCCTTTTTTAACTGATTCTCTTTTCCCTCTCTTTTTCATCCTAACTTTCTTCATTGCTAAGTGCCGATCCTTGGAACACAAGCACTCCACACTTAAAAAGCAAGTATCACAAATTAACTTCATAGACAATAACGATAATCTGCTTAGTTAGCTGTGAATTTTGAAGGAAAAAATGAAGTACATTCCTGTACTAAGGCAAGGGCTAGGATTTGAGGTTTCTCGTTGATCTCGAATCATTTGCTCTATTGACTCATCTTGATGTTCGGCTTGCTAACTTGCTTGGCCTGCTCCGTGAACCATGTTGATTTTGAAAGCGCGCACATACTCCCTAAACAAATTGTCTGGTTTTTTTGCATAGTACTAAGTGTAAAAATATATAATTGGGGAAACAAATGAAGGTCTGAAAAAATTCGAACTCAGGACTTTCTGCTCTAATACCATGTAAAATTTTGTAACCACACGTGATTAAATCAGAAATTTCTCATATCTTTCTCCTCACATATTTCATAATATTGACTGAATTTTCTCACAAAATTGATGCACATATTCCCCCAAAGATTATTTTCGATTGATCAAAATTTAAGTATCAACTAATTTAGAAAAACACTATTAAACTCAAGTTTGTACTCATTCGAATATAACTTCTCTCATAAAAAAAGTTATACTTTTTGAGCGGTCATCACATAATGCAATGTAGATAATAAATGTTAATGAATTAATGTAAGTAATTTATAAATCCGAATGTGAGACTACGTTATAGTTGTATAACATGGTATGGAAAGATAGGCCACCACTAATAATGAAAGGCTAGCGGGCAATCAATCAATACCAAAGACTCAAACAACTTCAAAAAAAGAAGAAGAGTTAGACGCTCAAATTTCACAAATAACCTAAGTTAGGAGGAGCATGTCTAAACTATACCCTCCAACGATAGCTAGAAGACGAAGGCAAGAAGAGCTTCGAATATGCGGTGTTTTAACTTTCTTCAGAGGAACCTTTTGGGCTTGGCAGTTAAATAACTGAGCTCTGATTATAATTACCTGAGGCACTGGACATTCGACTTTTTGCAATTGGTTTTTGACCCGGATGGAAATCCTGCCTATGTTTCGACTTTTGGAATTAGTCGCTCGTTGATAAGTCCAAGAAGCACGCTGGAGTCGGGGTTGAATGCTGCGTCGTCTCATGTGCAAAAAGTCGACTCTGGCTGCTTTATCGAAAC